>JAWNLV010000134.1:5477500-5907781 GCA_035042125.1 Drosophila longiperda | reverse complement strand
AAAAGAAGCGAAAATCGTCGATATCTCCATTATTTCCGAAGATATGACAGTTTTAAAAATTTAAACAAAAAAAAGCGAAAAACGTCGATATCTCCATTATTTCCGAAGATATGACCGTTTTAAAAATTTAAACAAAAAAAAAAGCGAAAAACGTCGATATCTCCATTATTTCCGAAGATATGACCGTTTTAAAAATTTAAACAAAAAAACCGCGAAAAACGTCGATATCTCCATTATTTCCGAAGATATGACCGTTTTAAAAATTTAAACAAAAAAACCGCGAAAAACGTCGATATCTCCATTATTTCCGAAGATATAACCGTTTTAAAAATTTATATCAACTCGGTTGTTGAACCTGTTCAAGAATACATATATACTTTATGGGGTCGGAGATGATTTCTTCTGCCTGAACTTTTAACACATTTTCAATGTGTTTACGTTATACAAATTACTAACAAAATATCGAATTGGTTTTCCGAAGTTTTTATATAACTGAGTATCTTATAAGGTTTTCTGTTCAATTTTATACACTTTTGATTAACGAATTAGGTGCACATTGGATGCATTTGGCTTTGTTTAATTCTTATATAGCTCGACTTTTGCCAATCGATAAAGACGCTAAAACAGAAATCGAAAAAAAATGTACAACTCGTTTTTGTTGTGAGTTGTGGCTTTTGCGAATTGTATCAATTTCAGCAGATGTCAAGCTAATAAATAATTGCATACTTAATGGCGTTAAGGCATTGGGCCAAACGAAGTTGACCTGCAGGCCAATTGCGTGCAGTTAATTAGTGTCTGTGACAATTGGCTCAAAAGGTGTTGCTCACAAATAAAACATTAACGATTTATTAAGTTGGGGTCAAAACTGTTAAAGAAAACTGGCAATATTTTGATTGCAACGCAGTTCTGTTCTGTGCTGCGTGTGATCTGTGTGCGTGCCACATTCCAATCAATACTAATTATAGTGATCAATTTTAATTAGAGCCTGATAGCTTCATGCTCAGTGCTGAAACACTTTCTGGACACCCACCCACGTTCGACCCACGTCCAAACCATTCCTGAGGGTCTCTGAATTGCGGGGCTGCAGCTGACATTGTCAAAGCGTGAGCCAAGTGCAGTCCAACAACAAAGACATCATAATTCCAAACAGAACCGACTTCACATTAGCAAGGAGACCTGTCCCAGACACACGCACATACACACCCCAACATACACAAGCGCACACACACACGCACACACAGCCACAAATTGAGTGCCTTTAGATTGAGGCCATACAAAGCAGATTTTTGCTTATATCAAAACTCAAACAATGGCAAAGTGGCTTTACCAAAAATTGAGCCTGACAGCGGCATGACGGCATGACTCATCCCCCTGATGATCCCCTTGCCTATCCAACTGGTGTCAACTAGCCTATCCCTTGCAATATGCATGCCTGATAGACAGGGCATACAGCACATCCAAATTCCATTATTTGGATTAGACCAATTGTTGCTGGAACTATATTGTTGTCAGTGTTGCCTGCCCGCCTGCATCACGTTGAGCAGATTATTTTTTTTTCATTCAAAAATTTGTCCATAATAAATATCATAAATGTGCTTGTCAATTTCGTGCAAAAAGGCTCATGCTGAGCCGAAAATTGAAAATAATCGAAATTAGATTAGAGTTAATTACGTTTTAGATTGGGTTTAGAGATTTGATTGAAATTTTTGTCTGAAAGGATTTCAAATTCAATTTTCAATATACAAGTAATCAATTTAGTGCAAAACGGCAAAAATATCATAGTTGCACAAGTTGTTTAGGTTGGGTAAAAGAATTAGATTTCCAAAACATAATATAAACTTGATAATTTAGTTTCGTCTAGTTTAATGAAAATTACTTTGGAAAAAATTAAAACTGAAATTAAAGCACAGACAAATTAATTGACAAAGTAATTTCTTAGAAAAATATTTAATAATTAAATTTTAGCCACAAGAAAAATAAGGAAAACTTAACTTTAATTTAAAAAAAACACAGCTAATATAAATGCATAAAGTTTCCAATTTACATTAAGCTGTAAGCCACATAATTTTTGGCTTCGAACAAAGTAATTTCGTAAGGTACACAAGAAGTACATGGAAAATCAACAACATGACTGGAAGAGGACGAGGAAGAGGACGAGGAGCAGCTGCTGCAACTATTAACAGCAAATGACTAGCCTAATTTATGCTGCTGTCTGCAGAGCAAAATACACACTCACACACACATATACATGGAAAATATGAGTGTGGGTTCGATTACTCGTAGTTGGAGTCGTGTTCCATATGGGTAACCACATTCTATTCACAGACTAAACACGCCGCAATGCCGTAACTTCTGCTCCAGAATTGATGAAATGACAGCAAAAACGAAGATGTGGGACAGAAGTTGGTAAGGGGGGCGGGGGAAATGAGAGCTTGTAGAATCAAATAGGCAAAAACTGAATATAGCCAGAACTGTGCCTATGAAATTGCTTTACACAATCGAAACGCACGAAATGACAATATAAATCGAGGGGCGGAACTAATTTGGCAAAAGACTCGAAATAGGCCGGGCTCGAACCGCAAAACGACATAACAACAATGCGAATAATGCAAAGGATGAGAGCGGATGAGGGGGAGGACAGGAGACGGACTTACTCCAGCTGAGGGTTGATGAGCAGCCCGAGAGGTAGAGGGAGAGTGAGACGGGGAACAGAGGCTGGCAAATACAGATGCTGGTAACGAACGCATTACCGGCTACTGAATTGGCCAAAATTAACGCAATGTTAGAAAAGTTTTTGCGGAAATTGCGTAACTACACATTAATGAAGAAAAATTGCGTACGAGCGGGGTGAAGGGAGACTGGGGACGGCACCACCAAAAGATCTCCCCTCTGCAAATGCCTTCTCCGGCAAAAACTAGCCAAAAACTTTTGGCCCGGCAAATTGCATTGGAAATTGGGCGACACTTTAGCCATAAAACGGACTCGTGATTTATGCTCAATTGAGGTACGCCCAGGTAAACAGCTCCATAATGAACTGAATGAGTCGTTTGAGGGGGGAGGGGGGGTGGTTGTGGGGCAAGCTGATTATCCGCAGTAGTTTTATAGGTTTTATAGTTACGCCTGAATGGGGAGGGTAGGGGAGGGTTAGCCAACAGCTTGCCTTGATTACACCCAATCATTGCCTCTGATCATTTATTTTGGCCAAACCATTCTTAAAGTTTTTCTATGCCTTTTGCGAATTGTCGTTGCGCATTCGTGAATTTTTATGACCATCATTAAAAGTGTTCAACCAGTTATGGCCACGTCTTCTTCTTCTTCTTCTTCTACAGCTTCTTCAGCTCGTTTAAGTATTTATGAGGCAGGCAGGCTGGCCAACTACTTACTTAGAATTATAATTATCATTTGTCATCCGGCTGCCGCCTCGGACTCTAATTAATTGTAAAGTTCACTTTTTGTTTGGTAAGCCCATCCGTAATGGCCCATTAATATTGTCACAGATGTCGCAGCTAGCAAACTCAAATTTGCCAATGATTAATATATGAAAGTTTTATAATTGAAATGCTTTGCCACGGAATGCAAAAAGAATTCCGCAAATTTCAATTTTAAGATAAACTGAACAAAGATTTTAATGTGTTGTGGAATTTTGCAATTGCTTTTTGAGTACTTAAGTATTATGGAATGTACTTTAAATTTATCTCACATTTGAAATCATACTTTTTCTAAACTTGAACTGCATATAACAAGTTTAAATTGTTAATTATTAGAAAATAAATAATAATATAACTTAACTGTAATAGAAACCATTAATTAATTGTATAAAGAATTAGTAATTTCATCAGCTTTATATAAGGAAAAAATACTTCACTAACAACAAATTTGGGGTACAAGTTTCCATAAGATTTGCGTGACTATATTTCTTTATATATTTGTGTACTTCTATTATAGCCTAATCCTTAATCATAAGAGCAATTCAATGCAGTGGCTGTGATTGCCAACTGTGCAGAGATTTGGCTCAATGTCCGAGCCTAGGAATTAACTCCCAAACAGTCGGAACTGTGGAATGGGCTGGCATGTCGAGCAGTTTCAATTTATGAAATTAGTTTTAATAATATTAATGCCATTACATGAAAGAGCAGCTACAATGGGTCTGGCTGTAGGTAAGCCGGCTTTACTCTTAGCTTTTTGGCCATAGAAGTTCAAGGAATTTGCACAAAAGATGCCAAGGCAACCCCGCGAATAGATTCCAGCTACTCTCCACCAGACTCAACAGGCTCACAACTTTCACTTGAAGCTTATACTCATTGTTTGCGCTGTGTTGCCACTGCCAACGAACCAGTCTCCCATCCCCCCTCGACTCCAGCCGGATGCGGGCTGTGGATTCTCGCACAAGTTATAAAACTTTGCTTTTGTTTAAATTTTGTGCCGGAAATTTGCTTATCGGCACATTTCAGTGAATACTGCAACGCGACGCTTCTGCGGCCAGCCCAAAAGTCAATAGAGAGATTAGCGTCTGACAGCGCAGTCACCAGAGAGCTCTGTGAACTGTGTGAGCTGTGCTAATTGAGCGACGGGCAACTTGGCAACCAGCAGATTATATCAATAGCAAACATTTTTTATTCAACATCCACCAAACTCGCCATTAGAAAAGAACAAAAAAAAAATGTCGAGAGGGGTGTGAAAGGCCAGCAGATATCATAAAAAATTCTGAAAACAAAATTTGTACATATAATTGAAGACAGTCAAAACTGAAACGATTTTTAAAATCATTTTTTAGCATGATTTGGCATCCATAATAATATAATACAAATGAGAAGATTGAAGAGAAAAATATATTAAAGTGAATTAAAGTGTGAAAAATCAGCAGATATCATAGAAAATTCTGAAAACAATATTTTCACAAATTGTTTGTCTAAAATTATTTTCGAGTAAATCCAAAACTGAACCGATTTTATTAGCAGGATTTTACCTTCATAATATAAACGAGAAGATTGAAGTGTAAAATGAATTAAAGTATTTAGAAAATACCCAAATTGAAATTTAGCCCAAACCAAAACTACCACGTTTGTTGTTGCCATTCTTGTTGCCGCCCAGTCCCAGCGTTTGTCCAACGCCGCCCAGTCCCACCGTTTGTCCGACGCGGCCTAGGCCCAACGTGTTGCTCACGCCATCCACCGCCTTGCCGAGTCCGCCGCCCAGCTGTCCCAGTACATCGCCGAACGCTGCACAGCTGGTGGAGGTGAGCGGTGACAACGAAGCGCCCAGCACTGAAAGCTCACAGAAGCGAAAATCGCTGGCTGTCTCCAGTTTGGTGTCCACCTTGACGAATGGTGTGCCGCCGCCGGTTACGCTTTTGAATAGCTTCGAGATTTGCAAGCCGTCCTTGCGCTGATCCTTTTCCCCGGCGAACTGCAGCAGCATGTCGATAAGATTTTTGCGCACCTGCAAATCATCGTCACTGGTTAAACGTGTCTCCAACAAGGGATTGCCAAATATATCATTCGCATCGAACATGTAGCCCAGCTCATCGCCATGGGCAACAGTCTCCGGCTTATCGTTGGAGGACTCGGCCACAATGGGCAGACCATGCAGAAAATTGATGCCCTTCGATTTAGTCCCATTGTACTCGAAGCTGTACACAAAAGCGGGTGCCAATTTGGACCACACCTGTGTTGTCAGCACGGCGGGCAGGTTGAACAGCACATCTGTGGTGGACTCCACCACCTTGTCCAGCACTTGATCAACATTCAGCGTCTGTGGCACCTTCCACAAATCCTGCAGCGTGGGCGTCAGAATGTCAGACAGTCCCGGCAGCACCGCCTTGGCAATATTCCCAGTCTGCTTATCAATGCGCAGAAAACCTTTCAACTGCTGCAGTGCACCTTGAAGCGAACCCAAAAAATTCTCTGCCGAGCCAAAGACCTTGTCCAGTGTATTCACTGTCAATGAATTGGCCGTCTCGTGTTTCACTACGCCAGTCAGCAGAGGAATGCCCGAGATGTTGCTATTACGCAGCTGCTTCTCCGGTTCACCAACCATCAGACTGGGCAGCGAACGGTAATCGTCCTCCGCCTCAGCGTGTGGCTGGAAGCCAACGTTACCAGTGAGTCCCTTGACCAAAGCACGCCCAGCCAAACGTTCCGTTTGCACTTTGTCGTCATTCTTAATTATATCCATGGCCGATTTCTAGAGGGAACAATGATATATATATATATATATATATAGATTAGAGCAGCACATTTCACCTAGATTCCTAATTGATTTCATACTAAAATTTAAACTGGATTTCGTTTAGTGGAATCACTTTCTTATCACTCCCTGCTCACCTCTCGCAAGCAGTTGACAATTTCCAGCTCGTTACCAGTGGGACAACCATTGATTGTAGCCACCTCTTGGACACTCTGCACCGGCTCCGTGTCCATGGCATATTGGGATAGAGCTGTGCCCGACATGGCCACCACACCATGCACCGCTCCCGCACTTCTAGCTGTACGGGACATGGACAAGAACATGGCACTGGCGGCACCTGAACCGTGTCCAATTGCCTGGATCCGTTTAGGATCGCCACCAAAGTGTGAGATGTAGTCCGAAACCCAGCGCAGAGCTGCTGCTAAATCGAACATGGACAGATTGCCATCAAACTCCTTAGTGCCATCGCCCATAATGCCCAGCGAGCCGAGACGATATTGTGGAGCAACAACAATGGCGCCCTGCTGTGCCATGGGCGTGGCATCATACTGTGCAGCGGAACCGTAACGAAAGCCACCCGGATGTATCCATACAAAGACCGGCAATCCTGTCGTCTCGTCCGGCATCTGTGGCGTATACACGTTCACCAGCAGGCAATTCTCATCGCCAATAATCTGCTGCGGATGCTGCGGATGCGGTTGTATACAAGGTGCACCGTGACGCGTTGCATTCACATCGCCACCGAGACGCTTGTAGACGGGTCGCGCGTAACGTAATTGACCCACCGGTGGCTCCGCATAGTGCATGCCCAGGAAGCTATAGATGCCAGTCTTTGAATTCCGGAAACCCTCCACTCGCACATCTCGCTCGAAGGCGCGTGCAAATACAACCGGATCATCAACGGGTGGCGCCTTCGCCATCTTGCCACCCACAATGCGTCTCACACGCTTATGCGTCTTCGCCTCCCCCTCCGCCTCCCATTGTGACTGCTCCAAGGTCAATGCTGTACCAGCCAAGTGCAACACCAACAATAACAAAAAGTTCCGCTTCGCCAGCGCTCGCATTGCAATTCACTCGATTATCAACTTGGAACTGAGCAAACGCTTCAGTTGCCAATGCTCTCCAAGCCCCAAGCGACTCTCGACGAGGCCGGCAACTTGCTCGGCTTGCCGATAAAATGCCATAATAAAAAAAACAATAACAACAATAAAAACAAAAAATAAAGGTTGATAAAAGTTTAAGATTCATTTTTTTTTTTGTTTGTTTGCTGCTCACGATCAACGAGTAGTCGGTTAGGTATTTATTTAGACTTATACATAGTATTTATATATATATTATTTATATTGAGAGTTTTCTCTAGCATTCAAGTCATGTTCCACACAACCAGAATCATATCACATAACAAGCGGGGAATTCAAGTGGTGACACACATTGTGTACCAACGAATCTTAAATGTGTAGATTTAATTATGTAATAAAACGTTGATTAAAAATAAATATAGTGAAATTGTTATGTTCAAATATATCTTAAAACCTAAAACCTAAACAATATACATTCTTTTTCTAGATAAATATGTTATAAATAGTAGATTGAACTTACAAATAGTGAAATTGTTATATATTAATATAAAAAATATATATATTCTTTTTTGTAAATTTAAATATGTAAAAAATAATTGATTGAATATAGTTAAATTGTTATATTTAAATATAATAAACAAAAAAATATATATATATATACATATTCTCTTTTGTAGATTTAAATATATTAAAAATGAAATTGAAATTAAAAATACTGAAATTGTTATATTTAAATAGGGCTCAAAAATTATTCTTTTTTGTAGATTTAAATATGTTATAAATAGTTGATTGAAAATAAAATAAGTTAAATTATTATAATTAAAGATAACTTTAAAAATAATCAATTATTTTGTATAGCTTTAAATATGTAATAAAAACTTGGTGGAAATTAAAAAAAATTAAATTCTTCAATTTAAAGATAACTTAAAAAATCATAAATTATTTTGTATAGCTTTAAATATGTAATAAAAAGTAATAAAATTAAAAATTGTGAAATTGTTATATTTAAATTCCACTTTAAGAAAAAGAATTTAATTTTAACATATATTCTAGATAGAAATTCATTTATAAATATATAATAAAATTGATAAATACTAAAAATATTTCTTTACAAATACTAGAAATATATATATATAAACTATTTATAACCTGATCAATATTAAAAGTACTTCTTTATAAATACCAAGTACAGAATAAAATAAATTATAAAGTTATTCATTTGACATCTTAGTTACAAATATCAAAATACCTGTTGAATATCTGTAAATGTATTTATAGCTTTAAGTCAGACAGTTTTCGAGTACTAATCAGGTTTTAATTAATTCAATGACTTCAACAGTTCATCATCATTTAATCATTTAATTATTTTGTAAACAAAAATGTTAAGTTGAATAAAATGAGCTGATATCTATTTACTCAAAAAACAGACAAAATAATGTATTTAAAATTTGAAAATAAATTGAAGTCTTCAGCGATTTAATTTAATCATTCTTAGTAACTATTTAATATTAAATAAAACAGACATTAAAATATGTTCACAAGCTTGTTTTATCAATAAATTACAACTATTAAGTTCTAACTGACAGTTTTCTCAGCTCATCTTTCAATTGAGCTATTTCAATGTGCATTGTTAAATGCGAATATTTAAGTGATTCACATTTAACAATTTATTTTATTGTTTTAAACTTCAGCTCTCCGTCAACTGCAATTCGAGCTTGCTTTAGAAACTGGTCAGTTTGGGTTTTTTTTTTCATGAATTGTAATTCTCATATAATTGTCAAAACTTGAATACGCTGAATAAAATTGCATGATTAAAATACTAATGGGATTTTAAAGCCTTAACACGAACTCGGAACTGCCAGACAATTGTATTTAGCAGCTTTTGCTGCATTATCTGGCCAAATGAATTATATGCCCAACATATTTATGACTAAACATATTTGTGAGTGTGGCAAGCGGAAACTGAAGCTGCTAAATGTGTATCATGAAACGAATGCCAGAGTTGTGATTTTAAGTTTTTTGACCCGTCCACCCCGTCTCTCGTCGCCTTTCCCTATTTGCTGTAGATGAAAGAGCAGCCCGGGATTAGGCCAGTCAGATGGCACGCGTTGCCCGGTCCTGACTTTGCCACATGAATCTCAATGTTGTTGTTTTGAACTCTGTCTGCCACTGTGACCACGTACGTCGACTGATTTGTATCCGCAAGTGGCGACTCTGAGTTACGACTCCAACTCTGTTTCTATCTCTCTCATGTGCGGCAGACACACAATGGCAAAATGACATTTAAAGTTACGACAATATAATTAAGTATACTTCTGGGACTTGCCGCTAGTAGCAAGAGAGGCGACAGACAAGGAATAATTATATATATACATATACATACTCACATATATGTGGCAGCAACAAGAGACATGCAACACTTTTGTGAAACACTCAAAGCGTGCCACGTTGTTGCAGTTACAGCTTGCCACTCGGCCAGTCACGCCTACACATTTAACTATTCAACTATATATATTGCTATATACCCTGTAAACAGTAAAATGTATAAAAAAAAAAGAAAGGGAATTAAAAAAAGACTTTTATGATTTAATTTCAGCAAATCTAAATCAAGCTTAATAAAAGTAATTATTTAAAGGGTATTTTAAATGTAAACAATTTCAACATTTATTCTTTATTTTTGCTGCACAATATTCAAGTCTTTAAAAAGTTATTAATCTTCAGCTGTCAAGTGAATATTTTGCTTTTAACAGAGAGATTTAAATAATGCCACTGACAATTTGCATAAAACCTGACAGACAACAGGCATACATTTTCCAGTTATCCTTAGACCCAACCAGGATAACTAAATATGCATGTGACACCCCATGGATGAAAAATATACATATCAATCATGCAGGTGCTGAAAACTGCTGCTAAATGTAATAATTACATGCAAGATTGAATTTTAATTTGATTTCAAGACAAGCAGCAAAAAGGGAGGAAATGACCAAGTTGGTAACAGATGAAGGGGAGTAACTCGTGTATTTAAAACATGTTTATTTAAGATTTTCTGTGAAATATATGTTCACAAATCGAAGCTAATATTAATTGAGATTATTTAGAAAATATATTTCGTGATAGAAATGAGATTTCCTTGCCACAAGCACTTAATATTCCTGCTGCGCTCTTATTAATTGCTTTGCCTGTTTCATTTCGCCTTTCCGCAGAAACTTTTGCCTAATTTTTCTTCTTTTTCTTCTTTCCATGCCTGCTTGCCACACGCAACACGCTTTGGATTTTTTTCAGCTTCTGATGCTGCTTCCACTTCGTGTTCCCTTTTTCCTGTCCTTCCGCGGCTGCTGATTGCGTGTGCTGAGCCCATCCTTGTTTCCAGCTGCTGCTGATGTGTTTCTAATGTGCAAAATATTAATTATAAAATAATAATTGAATTGTGTTTGCCCGTCTGCCAGTCCTGCTGAAAGGTGAGCACCATCCACACCAATCCTGACGGTTATTGTTTAGATATCCTTTACACGCCAAGAGTTCATTAGCAGTTCGAGGCAAAAGAAAAGAGAACAAAAAAAACACGAATTGCGCACATCTGCTGAAATTCATAAATTGGATTTAGCTGCTGCAAAGATTACTATTTAATAGGATTAGCAAATGATAAAAGATTATAAGTAACTGATGGAAACTGCAGGTGTACACAAAATAGTTGATAAATGACTGGCAAATATTGTTAATTAAGGTGGATGAATTAACGAATTATGTAAACAAAATATATACATACATTAAGCTTAATAAATTTATATGTCTTTTAATTGTAGTCAATAATTAAGAATTTACTAAAAGCCTTTCCCAAAAGTCTGCTTTAAAAACTTTGCATGCAGCTCTACCACAAATGCGATAAATCTAATATTTAATGCGAATCTATTGTAAACTGCAGTCATTCATTGCTTTTAACGCACATTAAATTTTAATGTGTTTTTACAAGCAGACAGAAAATTTGGTCAGCAACCGCAATCATTTTTTGTGGCCTTCATTTTCTGGCCAACATTTATTTCAGTAAGAATGAATGCTGAGAAAACTGGCCACATTGGGCACAAACGAGAAGAAAACTGTGGTTGCAATCTGTCTGTCAATGGCAACTTTTGAGTTGTTTGACTGCAAGAATAATGATAAAATTAATTAAACTCAGCTTTCGCATACCCCGTAGGCTGATCAAAAAATATTTAAACCAAAAATAGCATTTGAACTTACAAAGTTTTTGTGATTCTTATCATGATTATTGTGATCATCTCTTAATATGTTTTTATGTTGATTTATGTGTATTTTGCAGGGAAGAAAAGAAGACATGTAAATTGAAATGAACAGCAAAAGTTTTGTGGCAACATCAACAACTATACCAGTAAGAACAACAACAACAGCAACAGCAACAATGAATGACAAAAGCAATAACATAATCCTTTTGCAACCAACCCGAAAACTTTTGCGGTTCAATTTGAAAAGGCAGCATCCACATCCACACACACAAAAGCAGGCATGTAAAATTTTAATTAAACTAATGAAATTGTACAGTTACAACAGTAAAAAAAAACAACAAATAAAATGAAAGGATTCGGAAATGTGCTAGCTTTCCTCTTTGGGTCTTTTGGTATTTTTTTTTTGGGTTCGACTGAACATTAAAAATTAACTGGCGGAATAATCGAAACTGTTAAAACGTTAATTTAACACTTAAACAAGCTAAACCGCAGGACAGCCTCCACAGTGTCCTGTTCAACTGTAACTGTAACTGTAACTGTAACTCTCTCACTTTATGTGTGCGTGTGTGTGTGTGTGTGTGTGTAGGTGTGTGCGTGCATTCCAATTGGCAGCTTCTGTGTGTCACATTTAATGCAAGAGCGGAATTCCATTAAACGACAACCACAGGCAGCAGGCCACCAATTCAAACCGAAGCGAGACACCCTGCCACGCAGAGGAAACGCATTTGTGGTGCGAATAAACACACACACACGCACACACACACAAATACATTGGGCGACAGTCCACTGCATTGATCCACCCAACCGAACTGCTGAACTTGCCACAACCCTCGAGCTTTGCTCCCGCAGCATATTGCAGATGTTTAAACATAAAGCCGGCCGGGTGGATGGGGGTAGATGATTGGGGGGATTCGAAAGAATCACATCGACTTGCCTGACACGCCCCCCCACAACCAACCAACACCCAACACACACACGCACAGCACACATATGTAATGTTTATTACAGCGTTGCGCACATAAATTGCAATCGGAATATCAAATTGGCAGCAGGACGAAACAGGACGAAGCAGGACCGCAGCCCTCTCGTTTGTCCTTGCCGTTTGTCGTTCGTGATTTTATCAATTCAATAAAAACCAAATAAAATCAGTACAAATGCAAATACCATTAATGTATTGGGTTTAACTTTGTTTTTGTTTCCCTCTCAATTGTTTTTCTTTACGTTTTTTTTCCGATATTTATTTATTTTTTTTTTGTTTTGTCGCTCGTCGACAAATGTAAAAAAGCGAATTTTATGCATTTCTTTTCGTTACATTTTTTGTTTGTTTTTTATTTACGTATTTCATATTTTCTTTTACATTATTTACGCTTTTGTGAGTTTTTATAGTTGACTGGGGCACATGTGAACTGTGCACATTTTAAGGGCGATGAAATACTTTAAAAAATGTAATGTTATGGGAAAAACTATGTAGGTAAAGTTTTTTTACCAGCGGTATTATTTTAGTTTGCATTTTAACAAAATTGTACTTGCAATGACAGTAAAAAAAACATTGTTCTTTTATTGATATATTTTTTAAATTATTTATATTTGAATATTTTAAGCATAGGAGAGTGTAGATCTTCTGCCATCGCAGCCATAGTTAAATTTTAATTCAGTAATCATCCATTCAGTAAATAAATCAGATGATCTCTTTACGAAAATATGACAACTGTTTTTCATTAAGATAAATTCCTTCGATTCTTCTTAAGTAGTAGTCACATAAAACTCTGCTTAACAAAAAAAGTTTTAATGGAATTCTTTGCTCTTCCCCTATTAGGCTATGCAAATCGGGAGTAGTTAATTTGATATCATCATTTAAATAGCAATCCACCCAGTATTTATCTCAATATACAAACGTTTTTATACAGACCCATCAATTTAATTCGTTTGCTGGCGAACCCAAAAACGTAATTCTTCCGTAGTTACCCGTATAAACCAGCCTAATTAACTCATTAGACAATGTCACAGTGTCCAAGATGGGTCAGTAAAAAAAGTGTGGAAGTAGACGAAGTTGAGTGGAATGTTAAATGTGCAACATTTACACACTCATTTGTTGACAAACAAATTACACGAAGGATTTGCAGCAAATTACGCGTCATTTTTCAACACTTTTTCTTTTAAATCCGGGCAAATAACAAACACAACCAAAAAAAAAAAAAAAATACACAAACACCCGAAAAAATACCGTTAGCTGCCCAATTCAGTTCAATGTGTACATATGTCCCATGAAATTTAATTTAATCAAAGGGCAAACAGGCCAGCGAGCAGCGAGCAGAATCAGAAGGCGTAGAAGGCTAAAGGCGAAGCTGTGGCAGCAGGCGGAGGCGGCGGGTAGCAAGCAGCACAAATCAATCTCCAGGCTCCCACAGGCAGTTGTAAAAGGGATGAGTAGCGAGTAGCGAAAGGAGGGGGGGGAGAGGCGTTAGCAAATGAAATTGCTTTAAGCAGCGCACAACGCACTTTGTGTCCCAGTGTCCCTTGTCCCTTGTCCCTTGTTCCGTGTCCCTTGTTCTCTCATCATCCACTCTCCGCTGCCCGTTGTCCTTATCCAGTGTCCTTTTGGCCCATTGCTGATTGTCTGACCGTAACTTGTTTGCTCGCCTTTAATTTCATTTGCGCGCCGTCGCTGCCGCTGCCAATATCCTTGCTGGTCTTTAAGGCTGCGCAGCTGTAAAGCAAAAAAAAAAAATAGAAAAGGAGTTGCCAACTGGAGTTTGATTTCGATTGCAGTGTCCTTTGTTGGCTTCCCTTCATCTCGATTTTCTGCCATTCTTCTTTTTTTGGTGCGCTTTCATTTACATGCTTGAATTGTCCTTGTAGCGTTTAGAAATTTCGATTGTCCTGCTGCTGCTGCTGCTGCTGCTTTTGGGCCAGCCCCACTTGGGGGCACGTGATTTATGCACATATGCTTAAAACCCAATGACATTTGTTTAAATTAAGCTTGGGATTAAGTTGAATGATTGACAATAATCAGGAAATTCAATATTTGTTTTACCATTTATTAGGCAACGATTTATACAAATTTTAAATATCATAAATAAAATTAACATAAAGTCTTAAAAAAAAAGAGAAATGGAAAGAGAGATAAAAGATATTAATACAATTTCAAATAATTTGATCCATTTCCCATAATATTATAAGCATCGGCTCAAAATTTTTAGCCAATCAAACAAGGAACTGAAACTAAAATTAAAAGTGATTTCTCATCCAATTTTGGAATAATTCTTAAGCTGACAAATTCACACAACTCAGTGTCATTCAGCCATAAGTCTGAATACCAACTTTGACCCTGATGAAGGGTCGTAATTCCAGTAATTTTTCTGATGGCATTCAAACGCTTCACTGCTTGATTTGGCCGAAAGATGGAACTTTAATTTGCCACGGCTGATTGAATTAGGCGCGCATGATAAGGACACACAGGATGGAACTGCGGATATACATATGTGCATAGAGAGATATGCGAAAGCGATTCGGTTTAAGGACCCTCGAACACATACACACACATTAGCGATATCTGTGGGGCGACAACGACCCTTCAGACGGCCATAATAAATGGCGTCGCGACAGTTTCCTTTTAACAAAACTTTGTGTATCCGGTATTAAGAACCAGCGTCGTCTGGCTTGTAGCTAACGACAAGGACCACAAAACACCTGCGTCCACTCTCAGTAAATAGCAAACAAGGATGTTGCGAGGGGATGTGAGGGGATGTGAACTGAGACGCGGCAACTGCACGCCACATAAATTTCAATGGTTTCGAGCGCGTTTCTCGCCCACTTTCGCCATGGCTTACAAGTTGGCAAATTTGTGAAAATTACTTTTTGTTTATTGTGCTGAAAGCCACGCTAAGCTTAATGTTAAGGCCAAGGTGCCTGCCTCCATAGCATCCAAACCCATGCCAAATACCCCCACTCCACTGGACAGCAATAACATTGAGTTGTTCTTGCTGCGGTTAATGCCTAACAATTACTATACCCTGGATCACGGAATACTCCATGCATTCTCACACATTCAATATAATCCTTTTTAAGCGCCGAAATCTTTGAAAATGTTTTAGAAGGGGTGTGCCGAAATTGCCCAAAAATTATGTAACAGGCAGGAGAAAGCATTTCCAAATATTCTTGATATGACTTAGCCCATTATAAAAATTGTTGAACATATAAAACATATAAACAAATAAATAAAACAAATGAAATGCTAAGTTATAAGATTAAAAGTTTGCTTTTAATTGCCTATATAGTTGAATAACCAATATAAAAACAAAAACTGAGACATAGTTGGGTTTCAGAAAAGTATAACAAAAAATTTCAGAAAACAATAAAAAAAAATTAATAATTAATTTAAGTCTGAAGCACAGGGTATTTCTAAGTCGTTAGTTGACAATCTTCAAATTTATTTTTTTTTTTTTCAAGCATTGTGTTTTAATAATTCCCCACCTACATGGCTCGTAAATCTGCACTAGAGTGTGTCCCTGTGTGTGGGTGTGTGTGGGTGTGTGTGTGTTGTCGCTGTCATTGTCGCTCTCGTTGTCCTTTGCCAAAAAACATGACACGCAACAGCAAACAGCGTTTGGAGCAATTGTTGTTTTCACACCATAATCATAAAAGGTACAAGCATAATTATTATTTTTATGTTCTGGCACTTATTGTAAAGCAGCAAATTGCCTGCCTCGGACCAACATGCCCATAAATATGCGCTCAACAAACAGACAGGGAAAGCCGGAAATGCGCTCCTTATATGAACTCTGATAACAACACAACAACAATAACAACAACAACAAAAGATACACACAATAAAAAAAGAGAAGGCCACAAAAAGAATGACCACGAGAAATGTAATTTTTGTGTTGTCGCACGGCTAGTGAATATTTACGATGTTGCGAAAAGAAAATACTATTTTGCAGCAGCAAAACTTATTTCCTAGACTCCTATTGCCGGGGAATTTTCGTGAAAACAACAGAGATTTATTTTTAAATAAATGTAGTGCAAATAGAGTCCACTGAATGTTTACAAATGTATTTAACTTTTGAAGCACTATAAAATATATGTAATATACCTTTAGTATTGTAATTTACTGCTTAAAAATGCAAATTCACCAATTTAAATACAAGAAAAATAATTGAAATTCTCAGTCCTTGTGCAGCTACATACAATTTAATTGAAGCAGCTTAAGCCCTTCTTTTATATGGCCGAAAACCAAGCAAATAAAAAAAAGGTTGCCAACAAATGTCGGCGCTTAGAAAATCAGTCAATTGTGCAGGTAAATGGACTGCAAGCGACGTTTCAAAGCCTCACACTCAAAACAAATAACAAAAAAAAATATAGAGAAAAGAATGCTAAGCCCAGGGTTGAAGTCGCAAATGTTTCACAAACAATTGCACAAACGACAGGGCCAAAAGGACCCCATTCAATTTTTAGAAAGGGTTTTCCGACCGCTCGGCCAGAGTTAATCACTTTTCCGTCAGCCTTTCGATTCCCAATCCTCTTAAATGACCCCCCAATCTGAATTTATTAGCTGCACGTGATAGTTGCTAAAGAGCCCCAAAAGGTGCAGCCTCAAAAAAAAAAATATTACACACCAAAAAAATACCGTTATCCACGCCCCAAGGCATTTTTAATGCTAATTTATTGCGCGAGCACTCACATGTGGCAAGGCTTTTGGGGCACCCTCGACTTATTTATGAGCCGAAGAAATATATTTTTTTGTTTGTTTTCCATTTTTTTGTAAATTTTCGTTTATTCCGGATTTGAAAATCTGTGTGGGAATTACGTGCAAAGTTCGCATGGGCCCGGCAAACGTCAGCGGAAAAACCATTTTAATTAGTAAAAATGCACACAGCGCGTATACGTAATATTTTTATAATCGCACTGTGGAAATCCTTTTCAAACAAAACCCAATTTGGCTGAGGGTGCATGCATTTTTCAGTACATCAAGTAACGGCGAACATATTAAATTATGAGCACTGTGAGAAAAAAAGGGGAACTTGCTTTTCAAATGAGAATAGAAATAAAGCCCGATTTAAAAACAAAAACAGAATTTTTGGTAATTAAGGAATATTGCAAAATGAGAATTAAAATTATCATATCCTTCTTTAAGAAATATTTTAAAACAAAAAATAATTCTTAGCAGTTGTTTAAAGAAATCTTTTAACTAGAGTTTTGTAAATATCTGCTTGATTTCTGAATAAAAATAGACTGTAAAAACTATAAATTTTAATGGCTCAAGAAACTTAATATAGACATATGGCTAACACACAACTTAACTTAATATGGACATATGGCTTATACAAAGGATATAAAAGATTCGACTTTTATGTCTTCAGATATTCAGCTCAAATATTGCAGTTCAACAAAAAATACAAGCCACAAAAATACAAAAAAAAAAAACAGCTGAAAGCTAGCTAAAATTATGGTAAAACTTTTCAGCAGTTTAACAATAAAAAGCAAATGGCGTTAGATACAAGTTACTCACGAATACCACGCCCCCCTCCCACACACACACACACAATCACATACACACACACACATACACACACACACATACACACACACAGACAGACAACCGCACATTAGTAGTTAGTGCAAGCAGGCGGCTTCAAACTTTTGAATAAATACAATATATACAAGGGGGGGTGGTGTACAGAGTTTAAGGAGTGGGCTTGGGAGTGGGGATTGGGGATTGGGGTGCGCATGATGTTGGAGGCACCTCCCCGGGCGCCACTTTAGACAATGAACCGTGTAATGCTAAATATCGCGCTGGCAACCGCAACCAGCCGTTGCCTGCCGCCTGCCTGCCAGCTTGGATAGGTGTACTCAGTTGGGCGCGGTAAGGGTTAATGGGTATTGTTCAGTAGTGTGGGCGTGGCATGCAGCATGCAGCATAATTTTGTGCGCGGTTTGGTAACAATTGCTTTCATTAGAATTTTTTGGATGATGCTGTTTGAAGCTGCTGCTGTTGCTGCCTGTAGAAGTTGATGATGCGCCACCTTGGAGGAAACTCCTTGATGTAATTGTTGTTGTTGCTGCTGTTGTTTTTGTGTCCTGCGGCCGCAGATACATTATCCGAAATTTGCATAAAATAAATAAATTAAATATGCCAGACATGCGGTGCACCGTTGGTCGCCTGTTAGCCTGGTCGCCTCTGTTGGCCGGGCTGCTGGCCGTTAGTCCTGGTCCGCTTTGCTCCATGGCTTTTGGCTCAAACTTTTCATTTTATTATCACACGAGCGTGCAACTCAGCCAGCCATAATGAAAGAGTGCGAGAGAGACAGAGAAAGAGAGAGAGAGAGAGCGAGTACATTTTGAAGTTGGCCAGCAGCAGCCGGCGATCTGTTGGCTTGTGGCAGCCACATTTTGCTGGTGGTGGCAAATGGCGGCACAGGATGCGCTACGTTGCGTTTTGCTTGTCATGCTCCGTTGCCTGATTTTTGTCCCTCGTCCTGTGCTTCATGCACGAGTTGCTGCTGCTGCTGCTGCTGTGTTGCTCTTGTTGCCACTTGGTTGTTTTTTTTTTGATTTGGGCACATGGCTGCCCGCTACGAAATTGGTTCGTTTGGTGGTGCCGTTGGGCACTCCACTCTGGCCGCCGCCGCCGGGGCACTTAAATTTTCTGCATGGCCCCCCTTTATCATTGTTGTTGGTGGCTGCTTGTTGGTTGTTGTTTGCTGCTGGTTGATGGTTGCTGGTTGTGCCACCACCGTATGCCGCCGCCTGTTGTAGTTCAATTTGTGCGATGCGGCTTAATGAAATTTAGTTGTTAGTTGCTGCACGTTTATGTTGCATATATACATATATATATATATATATAGATGATGCCTGATAGATCTGTGTGTGTGTGTGGCTATTTCGGTATGGTCCACGTTGCGTATGCGTGTTGCCCAGAGAACAAACGCTCCACAAGCGTAATTGATGTGGGAAGCGCTCCCTTTTCCTCTCAGTTCTGCTGATAGAGTTAAACCATATGGAAGAGGTTAACAGGACGTCTGCTGCACATTTTAGAAATGGGGGGGCAAAATGTGTTATTTCATAAATTAAGTGCTGGGCAATTTCTCTGATTTTATGATGAATATTCTGAATATTATACTTTTTGCTAACAATAAAAAACATTCTTTCCAATGTTGTTCAAAGTTTTATTTAAGTTTTACTCAGCCAGTAGGGTTTTACCCATAACAAAGTGTTATAAATCAAAAAACATTTGCGTTAGAAACGAATTTATAACAAGAAAATACCTATCAAAATTTGATATCAAAAGCCATATATCAAATTCATACCAGTTTTGACATTACAAAAATGCAAATTACCTTTTTGTTTTTCGCCTTATGTTCCGGAGACATTCCATTTATGTCAACACTTTGACAATCTCCAACTGTCACAATCCAAAAAAAAAAAAAACACCCACTTACCTTGCTGCCATTTTTGGTGCCCTTAAAAATTTCATTACGTCTGTCATAATTCAACGTCAACAACGTCAACGTTGCAGCACTCCCTCTGCTCCCCCCTTTTCCACCATGTGCTCCTCTGGAGTAGTCTCAACAATATTAAGGCCATGGCAGCTGAGCTGGTAGCTATTTTATCGCTAGCGAAACATCTGCCTCTTCTAAAATATTAAATAAAGCAATCAAATAAATCTTCCAACATGCCTCATTTATTGCAGATTACCATGCTCCAAGGCTCCGGTGGATGCTGCTGCTGCTGCTGCCGTTGTTGCTGCATGTGGCATGGCAGAGCCCCCAATACAAAATGCAGGGACGCCCCCCAACAGCGGCGTCTCTGCACGCACGTACAGGCTGGGGCACTATCATTACCAAAGCCAGTTGCCCCGCAGCACAGCACAGCTCAGCACTTGTAATCAGCGGGCGGTCGCAGGGGGCAGGGGGCAGGGGAGATGCGGTAAGTGAAGCTTCAATTACATAAAATGAGTACTGAGAGCGCAGATTATCTCATTAAGGGGAAGCACGCCTAAAAGCGCACAACATTATTTTTCATTTTTTTTAAATTCAGCTCACACACAGGATAATGGCCAGGGGGGGTTGGGAAATGGGGTGTGTCGGTAATTCGAGAGACAAAACTAAAACCGAAAGCGACTTTTGGCCATTTGCTGTCTGAGCGCAGAAAAGTGAAAGCATTTCGCGACTTTTCACGACACATTCAACATTCGCCTTACTCGCAGTTTCATTCGCCTGCAGCAGACATGAACCACCCCCCTCTGCCACACTCCCTCCCCTTTTATTACCCCTCTACGATGCTCAGCCAACACTTTCCTTTGCTTAAACTTTCGCTCTTTTGGGCCGTCTCGTGTTTTTCTTCTGGTCTATAAATTTATATATGGACAAGGAATGCGTGTTTAATGGCCAACAATGTGCGTATGGCTGAGCCAAGAACTTTAAGCACGTTCTCGCTGTTAGTGTGTGTGTGTGTACGTATGTGTGTGTATGTGTGTGTGTGTATGTTTGTGTGGCAATTGTTCGTCCAGGCATAGCGCCATTTATTATGCTTCAAATTTTTCGGCTGCTGGAATTTTACGCCGCTGTGCAAATGCCATTTTAGAAGATGTTTTATGTGTGTGTTGACATTTTTATTGCGGCAACATGTGTCGAAATTCGTTGCCAACCCCACCAATACCCTAACCCATAGTCACCATATGAGGCACAGACTATCTGTGTGTCTGTCTGTCTGTCTGTTGTTCTGGTAGTGTTTGTCGTAGTTGTTGTTTGGATTGCGGAATGTGCGACGCGGTTTACATTCTACTTAACAGTCGGGCGAATCTAGCAAGAGTTAAATGTGTGCTAAGCGGGGTAGTGCGGGGGGGCAGGGGGTGGTAGCCATAGCTGTGTGTGGCTTTTCGTGTGTGGGATTTCTACTAGGATTAACAGCATGACATTTAAAGAAACAAGCGTGGAACACGCTGAAATTAATGTTTGTGCCAAAAGCTGATTTTGATATTAAAGCTGTGTCTGAAGAATGTAACTATTACAGAAAATTTTCAAAAAAAAAAAAAAGGAAATTAATAGTAATAAATAGTAATAAAATGTAATTAAAAAAAGTGTTTAACAGGCAAAATTAACCATTTTCTATATAATTTTTCATCATTAGTCGAGTCGATGTAGCCAAAATTAAAAATGGCAATTTATGTAAGACCTGTGTTTTCACTAATAAAATATACTAAAGTGTTGTGTAAATTGTTTCCTTTATTCAGGCACTAATCGACGTTGACACAACAAAGACTTTTGTGCCATAAAAACTGGCCATATTTATAAGAAAATCAAAGAACGCAAATTGTGCTCATTGATAAAACTTACGGAGACCCATTAAGTATCAAACGATGACAAAAGCCTCTCTTCAAATGCCCAAATGCATCAATTTTGATTAGCTGACCATTAAGCAAAATATAACAACAACAAAAAAAAACCTAAACAGAAGCTGTGAAGAAAAATAGCTTAACATACAGTGGAAAACACAGGTATTATCTATATATCTGTATATCTGTATGCCACCGCCCGGAGGCACAATTACAATTAAACGCGCAGCTCAACGCGACAGTTTGGCCGACATCGTTTATCACCATGAAAATCCAGTGGAGAAAACCCAAAGATTGGTTGTGGAGAGGCTTCATTACAAGCAATTAGATTTGACTGTTTTGGGCCAGGAGAAAACACTAAAAATAAACACAGAGCGATGTGTTTTTGGTAACAAAATCGAGTGCTATAACTCAAGCCACAGGCTCGCAACTGTGTGCCACAAGAAGTGGCAAGAGAAATTAAGGAAACAAAGCACAACTACAGCAAAGCGTAATAAAATCATAATCGTCGGATCAACACAGTCATCAGCGGTGTCACAACAGCGCCAAGTGTGCCCAAGGAGGAGCAGACATGGTAGCAGTGATGATGCCAGGACACAGCCGAAACTCAACGGTAATTACAGTAATAATTCAAAAGAGATTTGGTCTCACAACCACCAATGGAAAACACAAAAAAAAAAATAGACAGTACAGACAATGAAGGCAACGTTGCAATGATTTCCCCCACCCCCGCTTCATGCAGCATGAAACAGTGGCAATTGCGAGAAAGGACAACGACGAGACTAGAAAGCAGCCAGCAGGAGTCTTAACCAGACCAGACCCAGCCAAACCCTCCAACATCCACCCACGCACATGGCAGCGTTGATGTGCAGCTTCCGGTCCTAAGCGACGCACAGGTGCAGCCAAAGCCAATGAGAGAAAGAGACAGAGAGAGAGAGAGAGAGAGAGAGAGAGAAAGAGTGAGAGCCATAAAAACTTCAGGCAACAGTGATGATGAAAAATGCGACAATGAAAATAATGCTTGGCACACGCACAACACACTTTCCTCCCCCCCCCCACCAATCCACACAACTGCCCTTTCCCCTTGCCTTTCCCCTTGCGCTTCAGCCGCCCAGACGTCCAGTGTAACTGAAGAAGCCCCCAAGCACTTAAAGACTGGCAAAGGTTTCACACTGGGTGCGAAAAAGTTTAAGTGGCTACACAAAAATCCATGGATTTACTTTTATGCAGTCAGCCAGCCCAACCAGGCAGCCAGGCAGCCAGGCAGCGAGCAAGCCAACCAGGTCCTGCAGTGCAATCGGAGGCATTGAAACTTTTTGACTCCCTTTATGACTTTTGGCGCGTCAAGTCGTTGAAAGTGTCAATATTGCGTTCGAGCATCACGTGCCCGCACCTGGATACCAACACACACACACAAAATGACAAACCCAAACCCAAACCCCAAATCCTCACACTCCAAAACGTATCCAGCTGTCAGCTGTTGGCGCTTGGGCGCTGTCCGGGATTAGCGACGCGTACGTTTTTCGGGCCACTTTAGCTACTTATGTACCGTTGTGCACTCTAAAAACGCAATACGAAACTTTTGTCGGTCGGAGGAGGAGGCGACTGGAGCCGGGAACTGGAAACTGGGAACTGCAGTCTGGGGGGGGGTTGCCGGCGCAAATGGATACGTTTGCAGGTGGAGTGAGCTGTTTGGCAAACACCAAAGAGGGTTGAAGCATTGTTGTAGACACCAAAGAAACATACGGAAAAAAAAGGAGAAAAAAATTGGGAAGTTGGCGCAAATGATACCAATAAACAAATCCCATTATACACGGCGTATCAGCTTTACGTTGATACTACGTGATATGACTATAAACAGTTCAAAATAAAACCAAAACAATAACAACAAAGAAATGGCAAAAATGCTGCTGCAAAAAAAAAAAATGTTTGATAGGTTTGTCCGTTTTTTTAGTGTAGTCAACAAAAAGCATGCAATTTGAGAAGAGCTGCAAAAAAAATCGTATTTTGTTATTCCTCATCGCATAACGATACATTAACACCAAAAAAGTTGAGCGTAGCAAAAAATAGATATATGTGGGTGTAATTATTTTTCGATTTTTTATGTAAAATTATTAATATTATTACTGTTTTGAAAGTGATAAAATACACCAAAATAGTTGGAATGAGCATATCTTTATGTCTCTCTCTTTTTGTATCTATCTCTATCAATTCTCTAATTTAACACTTTCTTACTAACTATCTCTTTTCAATATATTTCTAAATCAACTCTTTGTTTTTATGTATTAAAATGTATCTTTAGAGTATTAACAAAATTAATAAATAGTAACATTAATATTCTCATCATAGTCAAATAGTCAATTTAGCTTTTAGATAGAAAAAAAAAAGCATCGTCATAAGATCAGAATATCTATCTGTCTCTTTCTTTTCTAACTATTTTCCTTAAAAAAATATATCATTTTTTACTAACTATCTATTTTCCATCCATTTCTAGGTCAACTCCTTATTTTTATGCATCGAAAAAAATCTTTAGAGAATTAAAAAAAACTAATAGTAACATTAAAATTCTCATCATAGCTAAAAAGCCGATGTAAATTTTAGTGAGAAACTTGGTTAATGTCGACATAAGATAAAGTTGTAGTCAGTTTCTCTCTCTCTCTCTCTCTCTCTCTCTCTCTCTCTCTTTTCTATCTATCGCTTATAATCTGTCTCTTAATTAACTCTCCGCTTTTATGTATCAAAATAAATCTTTCGTAAAATAGAGAATTAAAAGATAAACTAATAGAAACATTAATATTTTCATCATATTTATAGTTAAATATTCAATGTATATTTTAGAGAGATAACTGGTTTAAATCGACATAAGATAAACACTTGCAGATATATTTTAGCTATTAAATATTTACTTCTTGATACTTAAGCCTAATGGCACACTAAATACTTATAGTTTTGAAAGAAAATTTCAACTCTTACAGTTGAGATTTTTTTTGCGCGGCTTGTGCGAAAGTTGCGAAACCAATTTTGAAGTCCATTTTGAGCCTGCTTGCAACTAATAGAATAAGCTTTACACCACTTTGCGTGCATAAATCTAAACTAAAAAGTCGCTTTGGCAGCAAAAAAAAAATATAGAAAAAAATCAAATAGAGGCAAAAGTAAAGTGGCTTTTAATGAACTATGCATTAAAAATATGTGCACAAACTAAGAGCATTCATTAAAAAGTTTTTGCTTTAAATAAAGACTAAAGACTAAAAGATGTAGAGTCAAACACGTTCAGTTAGCCCTGACTGTCAGCGGGATGAGGGGTGGAAGGTAGGTGGTGGATGGTAGATTGGTTCAGTTCAGTCCAGTTCAGTTTAGTCCAGCAGGCAGTTACAGCCGTCGCCGCCACTAAATCCCAAGTAGAAGCTGCAAAAACTTTGCGACTTTGGGCCATTCATCTTACAACTAATTTCTGAGTGGACTCACGCACACTGCCAGAGCCGCCACTCTGAAGTGGTCCTGTGCCGTATCGTCGTACCAAACTGGACCGTAGCGATTCCATCTTCGAGATGGTCCTTTGCCGCACTTGAGTGCTTAAATATTTCTCTTTGTTTTAGCTTGGCCAGGAAAACACTCAAGTTATTGGCCATTTCCGTTAACGCTTGCCCAAATATTATTCAAGCTAAATAGAACTTTACGTTTTCTGTTATGGTCTTTAACGAGATTTCGGTACACACACACACACGCACACACACACAGGCACACACATTGGTATCTGTTGGTCAACTGCATCTGCTGGCGACTTTACAACTTGTTCAGCATCTGGTGACCAAACTTTACGCTGATTAAACGCTTTGCCTACTGTTTGCCTGATAGCGCACATACAAAGCCAAAATTATTCTTAAAAACTAACCCCATCCCCTAATCTCCCCTTTGGTAACACACACACACACACACTGGAAAACTTTAAAATCAGCAAAGCCAGTTATCTAATTGCTTTGAACAAGTTTCCGGTCTTTGCCATTGAAACTCAATGCAAAAGACACTTTCGGGTTGTGGCCTCAACTTGTGCATCACAAATGTGATTCAGAGAGTTGAACGAAGAATACGGATATGCGACACACTCTGTGCCACACAGTGTCTAAGATGAGAAACATCAGATAACTGTTGAAAATGTTGCAAGCGAAGAAACTCAACTTCAACTTTTATTTATTTAGTATCTTTGTCAACTGATATCCATTTCAAGTTTATTTTGCATTGACAATTTTAAAGCAAACAAGAAGGGAAACAAAACAGTTTGAAATTGATTTAAAACATACAAAAAATCAGTTTTAAAATAGTTTATAAAGCTATTTTTTTCTTCTTTGTAGAAATTTATTTAAATTAATTTGCCAGAACTCGATCAATTTATATGCGTGCAAAATTTGTATGCAAATATTTTTATTCACAATAATTTTGTATCTTAATTTAATAAATACATAATACTATTTTTTGATATTTATTTAATCTGAGAAATAAACAAATTAATTCTTGTAATATTTTTTAGCCCCTTTGATTATCATAACAAAATTTTTGGCAACTTGCCAAAGTCATGAACCCGTCCAAAACATGAAAGGATGAGAGAAAAACCAAAAGGTAAAAGCCAGGACAAGTAGAAGCAGCTAAGACTTGGTGAAGTACTAAACTGCAAAGCCAGCCAAATTGTAATTTCAATTAAAATATTTACAAACGCCTTGGCAGCAGCAACAAGATATGGGAACAGAGTCAAAGGGCGCAACCCAAACGACGAGCCTTATAAATTGGTAGTGGAATGGGCTCAAAGCAAGGATGAGAATGTTTTTCATAAAAATTTCAGTAAGTTTATAACAAAGCGCAACGGGGTTGCATGATAACAAAAACAACTCTGAAGTTTATATTTGAGAAGAAGAAGAAAAAAACACCAGTGTGTGTTTGTGTGTGTGTGTAGCAGTTAAGAGAGTGGAGCCCCCATGCGGCTTTTATTGATTCAACTTGAAGTTGCACGCACTGCGAGCGGTCGTTTTTTTTTTGCCAAGAACTTTCTTAATTTTGTTGTAATTTCCTTTACGCAGCTGGAATTTCTATCTGTGAATTTATGAGTAGCGCAAAAACTATTTTTATTAGATTAAACAAGATTTCTTATATATATATATATATGTATATATATATATATATATATTTATACTTACTTTGTTATATAAAATGTGAGCAACAACAATGCGCGAAAATCTCTAGCCGTAATTTTCTCTAACAATTTTAATCGCATTTGCGAGGCACTGAGCAAAATATTAACAATAATGTTGCTAGCAGCAGGAGCAGCAGCAGCTTCTCTTATAATGTTGCTTCTCCTGCTACTCCGACTTTCAGCCAGGAATCTGCCATTTGGGGTCCTCGAGCCCTAGCAATGACGCAGCGCTTTTCATTACGGAATTATTCGTGCGTAAGAATGTTGTTGCAGGCGGCATTTTCAATTTTCCCCCCCAAAGACAATGTTAATTTATTATGAATTTAGCAATTCGTGTGCAAATAAATATCGAATACATATATACATATTTAATTATCTGTTTATATTGCGCTGAAAAAACAATGGAAATGTCAATTCCACATTTGCATAGAAGATTGTTTGAGTTTATTTGCAAGAGCAATAAATGATTTATGTATTTTTTACTCTAGTTAAATTTATATTTGAAGTCGTAGAAATCTGGAAATATTATCTCATCAAAAGGGTATAGATATTTTTAAAAGAATTACAGCTTAAACTAGGGCTTTTTATATTTATATTCTCTGCAATTGAAATCTGTAATAAAAATTTCAAGTCTTTGAAAAAGACGAGTTTTCCGGTCTTTCAAATCTTTTCAAATTTAATGCTTGCCCTCTTGCAATATTAATCCAAGTCAAATATATTAAGATGTGTCATTACAACTTAAGTGGTTTTCCCAACAACATGCAATTTGACATAGAGCATCTCGAAGGCGAAACACATTTCAGCTAAGAATTCCAATTTTGCTATTTAGCCGTGCTTTTTCAACCAAAGGTTTTGGGACTGGGCTGCCACTCGTGCTGAATTTTTATTGCTTGATTTAATTATTAATGCGACCTGCAGATGTCACGAACACACAGAGAGAGACCCGAGTACCCCTACCGAGTACCCCTACTCCAAATATCAATACTTAGCTATTCTTAACCCTACCGTGTGCCACATTTTGATGCGTAAAAACAAAAATTTCCGTTGGCTGCTTGGCAAAGGTTCATTGAAGCGTCAACGGATTGCATTTTTTATTATTTATTTCGACCAAGTTTCGAGGGCAAAAAGTAGATACCATACCGAAATGCGTTGCCAGAAAAATGAGAAGAAAAAAAGTCGAAATTCATAATGAAATATTTATGGCCATAAAGCAATGCGGCATTGGGGTTTCCATCATCATCGGAAAAGGGTCGACCCAAAAAAAGGGGGAAAGGTTTGGCAGCTTTTGTAAACGAACTGTGATATAAACGGAAGTCAACGCAGCTGTCTGGAAAAGATTACGATAAGAGGCATGTTTTTTATTCCACTCCCCTTTGTCCTCCGACTCCGGCTGCGACTGCCACAAGAAAAGGTGTACTCAAAAGTAGTTGTTGGAGCTAGTTTTGTCAATGTTTTTATAGCGCCACAAATGGCAGTGGAATAAAACATGAGAACATTGAATTGCAATGATTTTTTTGACTGTTTTTTGTGTGTTTAGTGAACCCTAAAGAAATATGCATAATTATGTTTTATGACTCATGAAAACACTTGGTAAAAATATATGAACAAAATGCTATATTCGAGCTGCAAAATTAAGTTTGAGAGTTACTTAAAGAGACAATTAAACATGTCAAAATTGGAATGTAGAATCTAGAAATTATTTGGTATTTGAAAGAGGAGTAATAAATTATTTATATTAATGTTCAACACTATATATATATATGTACTTCTACTCAAGAGCAATGATAGTTAATAGTTCTCCTACCCAAGAGCAATGACCGCACCCCAAAAACCATTTAACGTTTTTGCAGAAGTAATAAATAGATTTTTGGCCACATCTTAAGGGGCGCTTTCAACAGTTCACATAAAATGCCCAGACCCAAACAGTTTACATAACTCATTAAAATGGAGCAGCGGATAAGGAGAAGGAAAAGTGGAGGCGTCGCTGCCAGTAAATACAATAAATATGCAACTAAATCAGGCTTAAATGTGCTTAACAATTTTGAACAATAACATGAAACCACAAGTGCAAAAATGCCCGAAAGGCACTCCAGACGACTTTAACGAGCCTGTGCCTACACGCTCCAGACAGTCCCAAGCACCAAAGACCCGTTGTACCGTTGTCCGGAATGCCAGGTTAGCCAGCAGTTGAAGGGGACTTGGGGTCGGTTGGAGGGTGGGGGGGGTCTGCTCTGGCCATATGTCAGGGTCGAGAAATATAACGTACACAAAAGTGCTCATTACAACGGACGCTGGCAGAAAAGGTTTTGTAGAAATAAATTTGCACCTTAACGCCTTTAAATGCACAACGCATACACTCAAACAAACGCACATAAATACACACACAAACACACACAGACACACACACACACACACATAGAAGAGTGTAGAACATGGTGTTGCCAATTACCCGGAAGTATGCGAAAAGCTTATGCGATAAATTCAACAAAGTGCCAAAAAGGTATGCATCGAGTGGAGCTGCTACAGTTCCCTGCTCCTATTCGAAAGGAATAAAATGGAAAAATAAACTGTGCGACCCGCAAAAGTCTAAGGATTTTCAAGGTGCACAGACAAAAAAAAAACAACAGCTCCAACATTCAACAGAATGCTGGTCGTCTGAAGTTGCTGCTGCTGCTGTTGGTGCTTCTTCTGCTGATACTCCTACATGGCTTCCAAGTCGGTCTGGCATCTTTGTTGGCTCACTCCCACAATGTAGTCAACACCTGCGTCCAGCAGCCGCCATTGAAATGGAAAGGGAAAACACAACAACACGTGCCCTAAGCCAAGGTGTGAGTGTATGTGTGTGTAACTGTGTGTGTGACTGTGTGTGTTTGTTTGTGGTTGTGGTTGTGCACATTTACGGCTGCCATGTTGAAGCTTAAGTTTTGAGCAGGAGAGCTTTAATAAAAAACTAAAATATGATGCGAACTGTTGCAGCTGCTGTTTGTTCTTCACCTTTCTCCACCTTCCATCATAAAGTCTACAGTTTAAGTTGAAGCCCCTCAGCTCGATTGCATCTTAAAGAAGATTTCATTAAAATTTACAATCTTCAGGCCTCACTCGTTATGCGTAAACTGGCGTTATGGAACGCCCATAAAATATAACTCAGGGTATCCATGTATATAGGCTACTTTGCTGCCTGTTTTGGATGAACCAAAGCGTGAAATATGATTGTAGTGCGCTACTCGCTAAAGCGAAAGGCATATTAGTTTCAGTAAATTAGGTTGAAATGTTGCATAAACTAATAACTAGAAAATTGAAAAGTTTGCATTTTTAGAATTATTTAATATTAATGTATACCTTAGTTTCATAAAATAAAAAATAAAGCATTTAAAATTTTTTACTGAATATGCATATTTTAGTTATTTGAACAGTTTGTTACTTGAGCTGTATATATATACATATAAACAAATATATATATTTGTAGAAGTATAGTTTTTAGTCTCGTTGCTTCTATTTTAAGTATTGTTTTTTTTGATTATATTATTCTCTATATATTCTCGATATATATCAAAAATATTTATCTATCTTTAATCTTATATCTGCTTGCCTTTTATAACTATAACTTATCATATATATAAAATAATTCAACGCCTGTTCAGCTGAGAATACCCTCCACTTACAGCGCATCTGTGTACCGGTTTTAGCCAACCACACTCCTCGGTTTATTACCTGAACATCATTTCACGCTAACGCAAGCGCAAATTTTGTACACAAGCCGCAACCAGATTCTCAAAGAATATGTTTTGGGGGTATCTTGCCACAGCCACCCAACATGGCCATGTTACTGTTGACTGACACTCCACGTCGCAGCTGAAGTAGGTAAACAGGTATAGCTACCAAAAAAAAAAAAAAAATGGGCAATCAACTTCAAATGGCAAATGCGAGCCACCTGTCCGCCCATCTACCCATCCACCCACTCCTCCCGCTTCCTACCTCCTTTTAAGTGTTCGCTCAGTTTGTGTCTGTGTGTTTGTCCTGTCTTGTTACTTTTTAATACTTTTTATGATTATAACAATGTGTGAGACACTACGCAAATACAAAATAACTTGTTTTCATTTGCCACACAACAAAGACAACAGCAAAGCAACAACAACAAAAACAACAACAAAAAGATTGTGGAAAATAATGAAAATCCCCGTCTTCAAGTCGCTTCTGGGTTTTGATCCCTTTTTGCCACTTGCCACGTCGCTTAATAGCGCTTTACCTTTGCTGTTAATGTTTGGCTTAGTTTACACTAAACAACCCCTCAAAAAAACCGGGGGGGGGGGGGGGCATAATTTATAATCGGCGCATACGCCGCGTATTAAGGCGAACGCGCGTGTCAACAACTCTTCTGGCGGCGGCTTATTATGTGTTTTGATAGTCTTTTCGTGTCGCTTGTTGGATTTGCGCTTTCTGCTTTTAATTGTTAACATTTCATTTAAGCCACACACACATCCCCACACACACACCCACACACACACTTGCATGATTGCGAACGCTCTGTGCCACAACGCCAAATATTCATTTATCAAAAATGTTGCCCGCATTTTGGCGCTTTGTGCCCGGCTGGCGCCATCAGTAGCAGCATGTCAGGAACTGAGCTCAACTCCAATCTAAATCGTTATGTGCAGCTACACACAACATACACACACACACCGAGAGAGACAAAAACCAACCCCCCCAAACCACGCCTTTAGGGCGGGCTAAAGCAAGCCATGACGTTTGCGTATGTCAAAGTTATCTAAATGAAAAATTGACTTTCATGCACTCACTGAGTGTGTATAGAGTGTGTGTGTGTGTGTTTGGGAATCAGCAAAACGTTGAGCTGTGTTCAGTTTCCGTTGCGTAGCATTTCGCATTTACGCATTTCCTATTTTAGATGATATTTCATACTTTTCTGCTGACAGCGGCAACAAACCAAACCGCTGATGATGATGCGCGTTTATTATTGTTGCTTTATGGCTTTCTGCGTACTTCTATGCATAGTCTGATGATCCCAGCTCCCAAACACTCAACACCCAACTCCAATCTCCAACTGCTTTACTCCACTCCCTTTCACTGAGTCCCTTCAGCTGTGTGTTTGCCTTTGGGATTATCAACTCATTGTGCATTTGCTTATGCCGTATGTAGTTGCACTCCCTCCCTCCCCCTCCCCTGCCACAGTTACATATCCATTCTGGCTGTCTCTTAGCCATTTATCCATTTACTCATTTGGCAGTTTGTCATTCGCTGTCTTGTTTGTGTGCACAGCGCAAAGCTTTAAGCTGTTTGCTTTTGACTTAATTGCAGCTATTTGGCTTTAAAAAAGCTGCATTTAACGTATTCAAAGGCAACGTCATATTTTAATCGCTTTACATGTTGAAGTGGCAATTTTTTTTTTTTTAATAGACTTTGCATGATGCACGCAGAACGCTTACTTAGAAACTACTTTTAATTTACATGCAAGCATTTCATTTATTTAATTCTTTGCCAGACTTGAACTAATTAGTTTTATTCGTAGCAAAAGCCTTTAGAAATTAGGTCAGTTTTTATAGTTTTTTGCAGAATGAGTCATGAATTTAATTAGTTATTCAAGATTTAATAAATTAAATAAAATAGAAACAGTAAGAAGAAGGTTAGAAAGGATAAACTTTCTTTCCTTTGTACATAACACAATGTATAAAAATAAAATAAAAATTAAATAAATAAAAATAAAAATCTTAAATTTAATTTATTGTCTTTTCTACCGGCTTTGTCAAGTAATTGAACCCAATAGCTTTGCTCAATAAAATGTGAAATGAGCCTATTAAATTCTTACATATTACCAAGTAATCGGTTTTTCGGCGTCATTTCAAATCTAACGGCGCCTACGTGTCTGCGTGTGTCAGCTAGTCGTCTCGCTCCCACTTGTGCGCCGCATAAGATTTTAAAAGTCAGCCCAAAATTATGCTGCACAATTTGTTGCAACATCAATCAAATTGCTGATACGCAGCAGACAAAAGGCCAAAACAATTGGCCTGCAAGCGCCAAGGGCCAAAAGGGCCAGAACATGAGGCGCCAATAAATTGTTTTCTTTTTATTTCGTGGAAAAAAAAAACACAACAGCATAAAAATTGCCAAATAAAATAAATTGAAAAACATTTAGCTGTAGCAGCCATCAATAAGCGCTGACAAAGACGCCGCTGCCAACAGCTGAGACCAAAACAAAAAAGTGGCAACAACAACAACGTAAAGAAAGTCAAAAACATTTCGCCTGCAAAAGCTCACAACATTTCGGGGAACTAATGTTGATATTGGCCCGACCCGAAGACCCGCAGGCTAAAAGGGCCAAAACTCCAAACTCAAACAGACATAAAATGTATAAAAATCATTTTAGCCAACTGCATTTCTGGCAAACAGTTTCCATTCGTGTCATATGCTGCTTGTCTTGGCATCTGCTGCGCTTTTGTTTTTTTGCCACTGTTTTTTGTTTTTTTATATCACTTTAAATTAGAGCACATTTCTATGATTGGCTTTCGGGTTTGAGCCATAAACTGCGACAGGCGCCACTCTCAGTTCAATAGTTCCGTTTGTTGTCTACTCGGCACAATGCCAGCCCAAACCAGCCAAACAGACGACAGAGCAACAACAGCGACAGCTGCGACTTCTCCTCCTTCTCCTCTTCCCCTTCTCCCTTCTACTCAGCAAACGCCTACAAGTCTTGTGTCCTGCGTCCTGTTTGTGCTGCAGGAATTTTGGCTGTGCTTGGCCTATTTTGCTAGGCAACAAATGTCAGTCATTGATATGTGTGTGACTTTCGACTGGGTTAAACTTTCAGCTAAGACCCATCCACACACACACACACACACAGCATACACACACAAGTGTCCTTTATGTTCTTAACCCTTTCCGATGAAATATGAAAGTGATTAAAGCTAATCGAGACCCAAAGGCAGCAGTTTTACTTGTTATTCCAGCAGCGGGTTTGAGTAGGGTTTATCAAATATTTTGAAAAATTAGTTTATTTAGCTGAGAGAATAGGTTTTTGCAGAGAATACTCTGCACATGAAATCTATGCAGCAACTGCTATAAAAAAAACGTGCAGTTTTCAGATAGAAATTGTCACAAAATTAACTCATTTTGAACATTTTTTTTACATACTTTTGTTAGATTAGGCATATTTCAGGCTTTGTTTTACTAAAAATGATAGGTTAACTTTTAAAAATTTAATATATATACCATTTTCTAGTTGTTTTCTTTGCTTATATATAGCATTTTCTAGCTGTTACCTTTGCCTACCACATGCCACCCACTCAATCGTAAATCGCATTTATTGAACATGCCACCAATCTCTGCTCTCTGCTCTCGCAAACCAAGTAATTTGACAGATGAAACACACTAAATGCATTCGCATGTGCAACAGTTACCAATCCCCTCGTTGCTCGTTTTGGAGTAACCCATTTATCTTGTTGGTTCGATAAACTCGTCATGCAGCTGGCTGACAACACGGCGCCAATGGCAACAACAACAGCAACAACAACAACTACACAAACAAGAGGAACAACAACAACAACAATAGTGATGAGCAGCAATTCCACATGGGGGGCAGTACATTGGCAAATGCCCAACGGTAAGGAAGCAATCTCTAACTTAATACGGAAAACTTGTAAACGGTAAAGCGTAGCAAAATGGAAAACCTGAAAGCCAAACAGCAGCAGGTAACGGAGGCAGGCGATGGCAACAGCAATGGAAGAACACATCCCAATAGCAATCCCTTCAAGCGGCCGATGAATGCGCTGCAAAAGCAATGGTATCGTGTACTCCTTGCCAGGCGTGTGGGCTTTGGGCCGAGGCCGCAACTGGATGAGAAGGAGCCGACGTAGTAAGTAACGCTAGACAGACGCCGCTGGGCGACTCTGCCAGATCGAATCAAATTGTGTGAAAATTGCAATTTCCTGTTGATTTAATACATTTTTACAATTTTTTTCTCCCACCCAACGCTCCACTCAATGCAGCGCCGACATATGCCATAGACGCTACATGGCCGCATTCCGGCGCTACAACGAGCGCTTCCGCTGGGAAATGGCAATGCACGAGCAAATGCAGCGCTGCGCAATCGACGCGATGCGCGTTCACAGGTAAATTGCACAAAAAAAAAAAGAAAATAAAAAAAGGCAAAAAATAATAATAAAGTCAATTAGCAGTTGGCAATTCAAAGTTTTTACCATGCACAATTTGACAAGCTTTGTAATTGCATTATTTGCTTAAGTCCTAGCAAAGTGTGCACATTTTTGGCATTTAAAACAAATGTGAAAGAATTTCCTTTTTTGAAACTCTAGCAAATAGGTAAATTTTTAAGTCTATCTTCTTGTCAAGCATTATTCCTAGGATTGTCTAACTGTTTAGTAATTAAAATATTAAATAATAATAACAATCAATAATTAAATAAACTGCATCTTATTTTTAAGAAATATTGCTTTTAGTTATAGAAAATTCTACAAGCTAATCTTCTGGTCAAGCTTTAAGCCTATATTGAATTTTGAAATACTATTTTATGGGAATTTTTTTAATTTAAAAAAACATGCATCTTGTTAATGAAACACATTTTAAAATTTTGTTATGTTATTAACATAAGCATGAACTGCATCTAATATTTCAATAAAACAACTTCAATTGAAATCAACTACAAGCTTAACTTCTTTTCAAATATTTCACATACAAAAAATTATATGTTTAATTTTGACAGAGATTTTCAATTAAAACAGCAGCATTTGAAATCAATTTTGATAGAATGTTGGTGTTTTGCTGTTTGATGAGTAAATAGACCATTAACATCCATTTCGTTCTAGAACTTTTGCGATAACGACACTCTGGCTGCCATTGCACTCGAAGCGGGAAATCAACTCAACGTTGGAAAAACTGGAAAGAGTTTTGACAGTTAAGGAAAGGCGACGCCTCGAGGAAATACTCAAGCGCGGTGAATCGCAGCGCACGCGACGCTTTTAGTGGATTCGAGAGAGGGGAGAGGAGAGGAGCAATGCAAAAAAAAAACACTTTCAAGTGCAGCACTTACTCGACTTCGTCTAGTGTACCCCAAAACCATTCCCACTCCCCCCGCAATTACTACCACTCACAACTCCTCTTTGGACTCGAATTTCACTCTACACGCACAGCCACGTTTTTGGAAATTGCTCTTTCTTCGGATGCTTTGTCGTAAATATTTAATATAAATAAAACTGCGACTTTCACTTCATTTAAAGCGCAAATCCATGTTGGGGATTCCAAATTATCTAGCCAGAAATTTAGCTGCACTTTCGAATATGCAACATTTATGCTCAGTAGCTGCCACTTAACGACTCTAAACAAAGAATCTGTACAAGAAACTGGATAAGTATTTCTAAATACCATTTGCTTGACATCGAATAAGTAAATGTGATTTTTACTTACACTTAATAAAGATTTTAGCAAATACAATTTATTATTCTGCTCTTGGCTTATATCTAATTAAATTTATGTTCCTCATGTAGTCTAACATATTTTAGTATTTAAATTATTATAACACATTCGACCTTAAGAACTTATTGTAATCTGCAAGTTTATGACTATCAAGTTGATACATTTTCATGGAGCTGCCCTCTGACATATTGTAAATGGAGCGGTGCACATAGGAAATGTTAGCTCCCTTGTCAAAAGCGCACCCAAATGATAAATCCTAAAACCGAAAGGCACAAATTTAATGGCAAAATGTGAAAAATGTGCACAAATTAGGTACTGTCATTGCTGGCATATCTGCCCATTATTAACTCACCCCGCTCCCAAACTGCACCCAAAAAAATATATATAAATAACACAGAAAGAAACTAAGCCCGGGCATGGCAACGAGAATTCCGCCTAGATACGACTATATCTATATATCATAGCACACACACACACACACACACACACGTCACGGCTAGAGTTGTGTATAAAAAAATTGGGAATGGAAAAAGGAGTGCAAGCGGAAGTGGGGGGGCTTTGCAGGGTGCAGAGTGAAAAACATCTTTTCATAATGCGCACAGCTCTGACAGCGGCTGAGAAAGTAGTTTCCATTTCCGCAACGAACATGCCGCAGCTGAACAAAATACTGAGCAAAAAAGAAAGGAGGATTTGAGGAAGAGGCAAGAGCAAAAAATTGGATTATATTAATTTGAATTAATAACATATTTTCCGGCACACTTTTCCCCTGGAATGTTGTTAGCTATGCCAGGCCAGGCCAAGAGGAGGTCGGTGGGGAAAACACTCGCAATTTTCCTCTTATAATTTGCTTTTCTATGCGCAGTGAAACGCGTTCTGATTTACAATATGCGAAGGTTGATGGATTCCCCCACAACACACTTACCGCCCCTCATCAACGACCACTTCATTTGTCTGCATAGTAATCTGCTGTTGTTGTTGTTGTTGTTGTTGTAACTGCGAGGTATTCGACTCCTCATTAAAATACTCTTAATATAAAGTTAATTTCAATTGGAATTTGATGTAAAATCCTAGCAACTGTTGGCGGTTTTCGCTTTTCAAAGTACAGCTGATAATTTCCACAGAAGCTCGCAACTTGGTTTCCATAAATATATTATTTTTAAATGCAGTAGATGATTTTAAACAATATTCTTTAATTATAATGTTGTCCAACTTACTTTTATTTGTCGATGGAAATGTGTAGTTTCTGATATTACATGCAGACTTCAAGTGTTTAAAGTGCAGCGGTTTAGCTTATGCCAAGTGGCAAAAGAAATTCGCAGCATTAATTCCAACCATGGACCACATGCTAACCCTTGTTACGGCTGAAGCCTCCTTCAGCATCTTGCACCCCTAAACCAGCAGAGACGCTGCTTCACCCTTCTATATATATCTATCCATTTTTTTTTGGTCAGTTACTAGTGCAACGCAGCGGCAATTTATTGACTGTATTGAGACGGACTACGTGCCGCACATAAACCGCACTTATCTGGCTGGCTGACTAACTGACTGAATGCCTCACTGACTGCCTTCCTTCTGCCCTCGTCCTCCTTCAGGGCGCATGGATCGCTTTGGTATACTTCCTGCCATTGAAAGGCGATAGCAGACAAGTTGAAGAAAAATTGCATGCGGTTTCAAGAGCAGCAGCTAAATTAATGTGTCTGTCCATGTGCGCTGTACTCCCAAATCCCATACTTCCTCAAAGTTCCATCCATGTTCATGTTGCTCCATGCTGCAGCTGTCTCCCTCTTGTACTCCGCTCAACTCAACTCTTAAGCAAATACTCGTGGCAAACGTGCTCGTGGCATGCATATCAAAATGATGTATGAGTGTTAGATATATTATAAATTTTATTCAGCTTGCGCTTCTGTTAATACTTCTGTTTATCTTCTCTCCTCCTTCTTTTCCGTAAACCGCCAATGCAATCAGTTATTAAACGCTTGACTGATTGAGTGACGTTGCCATTTTGATTCTGATTAGAAATGAACATTCACTAACTCAAAAAAAAATAAAGTATATCTATGGAAGAGTACATATCTGTGCAGAACCCAGCATTAACAAGTCAACCTGTAAAAATAAAATATACCAATTTCATTGCAGGTTGTTCAAGCAAGCATAGCACGTTTTCGCACCATTGACTTACATTGGGTTGCTGCATTTACTAAATTGCAATCAAGCTACAAATTGCTGCATACTTTTAGGAGCTTAATTTTTAGGAGCACAAATGTAAAGAGAATGGTAAATGGCAACTTTGCTGTGATATCAAAATTATGACGAGAAAAATAGGTCTAACTCACCCATAGGATCTGTCCGAATATCCCAAAACAAGTCATCGTTTTGTGCTTTCAATTTTATTTTATTATTCTGCTCAGACAGCAATCAAGATAAAGTTTTGGGTGTCTCTTGAAGACTTACCTTTTACAGCAGAAACGACATATAAAAAAAACATATTTAGATATATATATAAAACGCTTACCGCTTAAGCCAAACACAAAATTGGCTTCAAGAAGTATTAACCCTTATATTAAAACAGAACAGAAAAGCAAATTTAATATATTTTTGTATATGTAGCCTTGACAATTCCTATCAAATATTCTGTCTTCACAAATCAAATCAATAAATTGTTAGTTTAAAAATGATAAAAGATACTTTACTTTTGAACACGCTGCATGCTGTGGAGCAACTGGAGGTGGCCTTCGAGGAGACGCTTCAAAATATCGAAGATATTTGTACTCGATATCGGACTGTCTCCATTCAGAGGAGAGCAGCTGAAAAACATAATCGTCTCATCGAGTCGGAAATAGAGGCGGCCATCACAGAACCCACAAAAAATGAAGAATTTACAATTAAGCGCAAGAAATGCTTGAAGAAACGAACCATACACAAAAGCGTAAAAATAAATCAAAAGATGGAAGATGGCCTGCAAACCAACTGTTTCTGAGTTTGACGAAGCTGACCCGAATCCTGAGATTCATTCCGTCAAGGCTCACATCCATCAAGTGAATTCTGATGAACAATTTGCACCTGATTCGGAAAATTTGGAGCAAACTGATTCAAGGACAGACACCACTGTTCGTCTTCCCGTTGTAAAACATATTATTTTAAAAATGTTTCTTAAATAAACTGTATTGTTATGGTTTAAATTAAGTTTATTGGCCGTTAAAACGTATCTTCTCAACCAAATGCGATTCTTTAACAATTTTGAATAGCAATAGAAATGGCATTGATTACAAATACAACAATGTTCTCCCTGCCCCAAACTTAACATTGCCGAGTTGAACAAAGGAAAAAAGCGAAAATCGTTTCGTTATTTACGAGACGCATTTTGTATGGCAACTTAAACGCTAATGGCATAAACATCCGAAACGTGAGCGAAATGTTTAAAATTTGCGCCGCAAACGAACAGGACACGCAGGACAGAACAAACAAAGGCAACGCCAGCCAGCCAGCAGTTGGTTAAGGTGCAGGATCAGGAGCAGCCTGTCGTGGCTGTAATGTAGCCAAAAGCGCGTTTGCCACAGCCGCACACCAAATCAAATCTCAAATCATGCACGTTCCAAGTCAAAACCAGCCAAGGAAAAACAACAGCAAAAAGAAAGAAAATCGGAAAACTGACAACTGGAAAGTTAAGAAAAGTGTGTGAAATACCCTAGCCAAATAAATAAATAATTACATATGTATTTCAAGCTAAAGAAACTGTGATTTTACAAAATATATATAAATATAAAATTGCAATTAAAGATAAATAATTTTTTAAATTTAAATAAAAATCTATATATATTATTTTTTTTAATTCAAAACAAATTTGACCAAGTTGTAGACAATCTGTTAGGGCATACAAAAGTGAGCACTGTGGCACGGTGCACAAGTGCTGCAACTCTGACTTTGCCACTGAATGACGGCAAATTGTTTGAAAATTCAATTCACACATCTGCCAGTTGTCGATGATTTTGCTGTGATTTCGGCAATGCTGCCCCTTCGTAACCCCTCTCTGCACTGTTGCAGCAATGGTGAACCCTTTTTTCGTGTCTATCGCGTTTTAAAAAATAAAGTGGAAAATCGCAACGAATTGTTACAATGTTGCCAGGCTGAAACTGAAACTGAGATTTCGAGAGAGAGAGAGTCTCAGATCAGACAGACACACAGCTAGAAGCAGGACTACAGGCATCGAATCAGACACAGACACAGACACATGACAAGGGGCACGTGCATTTTGGTGGCATTGTTGTTGGGCTGTCGATGCGTTGGCCTACGGGTATCATCATCAGTTGCAGGCAACTCGTGACGCTTGTGGCATGTGTTTTGGAAATCTGAGACAGCCTTGTGAGGCGTCGACTGTTTAGTATGCATAGAGCTCTTCAAAAATTTAATTTATTTAGACTTTGTTGTTGTTTTTGTTGTTGTTGCTGTTGTTGGTGGTGGGCCAGTTTATTGTCTGCAAATGAAATGCGTCTGTGCCCCGGCCTTGGCTTTCTTTTTAAACGAATTACCATTTGTCGGCTTTGATGTTGCTCCGTTTCTTCTGCATTTGCCGCTGCCCACTTTTACCAGCTTTTTCTTCTTGTGTCTGTTTTTTTTTCTTTTTTCCTCTACTTTTTTCGGGTGGTTCCTGCTTTGACGCAAACTTTGCAGACCATAAAGTTTTGACTTCATGCAGTTTTAATGAGTTAACGAGCGCCACGTTGGCCAAGTTCCTTTGACAAGCCGGCAACTGGCAACTTCCCATGTCCAACTCCCAAATGCCGACTGCCGTCCGCCGACTGCCAACTGCTGGCAACGGCAGCTAATTAGGCAAACGCGTTCCGATTACCACACAATTTGCACTTTTCCTTTCAGGCCAAACAAACAAACTTTTCACTCTTTGCTACCGCTCAGACGATGAACAACTGACTTGGCTATAAATAACATTCGGCAAAACTTATTGCCTAAAAATAATATAAATAAACTAAAACTGGATTAAGAACTTGTCAAATAGTTATTTTAACAACATAAAATTGAAAGCAAGTAAAAATTCATTTTGTTTTCTCTAATCTCTTAGAAAACTATGTTACTTTTTTTAGATTTCTTTGATCAAGTTAATAGTCAAAAACTGGATTTGTTCTTTAGATAATATGAAAGTCAGCTTACTTCTTCTGATATTCTAACATTTGATTCTCATCGGGTCTTCAGCACTGAAAATCTCCCAGGCTTGCAGCCAATTAGAAGCCGCAAATCCTTTCTTCCAAAATAGTCCTTAAAGTTTAAAAAAAAAATAAGTATCACACTTATCGGCTTAAGTTTTATGAAAATATAAATTTAAAAACTGAAAACGTAAATCAGCACTTTGCACTTTCAAATTGATTTCAATAAATCTAAAGACTTAAATAATATTATACAACAGCCTTTAAAGAATAATTTTTTACATGTTTGTTGTGTGTTTTTATTATACGTAGCTTTAATTTAGACAAATAAATTAAGAATTATACGATATAATAACTATGGTCAACATATGTATTATTGCAACTTGATGTGGTGGGTTTTTTTTGTATTTCTTTTATCCAATTGGAGTTTCGTTTCATTGAGCAAAATTAGACGATACAAATTCCAGTAAAATTAATTTTTTAAAACAAATTAAAAATGCGCGTCGAATCGAAATATTTGAATGATGACACATTCAATACTCATTAATAATGATGCAAAACTAAAAATTAGCATTTGATTGCGTAGTATTTTTAGCTTTTTGCTATTTTTAGTATGACTAACTAAAAGAAGACGAAGACTGTTTGTAGCTGAGTTGTTGGTGTTGTTTGTTGTTGTTTTTTGGGGGTGAGTGAGTCGTTGTCATGGTTAAGGCGGCATACGAATTATCTTCATAACATGTCCCTGAGCACCTCCTTTTGAGCGGCAGTCAATTTCTCCGGAAATTGTATATCGAAGGCGACAAGTAGATCTCCTTTGCGCGTGGTATCCTTGGGAAAGGGCAGGCCATAGCCCTGGATGCGTTTCACAGTGTTCGGCTTGATGATCTCCTGCATGGTGCTGATGCGCAGTTTATCCCCGGACATTGTAGGAACTTGAAAGACAACGCCGCACAGTGCCTGAAATACATACAAAAAGAAGCGAAAACAAAACGTATCAATAAATAAATTGTTCTTACTATTCCATGGCTTATCAATCATATTGAATGTTGTTTGAAGCAAAGCTAAACCCACCCCACACCCCCACTACACCCCACAGAACATAACAACTCAATTTCCTGTAAATTGTTATTATACCACTAACAAAAATAAAAATGAAAATAAATCGAAAGAGAAAAAGAAAAAAAACTGGACAAACAAACACAGCACATGGGACTTAACTAGGGAATCTATCAATCTTTTTGGTAATCCTGTTTATGTTCTTAGTTGCCTCTTGCCACTTGCCACAGCAGCAACATGTTTTGGAAATCGAAGAAAATGCTCGCCATTCCGTTTATCGTCTTCTTATTGTGTTTGCTTTTGTGTCATGTATAAATCCTTTTTATGCTTTTTATGTGCCTAATTCGTGTTTAAACATGCTGTTGACATGTTTCTCCACTTCCTTTTTAGCCAAAATCCATACAGTGCTTTCCGTCTTGCCTGTTTGTCCAGCCAACTACTCGCTGACGGTTTGGATTTTGGTCCAGCTAACATTCGATTTGTTTAATTGGCCCGCTAAAAGATAGCCATCAATCATGATTTGTATTGAAGGATCAATCAAGCTGAGATATTACTTGTTGGCCTACTTAATTAGTTAACGAAAAAGTTGCTCATAATTGGAAGAGAACTGCTTTTTGTCTTTCGTTGCGTGAAAGTGCAGTACAAAAGTTTTTCCTTCTATTTTATTATTGATTTGAGGGTTGATAGTCAATCACAAAAATCATCCAAAACCACTCAGGTAGCTAGTGAAAGCCTTAATTAGTTCTTGTATACAAAGTCTGACAGCTTCTCAAGAAATATTAAATGTGTTGTATGACTAAAATAAACATTAATTTTTGTATATCCAATGTTTATTCTAATGTTACCAAAAAAAAAACATGTGCTCTACATGTAAAAACCATTTGGGTTTACTATAATAAATATAAAAAATAATGTGTATTTTGATATATCAGAATGCATTTTTTAATAAAGTAGCTCTTTAATGTTGAAAGTTCCTGCTGCATTTTTAAGTTCTCATAAAAATAACGCAATAAATCAAAAACTCCCTCTTAAAATAACTTTTAACCGGCTGTTGACAACTAAATCGTGACCCTTGTCATATATATATACATAAATGAACACATATGTTGAAGATTCGATAGCCAGTTACCAGCATCGGACAGTTTACGTAGGAACATGAAACCATGTGAATAGTGCGAACCGCGCTGCCTCACCCAAAAGTGAGCATAAATAAATTGCGACAAAAGCAAAGTGCACACCTTATGAATATTTAAATATATATATATATATGTATATGTATGTATTCGTCGAGTGGTGAATTTAAAGCGATGACAGCATAAACTGATGACGCCGACACCAACAGTTACAACAACAACAACAACAACAACAACTGAGGCGGCAAGCACCACTAAACCACTACAACAGGCAAAATGCCACTGATGACGTCGACGTTGTCGCCAGCATTCATATTTTTTAATGGAAATGTTAAAAATGTTGCTGTAACGCAACGAAACTCAATCAAAAAAAAAAAAGAGTTACAAATAAAAAGCGACAACTACAAAAATCTGTAACATAAAAACGCTTAAACATTTTGATACCTTTTTCGGAAGCTGAGCCATAAAAACCTGATAAAAAAAAAGTAAACAGGGAATACAAATGCAAATTGCGCGATTCGAACCACAACTGAAATCATCTTGAACGTAAATTGAGTACTTGGTGTGCCCTAATCCCAAAATGACAATTGGTTGTTAAATCGAACGGCAAATTACCACAAGCATTACAGCATTTTAATATAGAATAAAAGAAAGAATTAAAAAAAAGAACGATTAAATTTCTACGAATTAAATGTTGCTATTATATTACATTCTTCATATATAAGCATAAGAAAATAATAATCAATCAAAAATTAAGTATCTCTGTTTGTATACGAAAAGAATCACTATGAATTTTTTTACAAATCAATAAACAAACAATAAGTTTGGCAATTTTGTCTAATACTTTTTTATATTAAGTTTTAATATATTGCTTAAATTCCCTATACGTATCAAAAAGAACTGGTCTTGAAATGCTTATCAATATATATATATTTTTGAATTGTAAGCGAAAACTGCTAAAATACAATAGAGAAAATAATAAGAGCACCATTTACGCATTATTGTTTATAGATTTTAAGTTGATGATTTGCCGAGTTGCTTTTATATAAAATATTCTATTTACATGCGCATTTATAAACGTATGTCAAAGGTAAAAAAGGGCAAAAACTTTTTTAAAAAAGTATAATAAATGATCAACAAAAAATGTTTAGAAGCAATTTAAACGATTTTGGAACAGTTTTATTGTTGGTACCAGCGAGTCTCGTTAAGGGAAGCAGCAAACATAAAATACTTCAGTTTCCCGCGGTGCTAGACAATTATGCTTGCAAAAAACAAAACAAAAAAATAACAAAAACTTGAAAAAAAAAAAAAAAGTGTTTGAAAAACAAATCAACGACATTCAATGGTATGTCATAAAGCATTTGGTTGTCTGTTTTTCCCTTTTCTCTTTTTTTTTGTTGTTTTGGTGCTTTGTTTTATTTTGCAAGTTGGACGATGACGACTGTCATCAAAATGCAAACGAAGCCGTTGAATGCTTTTTGTATTGAGCTACCAATTCAATGCAGCAGTCGAAAAGTTCTCCAAACCAAAAATCACAATGGCTATGGCTATGGACAGACAATATTTCAAATAGCAAGAACAACAATGATAACAAAATTTGTGACGTCTGCCCATCAGTTACACGACCATTCCATAAACATTGGACAACATACACATAGCCAACAAGGACAAACAACAACACTCAATACTTATTTGGCATACATCAATTTTTTTTTGGGGGTAGCTCTCCGCATTCGCGAATGTCTGACGCAGACACTCGAAGCGTCAAATAGACCATTTTTTTAATTTGTGTTTTTTGCCATTGAGCTCTTGAATTTGCATTCCATCTAAAATTTACGAGTATATATTAAGTATTTCCATTGTACATTGTACTATTAAATGCAGTAGGTCAGTGTCGTGTGTGCATAGATATTTTAATGATCTCATTTCAATTGTGATTTATCCACACACACAACACACACACACACACTCTACATTTAATATGTTACAAAAATTATTCGGTGCTTGATACTGATTTGGAATTTATATTTATATTTTAGCGTTAGTGATGATGTAATTTATGTCAGTTTTTTTAAATTTAACACAGCAAAAAAAAAACATATTCAACATGGTTGCGGTCAATTATGTGAAGCACTTTTATGGCGCTTTAATTGCTTTATGGCGCACTTTTTGTAAAGCAACGAATTCAAATTGAGTCGAATTAAGCCCCCCATAAATTCAACAATTTTCTTTTCATTTTTTTTCGACAACATTAAACTTGCAAACAAGAGTCTATGTAAATATAGGTTTTGTACATGAGTCAGCGAAACTTTTAACTACCATAAACAAAGGCATTTTTCTAATCCTATTTGTATAAAAAAATAATCATGTTTTATAAGCTAAGTTAAATCCAGAAAATTATCCATAAAATCTATCTTACACTTGTCTAGCAGATGGAAATAATAATAACCATGTTTTTTACAACTCGTAATTATCTATATCTATAGGCACAACTTTAGCTAATTTTGATCTGATCTTTACACTCCATCCTAAAACAAAAATCAACTCAAGAAATTCGTGTAGAAAATGCTTAACGTTTTATAATTGAGCAGCCATCATAATTATCACTATCCGAGACAAAAAAAAAACCGTGTCAAATATTTCTAAATAGAAACAACAACATGACACTTTTAGCTAAACTGAGACTCCACCAATAAGGCAATCATAATTTATAACTAGACACATATATCTTTGAAAAATGAAAATACCACCAAAATGGGCAAACTGAGACCCCAAAAATATTTACTAAATTTGTCGCACTAACAAGCAATAAAATGTTGAAAATGTCAAAATAGTTGGAGAGCAACTATTTAATCTAGTTAATGCAATTAACAATTTTAACATGACTACAAACTAACCGGCTTGTAATTTTCGTTGTTGCTTGTGGTCATTAAATATTGATGTTTTTTGGACGTTTGCCATATGTGAAGTTTGCGCCTCGACTTTTTTAACGCAGTTGGCTGTGAAAAATTTAACACCTTAGCGTCATGAACTGCCTACCAACAAGTCGCATTCAGACGCATTTGTGTACGTGTTGGCCCGGCCAACTGCTGTGACCGCCTAATTGAAACTTGACCATGTTGACCAAATTCGCGCAGCCAACCAGCTCCCAGCTGACAGCTCTAGGCTTGCACCACCTGGCTCCGAGGAGCTCCCAGGTCTCACGCGCTCAGCTCTTGACTCGTTTGCTGGTCTGGTCAGCAGCTTCAGGTGCGTATATGGTAAATTTGCCATAGCCATAACATAACGCTGATTTCATTATAATTTGATTTAGGCGCTGCTCGGTTTTAATTGGGCGCCATGCTGTGAGAACCCCAGGCTCCAAGCCGTCGTCTTAAAACTGACATTTTTGTCCAATAATACAAAACCTAAACGGTTGACAGCGGCATAACTTAAAGCTAAAGGGTCACTTATGGTCAGCTATAATTGTCAGTACATCGTATAATCTGTTTTACATTTAACGAGCTCATTTAATCTGTTTTTTTAGTGTTTATACAAGAAGCGAGAAGCATACAAAAATAATACTTGTTTAAATTTAAGCACTAACTTTATCCAATTCATAATGCTGCCAACGTTTTAATTGTCTATAATTACAATAGAACACACAAAAATTATCCCTTTTAATGAAAACTATTTCGAGATGTAATACCAATATATAATGGCCATTAAACTACCAACTACGCAAATAAAACTAATGCAATAAATAATTATAAAGTTGCTAACTATATTCAGATTCTAATTCCCCCATCAATATAGATCAATTTAGTGGACTCACCTGCTTTAGTGTTAGCCTCGCCGTATAGCGTAAATCGCTTCCTTCGCGCTTGAACATGGCATGTGGTTTATCCCTGATGATGAACACAATATCCGCTGGTATTTTGCCGGGCGCCTGGTCGCCTTCCTTTTGGAACGTGACTTTGGTGCCCGATTTCCAGCCGGGCTTAATAGATATTTGCAGGACTTTGTCCTCCTTCTTGGAGCTGCCATCGGGCTGAACTACGCGACGTGAGATTTTCATTTTCTTAACACAGCCATGATATATTTCCTCCAGGGTAACATAGAGATCATGCTCGACGGGTGGATCCTGTTTCTGTTCCTTTTTGAACGGTGTGTGCACATTAAAGGAGTGTGATCTAAAAGAGGGTCTACGAATTCTTAGCAAAAGTTTGTACATCGAAAGATTTTAAAATAAATAAAACTACCTGAAGGCGCTGCCTAGTCCATGCCTAGAGCCGAGGCCACCAAATGGCGATGAGAAGAAATCGGGTTCCGTATCCAAATCAAAGACATTCTTATCAAACAGATTGTCGCCCATATCAAAGAAAGAGGCAAACGGATTGCTGTTGCCAAAGAACTGTGTAAATGTGGCCCGTGGATCACCATGATATGTAAATGTATTTCTACTACCACCGCCATTACGAGCACCTGTTAACAATAATAATAATTATAAATCATAAATATATGTGGATAAATGCGAATTTAAAAGAAGAACTCACCGCCACTTTTCAGACCATCTTCGCCATATTTATCGTACACCTCACGCTTGCTTTTATCCGAAAGAACCTCGTACGCCTCAGCGACTTCTTTAAATTTCTCCTCGGCATTGGCGGCTTTGTTTTTATCCGGATGATAGCGAAGCGCCAGTTTTCTGTAGGCCTTTTTAACCTCATCATCGGTGGCAGTTTTAGTTATGCCTAAAGTCTTATAGTAATCTTTGCCCATTGTGTATATATATGTGTATGTATGTGTGTGCGTGTGTGAGTGTGTAGGTGTAGGTGGTTTTGAGTTGCTTTATATAGTTATATGAAGTTCCCAAAAAGGCGTCGTCTTTAATTCTATGCTCTGTGCTCTAAGATCTGTGGAACACAAATAAAAAAAATATAAATATTAATTCTTTGATACTTGCGGATTAAATGTGATTATAACTTACTGTGTATATTTCATTTGTCTATAGTCCATATATACATATTTATATATGTATATGCATATATATATGTATAGACATATATGTTTCTAGTTCCAGACGTTACTTAGTTGCTATGATACTGCTCCATAAAATCTCCTGCTTTCTATAATGGCACATACATGTTTGATGATTTGTTGGTTTCTTCTTCTGTAAGCAGAGAAACGCGTTAGATTAGTTTTCAATTGTGTCGATATACTTATTCAAATCGCCCATTAGTATTATTATAGTCGCCTCCACAGCGCAGATAACGTCACAAGCCTTGGCCATGTTCAATGCTAAATCGCCCACGCTATTTGTTAAATTTAGCACTCGAGAGCGAGCAAAAAAAAATATTAAAAAAAAAGATGGAAAAAGCTTAAAGATTTAGAAATTTGTTGAGAGAGTCGTATGACGAGTTAAGATATCTATATTTTTGAAAACATACATTTAAATTAAATATTTACGTATGCAAATTTCAAATAGAACTAACATTATTTATTTGGCGTTGAAAACATTTAACAAATAAATATCACAGCTGGCAAAACACACAAAGAAGCCGGGAAACTCTTTTAATGCACATAAGTAAAAGTACACATACAAACATACATTGTTATACATATATAATATATATATATATATATATATATAAATAAATGCTTGGCATTTTGTACGCTAGCCAATTTGCATTGACCTTAGCGAAAGCTCTAAAATTCCAATTAAGTTCAAAGCAAGGCGCAAGATTGAGAATTGACGATGACAGTTCTGAATGTCTTCATTAAAATATGACAACAACAGATCATTGTGGTTCTACAAATGTATGTTATATATAAATATATATATATATGTATATATGATAAATAGATACAACTGGTTAATGGGCAAGTGTTTGGATTCGCACATGTTATTTGAACTGTTCCTGGTTTGGGCCAAATGCAACCACAAAATAATTCATCTATTAGTTTCTTCTAGTTGCGGTTAAGCGAGCAATCAGTCAACTACATCATGGCAAACAATATTTTAACTTAATCAAGCTCGGATTTGAACAACAGATGATGCTAACCACAACAATAATGCCGCAATTGACAAATTGAGGAAAACATTATTAATAATACGTAATTTGCAGCTAATTAATAGATAACTAATTAGAATTAATCCACTATCTGAAATATACGATAACAAATGAGAAATCGTAAAAAAAAAATGCTACTTTTTACTTATTTGACAGAGAAAAATGATTAATTTTGCTTTACAAACGATCTCTTCCTGAAGACGAATCTCGGCGGCATTCAAAATTAAAATGTAAAATAAACGTAAATAAATTATGAACAGATGTCACCAAACAATAAACAATCGAAACGCGACCAGAAAATGGGGCTCGGGTTAAGTTGTAATTCCCAGTTGCCCTCAGCCAAGTTCAAGTTGATGAAATTAATGCGATACGCAAGTCCAATTCATTAACATTCAACATGTCAACGCCTGACAATCCCGTCTCAATGCAATTGCTAGCCTTGAATTTAACTGATTTCATCTTGGAATAAAATTTATTTTTTTATTTTTCAATTTTTTCTCTCAATTTTTTGTGTAATTTTTCAACTTATTTTTCGCTTGAACAACAATATTTTCTGCTGGCAATATGCTGCCTTGAATCCAAATCTGAATCCAAATCCGATTGTTCTATTCCACACACACACATAAATATAAATATATATATATATATATATATATGTCTCATGGAGGCAGGGGGAGCTCCGATGGCTACACGCTGTCAATAATGCGCGCAATTTGGAGGATTGATGCGGTCAGCGCCATTTCATTCCAGACATTTGTCGACTGCAATATAGAAGACGATATGCATATAATTTATATGGCCCGATATCTATCTATTTATCGATCATTGAATCGTGCCAAATGTGTGCCGCTATTCGTAAAGAGGCGTGGCGTGGGCGTTGGCAAGGCCACCACGTCGTGAACATAAATATCATTTTTTTCCACACAATTTAACTCGAGCGAATTTTTGTTTTGGGTGACTAGAGTATAAAAATGTTGCGTGTGGCCAAAAATAATTCTTGAAAATGATTACGCAAGGTAGAAACTTGGAAAATATGTTATTGTTATAGTTGTTCTTGTTTTTTTTATTTTCCCTCTACGTATATGTAAAAGTTGTGATTTTCTTTTTGACAATTTAATTGAATTTGCATTTTTCGCTCACGTTTCGTTTGGTGCTTGTTATTGAATTATTAACAACATTCGCATTGTTCGTGCGAAAATAATAAGTGTTGTCTGGAAATAAATTCATGCTGATACGAATATTATATGAATATGTATTCACACTCGACCCCCTATTGACAATTACAACATGTTTCTGCGTGGGCGAGACTTCCGCATAAATTATTTACACACACATATATGTATATGTATATATATATATATACACTCACTTACCCACACATACAAACGAATCAAATTCGTTGCTTATTGATTACAATATAACATTTGTTTAATAATTTATGGCAATTGTATATGCAAATGTAAGTGTGTGTGTGTATGTGTAAGGTATTTCAATCATATAGCATAGAATATATACGCATATTGAAATGTTTTGTAGATTCTGTCAATATGGGTTAGTTACAACTCAATCACAAATTTATTATTTTCATTTTCTACTACTCTTTTGTTGAACAATATATTTAATGTAATACAAAAAAATTAATTTTTGTATACTATTTATTTTAATAAACATATAGTTTTAAAAGCTATTTTATTTTCTTTTTTTGACTATTAAAATATTTTGACTCATATTCAGGAAGCACAAAACTGTTACAATACTAATTATCCACACAAGAGAGGATATTTCCTAGTCATGTACTCCATATTAAAAGCATTCTGAAATGTTTTAGTGTCACTTTTTATATTTTGTTCTCGTTACCATTTTTGCATATGTGCAATTTCAATTTATATTTAAAACACACACATATATATATATATATATATAACACAATCACACACACACACACTGAAAGTACACTCTGTGTGAGCTAAAATTAATAAATTGTCGTAGGTTATGAGGCCAGCGCAAAAATGATGGCGCCCCATGCACTCTAATTGAATTGAACTTGATTTATAATGCCGCGATTTACTTTTTATCCACATTTTGTGATCGCAAAGGTCTCTCAACTCATAAATTTGCAAAGTAAACGCAAAACTAAAAACGCATTTTTTTTTTGGGGGGCAAAATACAAATTTTGAAAAATATATTGCTTTGTGATTTATGGCCAAGCTTTAAGGTTTAATTTATGAGTGAAAAAATGACCGTTGGCATATAAGTAGAATAAGTTGAAAATAATCCGTTCGATAATCAATTTAAAAGTGGAAAAAACGACTTGGAGCGAGGAAGAGGTTAAGAAATTTGCGGAAAATCAATTAATTTTTTTTTAATTGCCAAAGCAACTGGTTTTTAATTAAGTTGGTGAAATAAAAACTCCTGTCAACAATGTTGAAAAATCAAATTTCAGTTTTCGACTTTCTAATATGAGAAAACATATGTAGAACTATCTGTCTCAATATACGCATATATGTATTTACTGATGTAAAAGAATTAAACAGTCAGAAGGAAGAAACACCAATCCTATAAGGTATATATGTATATATATTTTTGATCAGCATCAATAGACAAGTAGATCTTACTGTTCAGGTATGATACTAAAAAAGCAATACTTTCCGTATGAATACAATATCTTTCTAATCGAGAATATATGTAAAATTGACAATACGTGTACAATGAGTGTACACTTATTATATTATTATAATTTTCGGGGTGTTGCGACCAAAAGATCTTCTGTGACCCCTTCTGAGCTTATAGTTCCTACATAAGCCCCAGTTCTAACGAAAGCTGGAATCTTTGTTGCGTTGCGGGCTTCTATGTCCATGAGGCTCATAAATTGCATCCTTAGAGTGCTGCATCTTTTCCTGTTTAAGGCTCTGAATAGGTCATTACAATAAATATAAATTTCAGTTTGGTGCAGACTTATGGATAAGTAAAAACTTGGGTTCAATCTTTTTCGCTTACAGCTTTTTAAATTTTTTTTAGGTGTAACTAATAAACAGTTGGAGGGAACTCAGCATCATCTGTGTAGACTTAACGCAACTCTGAAATTTCAATTTTCAAGGTTGATGAATTTTGTATTGTGTTGTTCTCTACCACTTGACCAACTCGATTTTATTCAACTTGAGCAGATTTGAGGTGCTCACAAAGTGCCTCCATTCACTCTCGCTCTCCGCTTCAAAGTCAACAACTGTCTCATTCATTGACAACCACATTTTGTTGTTGTTGTTTTTGTTACTCATTTGTGCTATTTTTTGGCATATTTTTTGGATTAGTCAAAAATCAAGCAGCGTGAAGTTTATTCACCCACGTTTTGCAAAATATATTTTTGTTGAACAAAGGTAGCCAACATAAACATCAAACCAATCATAAAAATCAACCATAACATTTAGACAAACAGACGGAACCAATAAAGCAATGTTTTAAAAAAAAAATATATATATATAAAAATATTAGCAACAAATACAATTCGATCATTTCATTCCAGAATGTTGTATTGTGGGTGTTTCTAAGCCGCAAATCCGTTACGAAAATAGACGAAATGACTAAGCGTAATTTAGTTTTTTGGCGGCCTTTTACCTGTCTCCCACATGCAAATGTATATGAAATTTTTTTGGAAAAAACATGTGCCAAGCGTTTTTTTATAATTTATTTATTTTTTTTGACTGAATTACATTTGTGAATGGGAATCGAGTTGCCTTTAATTTGAGAGTGTGACGAAAAGTGTTTGGAAAGTCGTGGGAAATATTTTAAATACACTAAAAGGTATACAAATTTTGGGTTTTAAATCGATAAACAATAAAGTTGATTCAACTGATTTATTATTAAAGTCGATAATTGAAAAAGAAAATAATTGGGTTCAACATATGCTTATTTTCAGAGAAAACAATTTCAGAGCAAGCACTGTATTCAGTTACAATTATTTGGAATAATAAAAAAGCACACAACACAAAAATTCTTTAATCTAAATTCAGTTTCCGCTTAGTATTGCATTGTATTTCATATGTAATCAAACAAAACATGCCGTGTATATTTATGCAATTTGCATAGACTAACTGTGAGAGAGGAAAATACAAACAAAAATGGAAGATTTTAGAATTTTAAATTTGATGGCCAAAATTTGCATATCCACTTTGAAAACTTGTTTTCATTATTGAATTTTATTATTGTTCCTAATGAAATAATTTTTGTGTGCAAATTGTTTGTGTTGCACGATACAAATTTCATCAAATTGTAAATAAATTTTCATTCTAGATTTATAGATCTATATTATATATTATTAAATCACTTAAAACACCAAAATAAATATTTTTTATTTTGAACAGTTGTAAAATGCGAAACGTGACAGCGTTAAAAAAAAATTATTGTAATTAATTAATTACAATAAAAATAGGAAAAGCTCTTAAAGTGTATTTTCCTATGCTTTAGTTGCGATTACTTTCCTAATTTGCTGGCCACAACAGCCACACAATAAAGTTCTTCGTGCTTATCTTCTCTCTGCTTATTTATGACAAGCTCTGTTTTGTGTTTTTTTTTTCGGCTCATTTGATTCAAGTGTGGCAAATTTTAAGACAACAAGAACAAGACAAGCAGAGGCCGTGCACCGGCCACCGCCTACGTCTGCGCCACCCACTCAGCAGCTGTTCAAAGAGTTGTGAATGAGAGAGGCCGCTTGCTCTCTCTGTGTCTCTTTCTGACTCTCTCGACAAAAAAGAGAGCTGTTAATGAAGAGCGAGAGCGGGTGTGATGAGTTCTTCGTGTGTGTCATAATTTAAAAATACAAATAAAAGCTGCAAAAACGATAGACTGCTAACGGTAAAGATTGACAATCTGCATGCTTGCATATGTGTGTGTAAGTGATTATGGTTATGATTACCATTCTCTCTCTCATCTTCGTAATTTGTTTTCATTGTCATCCCCCCTTCACACATACACACGCGCACATACAAGAAAACAAATATGTTTTTTTTTGCTATTTATTTCTTTTGCCACTTTGCTTTGGAGGCCAACAATCTTCAAAATCTATGTTTTTATGAGTTTTGAACTTGAATCATAATCGCTGTTTATTTTGATATTACTATTATTATTATTATTTTAAAAATTCGAAGTGTTCAAAATACAACATATAATTTTGATTTCTTCTAGCAACTCATATTGATCAAAGAAAAAACACAAATTGCTTATATTCACCTGCAGCTCCAGGCCCTAAATTACATTTAGATATATATATGGGTAGCATACGTATTAGTGTAGGCAAAGATTTTACACACAAATCTGTTCGCGCATAAATAAAGTGTGTGTGTGTATGTGTAAGTGTTTACCAATTGCCTGCCTGCGATTGTTCCAAAGAATCGCCAAAGAAAATCTCGAATATAAGCAAAAGAGGCAAAATTGGTTTGGTGAGGAAAAAAACACACGAAAATAACTAAAATATGCTAAAAATAAAACATTATTTAAAGAAATGAAACCATGAAAAATCAAAAACACACAGGCCAAAAACCAAAAGTAAAACGATGGCTGGCAAAATATAAATTATCAAGAGAAAAGAAAATTAAAATAGGAAAATTTCGATAGTGGGAAATGTTCTAGTTAGATTTAGGCTATTTTGCAGATAATCGTCTGCGAAATGGGTTGCTCAATTGCAGTACACGTGATCTGATTGGGATTTCACTGTTACACATTCCAATACAAATACGAATTTATGCTCAAAAGTTTGTGACAAAAACTCGCAAAATTTCAAACCATAAAAAGCACTTTAAAATGCACAGTATTATGTGTGTGTGTGTGTGTGTGTACTTGTGTGTATATGTATGCATATGTATTTATATACGCATGTGTGGATTTTGTTATTTTGCTTTGACCACATTTGGCAACACAGGCAGCAGAACGTCACACTCGATCAAAAGCACACAGCAACAACTCCAGCAGCAACTCACACCAACACACGCACACACTTGCAGTTCTTGTTGTTGTTGAAGCTATAAATGAATAACAATAATATCTTACAATTGGTAGTGGCTTCACAAAATCTTGTTTCTTTTTTTATATAATTTTGTATTATTATGAGCGCGATTATTTCTTAGTGTATTAGCCGAGTAAAATGCGTAGCATCGGCGCTTGGAAACCGTTAGAGCGCAACAAACGACGACAACAAAAAGCGAGCGAGCGATCGATCTTACCGACGACGACGACGCTTTGAGACTCACTGAAAGGCCTGACAGGCTACGAGTGTTGTCAAACGCCTGCTGATCTCTGTCTCTGACGCATGCAACCACAGATAGAGAGAGCCCCAAGTGAGAGAACAGACAGAGTGCAAAGGCGCACATTTTGTTCTCTTTTCTGAAGACAAATGTATATACAATGTCTACACAGCCTCACATCTGAATGTAAGTATGTTTAGTGGACATATTCAAGTACCACACACGTACACATAAACAGTGGCGAAAGTGAGTGCAAATTTGAAATGAATTGATCCTCTTCTATGTGTGAAGTTCGTTCTCACATGCGTCATGTGTGCCCAGCTTTTTCCCATAGATGAGTTGAGAGCTTTTTAACGCTAGACACTAGAACAAAAGCTTGACGCAGTCATAATAAATGCGGAACGGGCTTTTTCGTACCCTTACAGAATTAAAATTAAAGTTTATATATGGTTTATTTTTTGTTGTCATATTGTTAGTACATAATTTTTGAACTCTTATTTTTATTTAATACAAATGTAAATAGGTCGATTGTTGAGTATGAAATATTTCCGTATATCAACTGCTTGCTACTTTGTCCTTTTCTTTTTTCTCCTTTATCGAATCGGTTGGCAATTCAATATTTACAGCTGTTAATGCTTCTCGAATCCAATTGGGAATCGGTTCGCTGCCAAAATGCCTTTCCATAAAATCGCGCACAAATTCTGGAAATTTATCGCGTTGGATCGCTTCACGCATTGTGCCCATCAGGCGCAGCTGATAAGCAACATTGTGGACGCTGAGCAGGGCGCACGACACACTCTCGACAGTGGCGATATGATGCAGATAGGAGCGCGAGTATCGTCGACACGTGCTACAGCCACAAGACGCATCAATGGGCTCCATATCGTGCTTATATTTTTGGTTCTTCAGATTCAGCTGTCCGCTGTCCACCAAGGCGCAACCAAAGCGCGCAGTTCGCGTTGGAAATACACAATCGAACATATCGATGCCAAGGGCAACGCACACAACCAGATCGGCGGCAAATCCTACGCCCATCAAATAACGAGGTTTATCCCGTGGCAAGTGATCCGTGCAGACGTGAACCATACGCCAAAAGTCGTGTTTGCTCTCACCTCCACTTAATCCGCCAACGGCAAAGCCTCGCACCTGTCGTTCCATCAAGGCACTCACACATCGCTCTCGCAACGGAATATCCAATCCACCCTGGACAATGGGAAACAGAGATTGATCGTCGTTGCGGGCGTGGGCCTTTACGCAACGATCCACCCAGCGTATGGTGCGTTCCATAGCCTCCTCGACGCGTGGACCCGTCGTCGTCGTCTTTACCACATCGTCCAGCTGCATCATGATGTCCGCACCAATGGCATTCTGTATTTGCATCGAGTGTTCCGGCGTCAACATGCACTCACTGTTATCGAAGGGAGAACGAAAGTTGACGCCTCGCTCATCGATCTCCGCCAGCTGCAGCAGCGAAACCATCTGGAACCCACCGGAATCCGTTAAAATCCCTCGTGGCCAACCCATGAAATTGTGCAAACCACCGGCGGCCTGAAGTGTTTCGATGCCGGGTCGCAAACCCAAATGATAAGTGTTGCCCAACAGGATCTGACAATCTAGTTCGATAAGTTGATCAGGCAGCACGCCTTTTAGTGTGCCCTGTGTGCCCACGGGCATAAATACCGGCGTGCGCACCTCGCTGTGTCTACATAAGAAAAACAAGAAATAATAAAAGCTACTATGTACATTTTTCTTTCAAAATATTAACCTCAGCGTCATTAGGCCGGCGCGCGCTTTGGACACGGAGCACTCGGCCACAACCTTATAGGTAAGTGGTGGTATTTTGCTGCTGCTCATTTAAAACACGTTTATTACAATTACTAATAAATTATTAATAATATTAATGCTAAAACACGTGTTACACAAAACGTAAACAAATTGACTGCGCTGGCAAGTGTGACCGCATATCACAAGCATTAAAAAAACATCTGTAGAGCCGATTATCGATTATTATCGAAGCAAAGTTTAACTAGACACAAATATATTTATATTTTAATGTAGTAAATATTTTTTATGTACAATTCTTGAGCTATGCGTATTTGAAATAATTTATGCATTTGCTACCACTTTATATAAATTTGTGAAAATTGAGGTATACAATTTGTTTGTATGCATAAATATATATATGATCAATAATAAAAACAATAAATAATTAGTTAATGTTAAGCATTCTCGTAGCGAGATTTCATCATTTTCTTAATGTACGTTTTGTAATCGTCGCCAGGCGCCAGAGTGCTGCTCTTATTGCCCAATCCCACATTGTTTGACCGCGCCTCAGCCTGATAGATAAAATAATATTAAAATAACTGATAATTGATTTACTTCTCTTATTGTTCATATCAAACCTTAATAATTTGTGTGCGTCCCTGGTTCTTGCGTCCCAGCCCCTGGCCCTCAGACCAACCCATTTTCTGGAGCAGACGATTGCCCACATTGTTGGAGCTGATGGGCATTGCTGGCGCTGGTCCAGTGTCCTTTTTTCGTGTCTGCATATTTTTAATCTCGTGCTCAAAACGCTCACGGCTACGATTCGGCGGCGGTGGATCGCCCTCACCATACTTGAGGCGACGCTCCTTGGCCCGATCCCGATAGCTGGAGATAAATATAGATATACATATAATTTCTAAACTGTATATGTTCTTAAAGATTTTAAGACTTACGACAAGCCCGCATTAACTGCATCATCGCCAGCAGCGCCGGCAGTGCTGCCCATGTTGTGCTTGGCCAGGTTCTCCTTATGCAGATTTGACATTTTTAAATGCTTCTGCAAAATATCGTGGGATTGAAAGGCACGCTTGCAGAGCAGGCAGGTCAGCTTCTGAAAGTCAACATAATCGCTCTCATCCATTGCCCCGGGTGCTGGTGCAGCTACAGGCCCAGGTCCAGGTCCAAGACCGACACTTGACTGTGCGACGACACTCTGTACGCCAGCGCCGCTGTTGTCTTCCTCGGAATCGGTGCCACCGCCATAGGCATTCATCAGCTTGTTCATTGGTTGAGCCGCTGGTGATGGCACATAGTCGTTCAGCTTGCCGCGCTCCTTCTTCTCGGGAATGAAGAAGCCGACATCCGCATAGGCACCGGCGGCTCCACGAGATGTGCTCGGCCCCTCGCCGGGATCAGCGCGTCCGGGCAGAATCGGCTGTGGTGTGGCTACCACTGTATAGTCTTTTTTCTGATTCAGTTGCTTGGCCCATTTCTCCATGTCCTTGACGATCTTCTTGGCCACCTTGACTTTGTCATGCTTGTTGCTGTTGCTGCTATGGTCCATATCCTTGCCCTTGTCCTTCTTCGACAATTCCTCATCCTTCTCAGCGGGTAACTCCTTCACTAGAGATTCCAGCATAGCCGCCTGCGTTGAGGCAGGTGTGGCCAGTATATAAGTGCTACGTCGCTGATCCCAGTACAAATAGGCACCTGTCTCATTGTTGTAATAGTACTGCGAGTGCGCATCGTAATACAATCCCGTGCTGGGATCGTAATAGTAGCCAGAGGTCTCATCGTACTGATACCGACTCACATCGGGAGTGGCTAAAGTGGGTAAAGAACAAATTTTGTTAGCAATCAATCAAATAAATAAAAATGCATTCTTTTAGAGATTACAAATCAAGAAAAATTATTTAAGTCATAAAATGTAAATGAGTTTTAATTAACTTTAATAACTATCATTTTATATTTGTTTATACTCACGATAGGTTTTGCCATCATTTCCCCTGGGCGCAATCACATTTTGTGCGGCAAAAGTTGCCTTTACCGCAGCAGCGGCATGCGCTGCGGCTGTTGCCGCCGCTGTCGCCGTCGTCTCAATGTTGCTCATCTTCTTCTGCTTGCGCTGGATGGCGGAGAGGGCGACCGCTGCGCCCGAATCGGCCTCGGTCACTTGTCGCTCACCAGAGGTGCTCAGCTGGCCACCCTTTTTGAGCTCGACCAGATAGTAGTCCGTGTAATATTTCACATAGTGCGCATGCTCTGCCGGCGTTGAGGCATACAGCGAGGCACTGTACTCGGCGAGACGGGGCACATCTGCCATTGTATAGCTACCGCCGTTGGGGTCCGATGGCGGCAAAGCGCCCACATCACAGTTGTTCTGAATGCTGCCAGCAGTTCCACTCTGAGAGGCCGACTTCGGCGGGACTGGATTATTTTTCAAGTCCATGCAGTAGCTGATGCTGACTGTAACATAACCATTAAACAGAAATAAAATAAAACAAACAATGAGGCAAAATAATTAATGTATAATATATAATAATGTACAATGTATAATAATAAATCTCATAAATAAAAAAATTTTTATTCGAACACCTCAAAAATTTATTAATCATGCCATAATTAATTAAAATATATATATAAAAAAAAAATATAAATAAATCTTTTCTTTTTTTTACAGTAGCTTCAACTCACCATCACGATCATCGATGCGTAGCGGAGGCTTCAGTGCGGTTAGAGCATTATGCACTTCCATGGAATCGTAGTGTCTCAAAAATTAAATAACAAATGCAGCGAGATGTTTGGGTGAGTGTATCGCGACTAATGATCACCTTATGTATGGTTTTGGCCACCTTGGGCACCACCGGCGGCCTGAAGTGTTTCGATGCCGGGTCGCAAACCCAAATGATAAGTGTTGCCCAACAGGATCTGACAATCTAGTTCGATAAGTTGATCTGGCAGCACGCCTTTTAGTGTGCCCTGTGTGCCCACGGGCATAAATACCGGCGTGCGCACCTCGCTGTGTCTACATAAGAAAAACAAGAAATAATAAAAGCTACTATGTACATTTTTCTTTCAAAATATTTACCTCAGCGTCATTAGGCCGGCGCGCGCTTTGGACACGGAGCACTCGGCCACAACCCTATAGGTAAGTGGTGGTATTTTGCTGCTGCTCATTTAAAACACGTTTATTACAATTACTAATAAATTATTAATAATATTAATGCTAAAACACGTGTTACACAAAACGTAAACAAATTGACTGCGCTGGCAAGTGTGACCGCATATCACAAGCATTAAAAAAACAGCTGTAGAGCCGATTATCGATTATTATCGAAGCAAAGTTTAACTAGACACAAATATATTTATATTTTAATGTAGTAAATATTTTTTATGTACAATTCTTGAGCTATGCGTATTTAAAATAATTTATGCATGTGCTACCACTTTATATAAATTTGTGAAAATTGAGGTATACAATTTGTTTTTATGCATAAATACGTAATATAAAATCAAAACTAATTATATATATATGATCAATAATAAAAACAATAAATAATTAGTTAATGTTAAGCATTCTCGTAGCGAGATTTCATCATTTTCTTAATGTACGTTTTGTAATCGTCGCCAGGCGCCAGAGTGCTGCTCTTATTGCCCAATCCCACATTGTTTGACCGCGCCTCAGCCTGATAGATAAAATAATATTAAAATAATTGATAATTGATTTACTTCTCTTATTGTTCATATCAAACCTCAATAATTTGTGTGCGTCCCTGGTTCTTGCGTCCCAGCCCCTGGCCCTCAGACCAACCCATTTTCTGGAGCAGACGATTGCCCACATTGTTGGAGCTGATGGGCATTGCTGGCGCTGGTCCAGTGTCCTTTTTTCGTGTCTGCATATTTTTAATCTCGTGCTCAAAACGCTCACGGCTACGATTCGGCGGCGGTGGATCGCCCTCACCATACTTGAGGCGACGCTCCTTGGCCCGATCCCGATAGCTGGAGATAAATATAGATATACATATAATTTCTAAACTGTATATGTTCTTAAAGATTTTAAGACTTACGACAAGCCCGCATTAACTGCATCATCGCCAGCAGCGCCGGCAGTGCTGCCCATGTTGTGCTTGGCCAGGTTCTCCTTATGCAGATTTGACATTTTTAAATGCTTCTGCAAAATATCGTGGGACTGAAAGGCACGCTTGCAGAGCAGGCAGGTCAGCTTCTGAAAGTCAACATAATCGCTCTCATCCATTGCCCCGGGTGCTGGTGCAGCTACAGGCCCAGGTCCAGGTCCAAGACCGACACTTGACTGTGCGACGACACTCTGTACGCCAGCGCCGCTGTTGTCTTCCTCGGAATCGGTGCCACCGCCATAGGCATTCATCAGCTTGTTCATTGGTTGAGCCGCTGGTGATGGCACATAGTCGTTCAGCTTGCCGCGCTCCTTCTTTTCGAGAATGGAGAAGCCGACATCCGCATAGGCACCGGCGGCTCCACGAGATGTGCTCGGCCCCTCGCCGGGATCACCGCGTCCGGGCAGAATCGGCTGTGGTGTGGCTACCACTGTATAGTCTTTTTTCTGATTCAGTTGCTTGGCCCATTTCTCCATGTCCTTGACGATCTTCTTGGCCACCTTTACTTTGTCATGCTTGTTGCTGTTGCTGCTATGGTCCATATCCTTGCCCTTGTCCTTCTTCGACAATTCCTCATCCTTCTCAGCGGGTAACTCCTTCGCTAGAGATTCCAGCATAGCCGCCTGCGTTGAGGCAGGTGTGGCCAGTATATAAGTGCTACGTCGCTGATCCCAGTACAAATAGGCACCTGTCTCATTGTTGTAATAGTACTGCGAGTGCGCATCGTAATACAATCCCGTGCTGGGATCGTAATAGTAGCCAGAGGTCTCATCGTACTGATACCGACTCACATCGGGAGTGGCTAAAGTGGGTAAAGAACAATTTTTTTAGCCATCAATCAAATAAATAAAAATGCATTCTTTTAGAGATTACAAATCAAGAACAAATATTTAAGTCATAAAATGTAAATGAGTTTTAATTAACTTTAATAACTATCATTTTATATTTGTTTATACTCACGATAGGTTTTGCCATCATTTCCCCTGGGCGCAATCACATTTTGTGCGGCAAAAGTTGCCTTTACCGCAGCAGCGGCATGCGCTGCGTCTGTTGCCGCCGCTGTCGCCGTCGTCTCAATGTTGCTCATCTTCTTCTGCTTGCGCTGGATGGCGGAGAGGGCGACCGCTGCGCCCGAATTGGCCTCGGTCACTTGTCGCTCACCAGAGGTGCTCAGCTGGCCACCCTTTTTGAGCTCGACCAAATAGTAGTCCGTGTAATATTGCACATAGTGCGCATGCTCTGCCGGCGTTGAGGCATACAGCGAGGCACTGTACTCGGCGAGACGGGGCACATCTGCCATTGTATAGCTACCGCCGTTGGGGTCCGATGGCGGCAAAGCGCCCACATCACAGTTGTTCTGAATGCTGCCAGCAGTTCCACTCTGAGAGGCCGACTTCGGCGGGACTGGATTATTTTCCAAGTCCATGCAGTAGCTGATGCTGACTGTAACATAACCATTAATCATAAATAAAATAAAACAAACAATGAGGCAAAATAATTAATGTATAATATATAATAATGTACAATGTATAATAATAAATCTCATAAATAAAAAAATTTTTGTTCGAACACCTCAAAAATGTATTAATCATGCCATAATTAATTAAAATATATATATAAAAAAAAAATATATAAATAAATCTTTTCTTTTTTTACAGTAGCTTAAACTCACCATCACGATCATCGATGCGTAGCGGAGGCTCCAGTGCGGTTAGAGCATTATGCACTTCCATGGAATCGTAGAGTGTCTCAAAAATTAAATAACAAATGCAGCGAGATGTTTGGGTGAGTGTATCGCGACTAATGATCACCTTATGTATGGTTTTGGCCAGCTTGGGCACCACCTTTTGGAGGGCAGTTAAGACGCTCTCCTCGTTGGTCAACGCGTCCAAGTTGCGCAGCATGATCTCTGCATTGAGTTTGGGTCGAATTGTAGGGGAAATACGTTTCAGTTAATATCCAAAAACAAAATTAACAACAAAAATCGCTCAACAAAACAATTGTAGTGTAGTGTAAAGTCGGTAGTTGGTTAGTATACTTTTTGTAAGGATCGGGCTAACTTCATCGATGCCTTCGCCGCCGCCAGCTAAAATGTTTTCACTTTCCGCACGCGATGCCATGCACATAAAGCAAGAGAAACGTCGCTTGAAATTGTAGACGCCACACTGGAAAGAGAAAAATGAAACAGATATTGTTCAACTAGCTGGACAAGAATAAACCATCTTTAACACATACCTTAACGCAATGCCAGTCGGTAATGCGTTTGTGGCTATATTGCAGTGAGACACGTTGATCGCCGAGCTTGAGCGTGCCCTGAATATAAGAGAGGAAGACAGAGAATAGGTTGACACCGATTAGTCATTGATATTTGGGTTGACATATGCTGCACAGAGTACACAGTCACCAGATCGCTTCTGTGTGCTTAAAACGCGCGCAGTTGTTGTTTGTTCATTGTTGTTGTTGCACTTGTTGTTGTTGTTTGTTGCTGTTGCATATTTCTCCACATTAAACGCAATCAATGGAAATGCTTACATTAAGTTCAGTTCCCGCCAGAAGAAATCATATATATTTGTTGATATATTTGATAAAACCAGACGGTTGTACACCGAAATGGAGAGTTCTAAAAAAAATATTTGGGGCCAAGATGGAAATTTATGCATAATATGCTAAAATATATACAATACAATACGATGTGGAATTGATGTCTTTTTGATCTTTTGGGCTGTTGCTCTTTGCTGTTGATTGTGGTGAACATTGGGGAATTTTGGAGAAACTGAACTTAAGGCAGACATATTTCATAATTATTGATGTCGAGTTTTTGGTTTGCTTGATTGGTTTCATTGTTGTGATACCTGAGTTATTTCCATCCAACGTGTTGCTTCCTCAACGGTATTAAACTCGACAAATGCGAAACCGCGTGATGCACCTAAATTTTAGATAGAAGCAGATACAAAATGTTTTTGTCAAAATATGTTGTTTGTTTGATATTTTTGTAACATTTTGGGTATTTTTGTATAGTTGGTTTTGATTGATTTTTACTGGAAGGCCAAGTATATATATTCAATTTGGTTGCTGGTGCGAACTTTGCCGGACTACTGCCAAGTTAACACAAGAGAATACTTACGCTACCTGTGTTTATAATTGTCGCAGAACATAAAAATAATATATGTAAAGCATCCGCAACGATATTGTAACCCACCTGTTGGTCTTTTCCGTATCAGGCGTATAGATGACGGCTCCATATTTACTTGTATCAGCGCTCCCATAATCTGTAAATCAGTAAGACAAGAATTAATACTTTTAATTATTAAGGGTAGGCACATAATAAAATACAAAGAAAGATATAACCATAATAGAGTCTATGATATTACATTTCAAAATTATATAAACTAATTAATTTGTAACGATTTAAACACTGTATAAAATTATGTTAAAAGTGATAGTTAATTAATTTCCATTAGTATATATATGATTATAATAGTTGCGACCCTTTTTTGTTGTTACACGACTTTTAATTAAACGTTTTTAAAAAAAAAAATGTTAATCCCATTTCACTGCAAGAGCAACTTCGTAGTCTATTCTCAATATAAATCATACTCGAAAGTAACAAAAAATTTGAATCAACGTTGTACAAAACAATAAAATCTGTTATATTTCTAAAGCATGTCTTTGGCAGCTGTTCTCTGCTCGTGTCTACTCACGTCCGCCTCTGTGATGTGCTTTTTCAGACCAAATATAATTATTTGGTTGAGGGCCTCGTGGCTCGTCCTAATATGATTACGACGAAACTGGCTATCATCGCTCTCGTCACTGTCGTAGGTATCTTCGTCAGAGGGACAGCGTCTCTCGCGCTCCCGATTGTTGACAGTTGTTGCAACACCGCTGCCATTGCCATTATGTGGCCGATAATCGCGGCTTATCAGGCAGTTAAAAGACAGTTTTTGTTAGAATTTCTTTGACTATAAGGGAACGGCAAAAGGTACCTTCTTTCTACGCCACGCTCATACTCTGTATTGCGTTCGCGAGGTTCTCGATCATAGTTTTTCCAGCGCTGATCACGCTGATCACGATCACGCTCCCGATCTCGATCACGCTCCCGATCCCTATCCCTATCACGCTCCCGTTCACGCTCGCGATCACTATCGTAGTTGTCGTCGCGACGATTGTGATAATTATTATTGCGCGAATTGTTGTTGTATTTGCTGTTGTAGTTGGTGGCGCCACGCTGCTCCTCGACATAGTCCTCATTGATTAGATCCCGATACAAATCCTTGTCGGCGCTGCCAGTGTTCCGATATTGTTCGCGACTTCGCGAACGCGTATCCCGCCGCTTGTAGCTACTTGCCTGCTCCCGATTCCGCTCGCTATAAAAAAACACAAATTCGCAAATCAATAAAATCTATTTTTATTGATGTATATAAATATATATATATATATAAGTATATATACATATATTAGTTTATCTGCTTACCGGGAACGCGAACGGGAGCGACTATGGCGTCTGTATTGGTTATTGCTGCTGCTATTGTTATTGCCCCCAACAGTGCTGCCACCAGAAAAGCTGCGACCATATCGCGAGTGCGACTCCATGTTACGCGTACCTGGTGCTGCTCAATTCCTATTAAATCCAAACCGTTAGCATATAGGAGCAATTAGCACGCAACGCTTTCATTAAGCGAACCTACGATTAAGACGCGAGAATCTATTGTAAAGCACTGTATTTTTTGGTTTTAACAAACAATAGTCACAAGCACAATACAATTTATGGAAAAAATTTCGGCCTTCTACTGCCATTCACACAAAATGCCTACTACTGTTCGTTGTTATCGGTTTTATATAATATAAATTCACATACGTCCCTGGTATTAAATAAATGAAAAACTCGAGTTCTTTAAATTATTTTAAGCTATAGAAATTCATATATTTAGTAAAGAAAAAACCAAAAGCTTTTATTTTATTTTTAAAAAAATCAAACTTTATTTAGCCGCACTAAAACTTACCGTTGGCCTCTAATATCGATAGTTGGCGTAATCTTTTAAATGCAATACTTTTATTCAATCCTGCATAAGACACGCTGTGATAATTTACACTAGAGGTGCAAGAAGAAACCCAGTCTAGTACCCTTCACTTCACTAAGCATAAAATACATAGTCGTCAAGTCGTTAAAAAACATTCTGCATGCAAAATGAGTTTTGACCCTGCTCAGAGTGAGCTGCGCTTCAAGAGCAAAGACCTGGGCACGAATAAAACATTTTGCAAATTTGTCGCTTAACGGTTCCATTTGAAATAATAATATTCTTAATTATTATTATTGAATGTTTATCTCGGAAATATTTGCTGACTGCCAAGTCAAACTTTCAAAGTTAATTATTCGTGAACAGTTCTGCAAAGCGTCCAAACTCTGAACGATATATCGATTTCCACGCAGTTACGCGATTTATTTAGGTTAGTGCAAGCGTGCTGGGGAAAAACCAATTTAATATTATTTCAATAAAAATAAAAGAAGACATCCCCGAGTAACGAAATTTACGTAAAAAGACTCAATAAAGAAACTAAACCCAGCTAACGCGGTCAGTGTGAAACAAAGTGTTAACAATGAAGAAAGTGCTTTTAACGAAAACACAACACATTCGTGTTGTGACTGCCCCAGATATAATAAAGACAACACAAAACCCACCCACAATAACATCATCGTCCGCAATAAATAATGTGTCAAGCACACGTGGATTGCATATGCCAACGAATGTTATCACAAACACGTATATCCAGCGCAAGTCCTTTCAGTCTATCTACGAGGACATATTCAAGCTTCTAATGCGCCTGCCCGACAAGGCGCTGCAGCAGCGCGTTGTCGACGCTATCAATGGGCGAAGTGATAAGTCAACCGCCACTATCTTTGGCAATCATAATCAGTGCAATCAGTGCTCCCTCAACGTGCAAAAACCCCAAAAAGTAAATGCGTCAACACAAACCGAAACCGAAACGTTAACAGATAATAATCTCTCAGCCCCCAACGAATTTCCTCAACAAATCGAAGAAACTACAACGGCTGGTATCGTTGAGAAAAATAACACGACTACAGCAAAAGAAGCTAGTGAGGCATCAAGCGTAAAGAAGACACGAAAACGGGGAAGAAAGCGTAACTTATGTGTGCCACAGGTAGTCAAAGAATCGGCGGCCCAAATGGCCTTGCAGGAGCGCGAGGAAAAACAGCTGACCCCATTGCCCCCCGTCAAGAAGAACAAAGTGAACCCTGTCGTAAGAAATCTGTATATGTATTTTTTAAAATATTGATCAAGTATTAGAGTTTAGTTTTTAGTCATTAATATATATGTAAATGGCTTATAACAAGTGGCAATGCTCTTGGATACTTCGTTAAAATATAAAGTATAATTTTTAAATTTGACAATTAAAATATTAAAGTATTAAAATCTCCCTTCAAATAAGTTTATCATACTAATATTTAATTTTTTCTCTTCTTTTTGAAAAGTTGCCTACTCCTGCTTCAAACACATGTGGCATGCAACGTCGAGAATCTGTCATGTCAAGTGATCTTGGAGAGTTAAATTTAATTGAGATGTGCTCTCAAATGGATAATTACGTCAACAATAATAATCAACGCACAATTCTAACTACAATGGCCAATGAGTTGGTGGGCGCTCATATTATGTCTGAGGAGGGTTTGCTGTATGTGTTTTTTTTCTTTAATTTATATTAACTTCAGCTGAGACACTGAATTAACAGTAATTTATTATATGCTGCATATGCAATGAATATTTTAAATATGTAAAAATATATTATATTGTTATTTGATTAGTCTTTTTGTTATAATATATTTACAAATGTTTTCAAGCATAAAAATCAACAAAGAACACGTTATTTATTTATACGTTCGAGATTTGCTATTTCAAACAATTTGTCAATACAAAGTCTCTTTGTTCTTAACAAAGTCACAGATGATCTAAACAACTAACTATTTTGATTAATTTTTATTATAATTATTTCAGACCCATACATGATGCAATTTTAATCGACGATATTTATGGCGTAAAGCGACAGATTTTTGTGTGGTCCAAGCTAAAGAATATGACGGATTTCAATGAATTAGTGAGTGCCGATGGCGAGGATTGCCTGCAGCTGGCACTGACCAATGACTGTGAGCCGGAAATAGTTAAGGCATTGCTCCAAACGGGCGTGTTGCCTAATTATATTTACGATGATTCAAATACGGCACTGCACATAGCGATTATTAATAATATACGTTTGGAGTCGTTACGCGAACTAATGCTGCAAATCGACCTGAATTTGTTGCTGCAGACCAACGATGATGGCTACACTGCTCTCCACATTGCCGTGCGAAATAATCGCTATGAGATGGCCGAGATCATTTGCGACACCATCGATGAGCGGCAGCTGGGCGCACCGATATATAGACGGGCCATAGATGAAGGCGAGGAAATGAACAACGAGCCCAGCGCCAAAACTGTCGAGGCGAGGGCAGAGAAAAAGTTTGCAAAATTCTATGAGAGAATCTGCGATCAATTGGAGAACAACAAGGAAACACTGCTGAAACGGCAGCTGAAGCATGATGTACTAAATGCAAGCGAAGCTCGGGCTGGCAACACTAGTTTATTCTATGCCGTTGAAGGGGAATTGGAACATCTGTGTTACTTCCTCTTGGCCCATTTGAGTAATCCCGATGAGGAAAACCTCAGCGGGAATAGTCCAAAATCTTTTCATTATGAATTTGCGCGTGTTTTGCGCATTAATTTAAAGATATCTCGCATCATGGACAAGGTGATTGGCATTCTAAATGGGAAAGCAACAACTAGATGAAATTAATAAAATATATGAAATATTTATTGTTTGTAATTAAAGTTTTTTTTTTTTAAATATTGTTTAACCCCAACTGAAATGACAATTTAATTGCTTCAGTTTGGTCATATCCAGGGGCTGTAGGGAGGCCGTCAAATTGAGCTTAGCCTTCCGCGGATTTTTTTTCTTTTTGGACCGCTTTTTCTTCATTTGATTCACTGCAAAAAGAGATTTTTTTAAATAAGTATTTAAAACATTTATTTATGGCTAAATTTCAGATGCACCAATTTTTTCTAGCTGCTTCATTTGGTTGTCGCTGTAATGGCGAAAATTGCAGAATAATTGGAATTTACAATAGCCAGCAAAGTAACGTTTGCATGGTTTCTTAATGCGCTCCGCTGTCAACACTTTGCGTGGATCTAAAATAAATCAGTAAATATTTTTGGCTTTAAGAATAAATAAAATTCAGCTCACCCTCAAATTGCCGCATATAAGTGGTTTTTGCAGCTGTGTGCGAAATGCCCGAATTGTGTAACTTGCGCACATTCAAATCGTTTTTCATGAAGCAACAGCAGTAATCACAGTAATAACTTTTGCCACCCATTTTTAACTAAACTTTTCGCATAACTCATAAGTCAATTTTGTTTAGCGTTTGTTTACAAACAGTTCCTGTCTGCGGTGCTGCCAACTTGTTGTAAAAGTGTCTGCATTTTCCAACACTGTGCGGTGCATCTAATTAAAAACAACAGCGAATATGTCGCAAAATATTTATAAGCATTAGTTCAATATTAATAATTTTAAGTAAAAAGGTGAATTGTTAGTGAATAATTATGTTTATGCCCGAAACCGCAGTATTCTGCATAACACTGCTCGTTTATGGCGCCATATTGCTGCTATTGATTTACTATGTGAGTTTTTTCTTCTGTGTGCAAATTGCGGAAACAATATTTGAAAATAATCTGAAATATTAAATTAAATACTTGTTTTGTTATGGTGATAGGTGCTAACGCTGGCCGACTTGGAGTGCGACTATTTAAATGCCCAGGAATGCTGTCGACGCCTTAATTTCTGGGTCATACCCAAATTTGGCTCCCATGCGCTGCTTTGCATTCTGCTCCTCATCTGCGGGTAGTTTTAAAAGAAACATTTTTCCTCACATTTAAACCAAACTAAATTAATTTTTTTGGCTTGCAGCCATTGGGTAATGTTTTTGCTCAATTTGCCAATGGTTGTTTGGTTGTATTATGAGCTACATCGCCAGAGGAGGGACAGCCTCGGCGTCTACGATCCGGTTGACATTCACAGTCGGGGTCTGTTGAAGGTGCATCTGAGGAACTGCATGATTTATCTGGGCTACTATTTTGTCATGTTCTTTGTGGGCCTCTATTGGTTAGTTAATGTTCATAAGTACGGCTTAATTCGCCTATCTGCCAACTAAAATATTCCCTTACCGATAAAAGTAATTTTTGTGAACTCATCTGATCTGGGAAGGCTTTTGATTGACTAAGCTTATTGTACTCCATTTGAAATTGACTTTAATCCTTTATGCTTCTCATTTGCAGTTTAATTTCATCGCTGATCAAAGGTGATCCCATCAAGCGCCACGAGGACGACGAAATTATCACAGGCTTTTAAACTATACAGCGAACTAAATCAAATTGTTTTATTGATTTAAAGTTTAACAAAGAAAAAACCAAGATTTGTGAAAATAGTAGTCCAAAAGGTGTTCAAATCCTAACCCGTTGTGACTGTTGAAATGGTTGCTGCCAGTTCCGCAAGGGCTTCCAAAAACACACACACACACAGAACGCACAGAAATTAACGATATATTTTGTAGAATAACTTGTGGAAATGAAACATACGAAATCTGCGAGAGATCAGTGTAAAAAAAGTCATCCTAGTCGCACAACGAATATAAATCGTATCAAAGAACCCAAATAGTCAATAATAATTTTTTATATATTTTTTTTGCTTAGTCTCTATTTAAAAACGAATTTCCAATTTTTAACAAAATGTCATTTGCTCATGTTTAAACTATTTATTTCATAACTAGCATCTGCTGCAATTAAAGCGTACTCGAATCACAAATTAAAAAAATATATATAGATTTATATGTAAAATAAATGTTACTATCACGATTTCACTGTAGAAAATCGACTACTTCCTCCAGTTCCCGTTGTCGCGCCTGTTTTTGTGCCCAACGCGCCTCAGCCGTTTTCACATTGACCACCCAACGATCGTGGGCCAGTCGAATGCCACAGACCCCATCATCCGCTTTCTTTTGGCTGCCAGCTGTTCCTGCTCCAGCTACAGTTGCTGTTAATTGCTGCTTGCCCATGTAGGTTTGGGCATCGGAGCGCGGATGGCGGCGCTTGGCCGGGCACAGTTTACCGCCCTTGGGGAAGGGTGGCTCCGCGAGATAATGCTTGAGGCAACCCTGATGGAATAGATGACCGCAATAGACACGCTCCACAAACGCATCCGCATGCTCGTCAAGCACCACTGCCTCCGGCTCCGCTTGCAGCACAGGTTTATCACAAATTGGACACAATTCCCGATGAAAATCACGTGTGGCCTCGAGACAAAATTTTAAAGAGCGATAGAGACTGCGCACGGGTCGAAAGTGTGCTAGTTCATCTTTGCTGAGACGCAATGGAGGCTCCACACACTGACGCGCTATCTCTCGCGACTGTCCGATCAGGTAACGGACCAGTACAGTGGGCAAATCCGACTCGATACCACGCAACTCCACACTCTGGCTGGGATAATCGTCGGGAACCGCAGCCGTGACGGCGATAAACATAACGACCGCCACGTGCAATTAGATCCACGCTACTGGTGCGCTGGCGTAGCTTTAGCTGACTAGCCACGTCATCATCATTATCAGTCAACAACTGTGGACTGTTTATATCCTGTCGCAATTGCTTAATCTCGTCGAGGCACACGCACAGCGGATTGTCCAGCAAGTATTGCTGAGCAAAGCGAAGAACGGACAATGCATGTGGTTCACCCAACTGATCCCTTGCATAGTTGTCCATGAGACGTGTTAACTCTACGTGCAATTTATCTGAATATCCGCGACTCTTCAGCTCCACAAGAATCGAGAAGCTCGGATAATCCGTTGGAAAACGTAAACAAACCGTTAGTGTGCGATTTGGTCGATCGGACAGCAGATCAACGCGCACAAGTGATGAGCTGCAGCTGATTAGCCGGCTATGTGAAATATGCTTTTCGCACTTGGTGCGTATTTCAACCAATTCACTCTCAATGTCATCCATGGCGATTTAAACTTCCTAAAATTATTGTTTACAAAAACCGAAAAAAATAATAAAGCAAGACAGGGCTGCTGGTCTAATAACTATCGATAATAGTTGCAATAGCGATTAATCGCCTTGCACACTGAAACTGTAACTTCTTATGACTAACGAAATAAGCAGGCCCTACGTTACGTTAAGAGACATACTTCAAAAACTTACCATTTAACGTTTCAACTTACGTCAACGTTTAGGAAAGTAGTTTAGATACGTAAAGCTCTTAAAACTCACCTCTCGCCGTTAGCACTACGTTAAAAAAATGTGCAGCGCTTTCGCATTTATTTACTTACGTAACGTAAGTCGCGCACTTAAAACCCCACCTCCTTACGCAAAAAGTAAATGTGCAGCGATTATGAAGTTTGTGACGTACTTCTTACATAGTCGAAGAACTTATTACTTAACGACCCTTTTACGTAAGTTAGTTATTTAAACACACCTCTTTACAATATTTATCCCTGAGAAATACTCGTGACCGATAACAGTTACATTGCACACATATTACTCATCACTGTCATCGCCACGTTGTGGTTAAAAAAAAAGCCGACAAATCGAAAGGCTGACGAAATCTGTATTGCAACTTTAATTAAATTGAAGTAAAACACAAGGAAAAATGGTATTAGACTTGGATCTGTTTCGCAGCGACAAGGGCGGAAATCCCGACGCTGTACGTGACAATCAAAAGAAACGCTTCAAAGATGTTGGCCTCGTCGAAACGGTGATCGCCAAGGATGGCGAATGGCGGCAGCAACGTCATCGGGCCGACAACCTGAATAAGGTGAAGAACGTCTGCAGCAAAGTCATCGGCGACAAGATGAAGAAAAAAGAACCAGTCGGTGCCGAGGAGGAGGAGCTGCCGGCCACCATTCGTGATGAGGATCTGACACTGTTGACAGCTGAACTGCTGCAACCCTTTACGGTGAATCAGATTAAAAAATTGCGTCTGCTTATCGACGAGGCGATGACAGATAACCAGAAATCTCTGGAGCTAGCGGAGCAGACTCGGAATACAGCGCTGCGGGAGGTGGGCAATCATCTGCACGAATCGGTGCCGGTGTCCAACGACGAGGATGAGAATCGTGTGGAGCGCACTTTTGGGGATTGTACGAAGCGTGGCAAATATTCGCATGTCGATCTCATTGTGATGATTGATGGCATGAATGCGGAGAAAGGCGCTGTCGTCTCGGGTGGCAGGGGCTATTTTCTAACGGGTGCCGCTGTATTTCTTGAACAGGCTCTAATCCAACATGCGCTGCATTCGCTGTACGCAAAGGATTATGTACCACTGTATACGCCCTTCTTTATGCGCAAGGATGTGATGCAGGAGGTGGCACAACTCTCCCAGTTCGATGAGGAGCTTTACAAGGTGGTTGGCAAGGGCAGCGAACGTGCCGAGGAGTCGGGCACCGATGAGAAGTACTTGATAGCCACATCGGAGCAACCTATTGCTGCCTATCATCGCGATGAGTGGCTGCCGGAAGCATCGCTACCTATCAAATATGCTGGACTGTCCACGTGCGCTTTCGCCAGGAAGTGGGCTCCCATGGCAGGGATACGCGTGGGATTTTCCGTGTGCATCAGTTCGAGAAGGTGGAGCAGTTTGTGCTGACCTCGCCGCATGACAACAAATCGTGGCAGATGATGGACGAGATGATTGGCAACGCGGAACAGTTCTGTCAGTCGCTGGGCATTCCATATCGCATTGTTAACATTGTGTCGGGTGCCCTCAATCATGCCGCGTCTAAGAAACTCGATCTGGAGGCCTGGTTTGGCGGCAGTGGCGCCTACAGAGAACTCGTCTCCTGCTCCAATTGCCTCGATTATCAGGCGCGTCGTCTGCTCGTCCGCTTTGGCCAGACGAAGAAGATGAATGCCGCCGTCGACTATGTGCACATGTTGAATGCCACAATGTGTGCAGCGACGCGTGTCATTTGCGCCATCCTTGAGACCCATCAGACGGAGACGGGCATCAAGGTGCCGGAGCCCCTCAAAAAATACATGCCGGCCAAGTTCCAGGACGAGATTCCGTTTGTGAAGCCAGCACCCATTTTGATCTGGAACTGGCCGCGGCCGCTGACAACAAGCAGAACAAAACCAAGAAGGAAAAGGCCAAAAAGGATCCTGCGGCTGCATAAATTTTAAAATTCATTGGTGTCCAGAGTCGCTGCTCGTCGATTTCGCCACACTCAGCTTAAGCTAAGCTTTCAAGTCTAGAATTGTGTTACTTACTTCTAATCTATATATTTATCAATCGATCGCATTTATTGCCCAACTTTTACTATTAAATCAGAACAAATTGCGCTTCAAAATGCAGAAAAATCCATTTTTGTTTTCATGTAGGAGATTTTCCAGTATTGATTTTTTATATTTTGAATTTAGTAGCCTTCCAAGTTATCGCATGGGAAAGTGGGTGCCACTATATTTAAGCTTCTTATCTGGCTAACAAATTAGTTAGCGAAAATGTAAATATTAAACAATTGCGTTTCTTAAGTTTTATTTTAATTGTTTTCCATCTCTAAATTCTTTAGGTGTTTGGAAACTTGGAATTGGTAAAGTATCAATAAAATCGTTTAGCGCAAAAATTGACAAACCACAAAATAAGTTACCTGATTTTTGGTGGAAATTTTTAAAGAGTAATGTATAATTTCTTCAAAAGCAGAAAATATTACATGCAAAGCTCAGCTAATTGTTAATGCAAGGTGTCATATGGAACGACGATTGTTGTTTCCCACGGCGGCCACATTTTATCTACTCAGCTGGTTTAGGTGAATCAAATATCATTTTCTGGGAATAATGAACCTCGCCATTATACAACAAGCTGCAAAGCTCAGCTTGTTGTTAATGCCAAGGCGTCATATGCAACGACGATTGCTGTTTCAGCATATTTAGGTCTAAGAATTTTGTATATATACCACTCACTCATCATGAAATAAACTAGTACATAAAGAACTCTTTGCGTATTCACATCGTGTAGCCCAATTTGTTACCAGTACCGATTGCGGCGACACTTTGTTACTGGTACAGGAACCGGTAGCATACAAACCCATCAGCATAACTTAGGAAATGACATTATAAGTCAAATTTTCCTACATTTGGTGACCCCGACGTAGAACTGGAGCCGTCTTCATCAGAAAAAGAGATTGAAGGACGGACAAACAAGAGTATTGGGATCAGACAAGATTTCTTGAGCAAGAACTGCAGTCCATAATCTGGAGATTAGTACTCCCGGCCGTTGAATGCAGATTCAACCATCATTTAATCTAATCGTGAAACGTTGATCTCCAGAGGGAAGTTCGCATCCGGGTGTCATTGATGTTTCGGCTTGCTGAGGTGGTCCGTTCGTTATGCGAAATTTTTTGACACAATAAATTGTTAGCATTGTCATCAGAAATGCTACTCCGATGTACATTGCAATATGTTGGTGCTCGATTGGTTGGATATTGTGTGGTAGATGAAAGCGTTTGTTTGGTACGAGTTCCCGTTGTAGTTCCTGAAGCTCGTTGTAGCCTAAAATACTCACATCCTTTGTTGTTGTAGTATCCGGTCGTTTGGTAGTGTGTTTATCATCCTCCATATCTCCAAATCGAGCGTATGATGTCAACAATGATGTTTCCATAACGCTTTGACTTGTTACAGTTATTATTAGTGAATTGTGTATGGTACATCCTGCCCTTGCTGTTAATAGTCCAGTATCATGTAACTGGATCTCTGATGTTCCATCGGTGCAGACTGTCGTTAATTTTAACGGGATCTTAGTTGCAAATATCCACCGGTTCATTCTATACATTTTTGCCACATCAAGGTTTTATTGATGTTGTCAATCTGGCATGATGCGTCTGTTTTATTCTGGAACAGTTGCATTTCACAGCTCAGGCTGGCAGAGAACAGTGATTGTTTGCTGTAGCAAATGACATCATTTGTAGATATTGGCTTACAGTTTGCCATGTCTTCCGTAGTCAGCTCTACAAATTTGTCTCGATACTTGTTGATGGCAATGAACGGGGCTCGAACCTTGAATACTTGAAATCCATCGTTGCTTGTAGCTGGTATAGGTATCATATTGTACATATCTAATATTGATGTTGATACCAATGGCAAAGTTATTTTAATGATGACATGATTGTCTACCACAGTGCCTTCTGCCTTCATCATTTTGTAGGCCATGAGCATAATATTCTCTGAGGTGACAGGGAGCATTTGATCTGGTTTTAAATGATTCCGTATTTTGTCAAATTGATCTCTTAACTGCTGTGGTGACAATAGACGAGGGCTTATGGTATTGTGTCATACATCAGTCAGTATATTGATGATCTCGCCTTGCATGCGTTGAAGATTGGAAGCTAACGCCGTGAGCTGTGACGTCAGCGTAATGTACCATTGAAACGAATGATGATAAGACTCATCTTTCAATACATTCTTAATTTGGTCTTCTAAATGATTTAATCGCTTTAAGTAAGCTACTTCATCTCGCTTCAAGACGTTTATCGTGGAGTCAATTAGCGATGTTTGGTTTTGCAATAGCTCCAGGAGATGGTTTTCATTTGCCTTGACTTCAAGTATTGTTTTTGACATGTCCTTTGCATATGTGGAATCTAACACGCCAAACACGTTACTGGCGATGTTTCCCACGATGTCCAATGGTGCTCTTTGTTTGCGTGATTTAGTTAGTAACATGTTTTCCATGACTAATTCTTCTTCTATTATGACGGAAGTTTTGATGCATTCCCTTACAAGCAGGGATTTCAATAATTTTGGAACACATTTGCCCAATCTTTGTAGTGCCTTTCGAGAATGTGTCTATATCGGTCCAGTAGGGTTTTAAGTCCAAGTAGGCGACTATCGTCCAATCAGCTACTGCTAATTGTGTTGTTCCAATCCTTTCAAAAAATATGCCAGGTTTTGATCCGAATTGAGTTACGTTTATCGATTGTGCCCATGTTAGTGGCAATAAAAGCAACATAATCAATGTCATTGTGACCAATGAACCTATATTACTCTGCCCCCTTTTCATGGGATGTGAGCTTTCATCTGATTCCTCGCCGTCTATAGGATCATCTACTGGATGTTTGTGGGTGGGTTGCTCTTCATTAAATAGAGGAGCTAGGCGTTGAATTTCTCGCTTAAAAGTTCCTTTGGAGGTTTTTACGTCTACAACCCTCACGAAATTATCCTTTCCAAGGTAGACTCGAACACTTCTACCCATGGGCCATTGTAATACTGGCGTGTTGCCTTCCGTTAGTAGAACCAATGCTCCTACCTTGATGTTTGCTGACGATCTTCTCCACTGTTGACGTTGCTGCGGTTGCTGAAGGTATTCATGGGACCACTGTGTCCAAAATGAATGTCTTAACTTTGACAATGCTTGCCGTTTTGGGTTGCTGGGACGGCTGGCTGTCCTGTCCGCTGAGCTGAGAGTTTCCGGCGTGACCGCATCCCTTGTCTGCAGACGTGAGATTTGCGGGTCCCTTCGATCTCCCTTCTCTTTTCGCTCCCGATCCTTGTCCTTATCCTTGTTGTGCTTATGCTTCTTCTTGTCCTTCTTCTTCTTCCTGACACTGCCATCTACTTTAAAGTTGGCCTCATCATAACTATCATCGTAGCGCGTTGACACGCCCACCTCGATAACCGTCGACGAATTCTCATCCTCCGCATAGAGCTCCGTCTTGACACGCTTGGTCAACTGATGGGCATCCGAGGATACATCATCAGAAGGAAGTATATTCAATTTGGTCTCGCTATCGAAGGCCTGCACTTCTATCCGGCTCATCAATTACTGTGATCTCCTCACTGCGTTCCAGCTTAATGATCTCATCACCAACTTCAAAGGCTTCGGTTGCGGTGCGTTTAATTGTAACCACGGCGGGTTTCCTCTCCGCCGGTTCATTCTCAGAGGACATGACATCGCTTTGCCTTTTAGAGCTACTGGCTGAATTGCTGGTGTCCTTCATGAGGTCCATTTTGTTCGTGTTATTGATACCAAATGTAAGAACCTCCTTCCTTTTTTGAGAAAATGGTTGCCAAGTTTACCAAATTCTTATATTCACCACTCGGTAAAATGAATGATTGGTCGCCAGTTGACCACTTTATGATTAGTCCTCCAAATGAACTAATCTCCTTTCTTTACCCACTCGGTAAAATGAATGACTGGTCGCCAGTTGACCACTTTATGATTAGTCCTCCAAATGAACTAATCTCCTTTCTTTACCCACTCGGTAAAATGAATGACTGGTCGCCAGTTGACCACTTTATGATTAGTCCTCCAAATGAACTAATCGTGTCTATGATCCAAATGAATCTAAATAGACTATTTGTTTACCACTCGGTAAAATGAATGATTGGTCGCCAGTTGACCACTTTATGATTAGTCCTCCAAATGAACTAATCGTGTCTATGATCCAAATGAATCTAAATAGACTATTTGTTTACCACTCGGTAAAATGAATGATTGGTCGCCAGTTGACCACTTTATGATTAGTCCTCCAATCTTTTTTTCTGATGAAGACGGCTCCAGTTCACGTCGGGGTCACCAAATGTAGGAAAATTTGACTTATAATGTCATTTCCTAAGTTATGCTGATGGGTTTGTATGCTACCGGTTCCTGTACCAGTAACAAAGTGTCGCCGCAATCGGTACTGGTAACAAATTGGGCTACACGATGTGAATACGCAAAGAGTTCTTTATGTACTAGTTTATTTCATGATGAGTGAGTGGTATATATACAAAATTCTTAGACCTAAATATGCTGAAACAGCAATCGTCGTTGCATATGACGCCTTGGCATTAACAACAAGCTGAGCTTTGCAGCTTGTTGTATAATGGCGAGGTTCATTATTCCCAGAAAATGATATTTGATTCACCTAAACCAGCTGAGTAGATAAAATGTGGCCGCCGTGGGAAACAACAATCGTCGTTCCATATGACACCTTGCATTAACAATTAGCTGAGCTTTGCATGTAATATTTTCTGCTTTTGAAGAAATTATACAAGTAATATAAATAAATAAGTAGCTTGAACTAAATGAAATAATTACATTTTCGGACCAATCCCATTTCGCTCTGATCTCAATGCTCATATAGTTTACCGCTTTAGATCTTACTGAGAACTGCAGTTAAGGATCGATTAAATTAATTAATTATACTTCCTCAATTTTGGAAATAGAGTTAAAGTTCTAATTATAAAAAATAATAATAAGATTTTAAGAAAACGGTTTGGCCCCTCCAAATCCACGTTCAATGATCAAATACGCCTATACCTACGCAATCTTGGAGCACATTACTCATCCATCCACTGATGCTCCAATCTCAAACCAAAAATAATTTTTATTACCCACATGCTGCCAGCTGGTCAGAGAGTTTTCCTCAGTCGATTGTTTTCTGCTTGATGCCTAGCAACGACTCTGAAAACTATTTACATAAGTTTAAAAATAATTCCGGCGACTTTTAGTTGCCTTGACAACTTTTTTAACTTGTTTACTAGCAATCTTTAGTTTTCCAGCTAGCCAAATAATAGTTAATTGTCACTCAAAACTTTCAACAATTTTGGGGAATAATGTCGAAACGTCGCGATAAATCGAATAAGCAAACACGCTGGGATCGGATTCGCAAGCGTTATCTGATTGCGAATCCGCTGGGTGTCAAAACGGATGCAATGCGTCGCTTCATTGAGCTGGACTACGTTGGCCAGCGGCAATCCAAGCTGCTCATCGATGGCGAGCAGTCAAATACATTGAATCCCAGTGTTGTCATGGATATGCGACATCAGATGGTGAGCTGAATGAGAAGTTTATCTCTCAGTTTCGAGGAGCTGAGATTACATTTGGATTCCCATTTTTTTTTCCCCCCCCCCAGTTTTCGCAGATACCACGTCAGCTACCACTGGCAACTGTGGCGCATGGCAGCACCTTGGCCTCAACGAGGGCACACAATCTGGAGGTGGAGCAGCGCTACATCGACAATCAATTGCAAAAGTTTCGCCAGCAGCTGGCCAGGCAGCATCCGCCACGCCAGCGTCAGGAGCGCAAGATACGAGTACGTCCCACTAAGCCGGACTTTAAGCTCAATCATGGCCCATTGATGCAGAGCCTGACACTTGCCTCGCAGCACATCGACAACTTCTACCAGACACCGGTGGATGCACTCGGTCAGGCGGCCATGCTGTGCTCCATGCAGAAAAAGGTGGCGACCGTGTCACTGCTGCAGCAGCTGCAAGGCGAGCCAGAAGCGGAGGCGGATGCGGATCTGGAGCATACCTGGCTGCAATTGAAGCAGGCAAAGGAGGTGAAGGAAGTCCAAATCCAAGCGAATGGCGATCAACTGGACATGCTGGAGTATCGTAAGTTTGTCAAGCAGGTGCAATTGGACGAGAGCAAGCTGCAGTTGCTCCAACGTTGCCGCACTCCAAGTCCGCTTCTGACCACCGAGGAGCTGCTCAAACCAATGCGCGCTGCTGCTGAGCGCCAAATGCTGCACATGCGCACCGTGCGCCAAGAGGAGGAACAGCAGGTGGAGCATCCCACAGAGCAGCCTCAATTGCATCGTGAGGCATCCACTTGCTCCAATACGAGCGATGGCATTGATTCAGTTATATCTGATCTGGCGGAGGAGGCGTTATTCGAGCTCCAACTGGAGGCAGTCGAGCAGCAAATGGAACAAGAGCAGGAGCGGCAACAGCACAAAGAACTAGAGGCGCCTCCAAAACTCGTGCAATTCCAGCTTTCTACAACACCATCTGAGAAGTTGACTTCCGCCGTGCAGGAAGAGGAGCAGAAGGAAGAGCAAGTGGAAGCTTTGCTAATCCGGCGCATTGAAATACCCAAAGTTTTTGTGATGCCCAAGCAGCTGGAGCAATCAGCAACTGATCAGAACAGCAGCGAGAATGAGCTGCAATCGGTGCCACATGATGAGAAGCAGCAGATTATTGATGAACTATTCCAGGCACGCGGCAATTTTGATCTGAATCTGATGCGTAAATACTTCCTCAAGTGGATCCATTTCACAACCATGGAGAAACTCGAACGGGAGCCGGGGACAAGGCATGCCAATCGAGCGACGAAGATTAATGCATTTCTAGACAAGATCAGGCAGGAGAAGCGGCGTCAGCGCCAAAACACCAAGAGGCCAACAACTCCAGACAATGCCGAGAAAATTGCCCAAAAGTCGCTGGAGCAACGAGAGGAGGCTGTCAAATTGGCCAAACAATTTAAGAATAAGTATGAACAACATTTTAATAAGCTTGATCTTAATTTGTGAGGGGAATTTTTAAATAGACTAGTTTCTTTTTTATTTAAAATAGTCTGTTGCTGTGTATATATTAGATAAATACTTAGTCATAGATCTCCTCTTATGTAAAGCAAACTGAATTTATTATTATTTTATTTTACACGCAATTTATTTACTTATGTGTACATGGAGAAGAAAATACTTTTAGAATACAATTTTATTATTCTATAATTTTGTAATTTAAACAGTTTGCGAATGTTCTTAATTATTTTTAAATTTTATATTGAGATATATTTTATATTTATTGTCAAAGTTGAAGAATTTCACTCGATTTTCCCCAGTAGTTGTTTACATTTTGAGTTCTGTCTTAAATATTATTTTAAATCAATCAAATTATTTTAGTCACTCTTTTAATATTCCAAATATTAATTCTCACTTTGATAAAATGCTTTGCAGGCTAAAAGTGCAGCAAGATATAATTGATTTGCAGCGCATCAAGTTGGAGCGGCAGGAGCGACTAATAATGCAACTAAAGCTGCACAAGCTCAGCGACGAGGCCAAAGAGGCTCGTGAGGATCTAAAGCAGGAGCTTAAAACCGTTATACGCTGTGGCGATCCCAAGGCAAAGGCAAAGGCCAAGTGCCTGCAGCTTATTGGCAGCCTACGCGATGCCGAGGACGATGAATTTGACCGGTTGCAGGGCAGGGCGCTGCTACAGCCACGCTTCCTCCAGCATATGCACGAGCGAGCTGTGGAGCGTAGTGTGCGCCATGAGCAGGCGCGCCAGCGTAGAGCACAAGCGGATGCGGAAAGAGAGGCAGCTAAAATGGCCATCGAGGAAGCTAAGGTGAGACTCAGATGAGATGTTTAAGCATTATCTTTAAATCTTAAATTATGCGAACAGCGCCAGGAGGATGAGGAGGCGAAACGATTGCGCATCGAGGTACTAAAGGAGAAGCGACGCCAGGAAAAAATGGCCAAGGTGCTGAAGGAGCGTGAACGCCAACGTTTTATTGAGAATCAACGGAAAGCATTGGAGTTCCATCGCCGTCTGCTACTGCGACGAATCGGAATGGAGGGCTTTAAACGGCTGCTGCAACGCAAGCGGGACAATCTGGTCAAGTGCGAGGAGTTCTCTCGTCGCCTATACAAGCGCAACTATTTTTTGGCCTGGCACAAGTACACCGAGTGCCGGCAACGTGAGAAATGCGTCCAGGCAGAGATGTGCTATCGCCAGGCACTGAAGCGCCGAATGCTAAATGCCTGGCTGCTCTATGTGCAGGAGGAGCGCAATAAGATGCAAGTGGCCATTGACTGGCATGCACTGCATGCCATGGAACATTTGTTTGGACGCTGGCTCAACTATGCCACCCACTGTCGCATGATAGAGGACACCAAAATGCGTCAGGCCATCTCGCATCATGAGTGGTAAGTAATTAAATATAAAATGAAATATAATCTTACATTTGTATCCTATTCATTCCATTAAGGCACTTGAAGTGGAAGGTGCTGGACTGCTGGCAGCGATTGCCGCAGATCTTGCGCTTGGAGAAGGAGACGGAGGAGCGTCGTCAGCGTTGGCGCATGAAAATTTGGGAGCTGCTGCCCGATTACAAGCCAAGAGAGGATAGTTTGTGGTAGTTGAGCTATTCGTTTATTATTATCAATTTATTGCGTTTTGCTTTTGTTTAATTTTTGTTTACTTTATTGTTTTTCTCGAAATAAATTGCAATTGGATTTCAACTAAAAAGCTTTAAGACGTCTTTTAATACATTGTCTTATTGTAAAGAGAGAGCTGTTATTTTTATAAATAATTATCAGTAAAAGAAGTCTAATAACCATTTTGATTAAATCATAGCTTAATTGAATAAATTGCTGATAATTGTTTACAACTCAACAGCTCTGGTTTACCTTTATTTAATATTTGATAAGTACTCGTAAATCAAAATATATTTAATTCAATAAATTCTTGCACTTAGCATATTTCGAATATTTGATTTATCACGACTAAAGCGCTAGTTAACACGATTAATTCTATGCATACCTAATAAAAGCATAAACTGTGCGCTCGCTCAGTGAATAATTAAACATAAATATATTGCTATATTCAAGTTGATAAGATTACACATTGCGTTAAGAGAGTATGCTTGAAAAACATATACAGTGGCCTAAGATTCAGCTCAGACAGCAAAGCTCTAAGCTTTTATATAAGTTTTGCACTCCTTTTAAGTAATTGGGACTTCTTAGCTGTTGCATTTTGCACTGCTCAACGACATCACTTTAAAATGGCCCTCCAATTGCTCCAAACCCGATTCCGATTCCCATTGGCTGGCACACGTTTATATTCGTGCAGCGTGGTGCCGCGCCAGTACAAATACAATTGACGCACAAGGACGACGCTGATGTAGCAAGAGATGAGCATCGCATAGCCAGCAACAACAAACGATATGCTCAATCTGAAAGCAATAACCGCAATATTAATATTAAATTTAATCAAAAAAGTCTGTTATAATTTAAAGCCAAGTTTTAACACTTACTCAAAGTCCTCAAAAACCTCGCTGCAATCATCGGGCAGCAGCAGAGGAATTCCCAGCAGCCGCACCACCAGAAACGGATGACAGACGGCTGTCAATGTCAAATTGGCGCCCAGCAGCAATGCGCACTCGGACAGGGCCAACGCCAGCAGATACCAGCGATAATTCCGCTCACCAATGCAGCAGTTGAGCCAATAGCTGTGATGGGAGCGACGCTTGACGCAGCTACCGCACACGGAGCAATGGTAGGCGCGTCTCGGAGTCACCTTGCGGCAAGTCTCGCAGATGTTCGGCTGGGCGTGGTGGATGAGTCCCGCTTGTTCGGAGACAACGTCACCGTCATCATCATCATCGTCATCTTCTATGCCAAGAACAGTGTCTTCGATTTGAACGGCAGCGTTATGCGACTGCTGTTCGGCCAGTTCTTCGCCACTGGAGGCTTCCGTGATACCCGGCAGCTCATCCTTTGGCGTGGTACCATATTGTGCTGTCACCAGATTGAGCGGTGCCAATTTCTTGGTTCGATATAGGGCGTAAAGTGCAGCAAACGATAAGAACACCAATAAACAGTTTTCCTCGGGCAGTAGCTCCAGCAGCGGCACCTCGCACTCAAATATTAGCGCCATATAGAACACCGAGAAGACGATCCAACTCAAAAAGAAAGTGGTCCGCGTCGCGGTGCGTTCCGCCAGCTGTAGGCCCCAACTTGTAAAGCCTACAAGCGTTAACATCAACACTATAGCAGTCTTCGCGTTCAGTGCCGCCAGACCCATCATCAGGGGCAAAATCAGTGCGGGAGCCAGTGCAGCGGGCGCGATGCGTTTGGCGCCGCCACGCCATGGCAAACGCAGGCGATCCTGGAATGCAATCAACATACCGTCTATGTTGCGTTGTTCAATGCTCTTACACGTGACGAAGCTGTCGATAAGATACGTTGAAATATCTTCAAGTGATTTTGACTGCATACAATTGAAAGATCAAACGGATAACCTGTAGATCCTATCCCTCAATTGTTAGCAGTGCAGTGCCCAATATTTGTGCCTACCGTGTGCAGATTAAGTCAAAGTCGACGCAATTACAGCAGCATCCTAAGATGTGAAATTGCTGCTTATCGTGGTCAATGTATTCGCAACAGCAGAGGTTTGGCTGTTTAGCGTTTTCGCTTCGCTCGTCTTCCGTGGCTGCTGTGAAAAAGTTCAACGTCGTCGTCGCCGTTGACATTTTGACGCATCGATTTATGGTGGGGGCCGGGCCGGCAAAAGATGTAAATTAAAAAGTTTCCGTTTTCCAGCAGCGTGAGTAGGAGAATAATTTGTTGAAATTAATTTAAGGCCAAAGCAATAAACAGCTGACGTCTGTACATACGCAAATCAACGATTTATATTATAACATTTAATAAGTTAAGTTTTATCGTTGCTCAAAATACTCACATCCGCGGCTTGTCGCGACAAAAACAAAACATCAACTTTTTCCCCACCCTACAATCATAGGGTGTTTCGAGTTCACCGCAAAATTGCATAAGAAATAATCGGTATCGGCTATGCAATAGTTTTCAGTTTTATTTCAACGATGCCGCGCTTCAAATTTTCATCTGAATGCCACAAATGGTTGCTTTGAAAAACTTTACCACAATTAACCAGCTCAACAAACTGCTCTAGTCCACCGCCTACTCCAAAATAATGTGATTTTCCAGCGACTAAAACAATGCCGTCTACTTTTAGACGTTTACTAAACGTATCCAATAGCTTTTGTTGATTTTTTATGTTGTAAATTGTTTCCGATGTCAATATTAGATCATATTTCTCGTCATTTTGTGTGAGTTGCGCAAAATGCGACCAGTCACCAGCGTAAAATTTGCTGTCCATTTGTAGCTGCTCCAATTTCTCATCATCAGTCATTGTGTCTGCGAAATTCAGCAGTACATTTGGCATTGTTATTTTCTCCAACACATCCTTATTCTGAAATTTGGATGTAAAATTTCAAGAAATTATATCAAACTTTTATTTAGTTAGTTACTCACATAATCCTGGAAGTCAGCTTTGGAACCACATTTTAAGGCATATATTCCCAAGAGTCCTGAGCCGCAGCCTAAGTCCAGGACTCGCTTGTGCTCCCAAAATGATTTGTCATAGGTTTTCGACACGTATATTAATAAATCATCGGTGCATTCCCAAATTTTTGCACCTCCTGCCATAAAAGATAGTTTATAATTTGTTATTACAAGCTATATGTACATTTTTATATGTAATTTTAACCCTCATATACGCCTGCAATTAAATCAGAATGGCTCTCTTCGGATTTCCTGATATCTCGGCTGGTTATATTATCGCTGTGTGTTTTAATATCTTCAAGGAGCGAACCAGCTATAAGATGTCGTAGCTCAATGCTTCCAATAGTTTGCTCGTTTGCATTCAGCTCATACAGGTCCAAACTATTTAAAAGTGATTTATTTGGTCTAACTTCCTCAGCTTGATACCATTCTACCTTATTGTCGGTTATTGGATTATCTGCGTTGGACTTTTCAAGTTTAGGTTTTTTAAATGGACTTTCCCGGGCAACCGATGAATCCGTTTCGTCCACCTTAAAATTGAACTCAAACATAGTCTAGCCTGAAACGCCCTGTTTGTTTTGGTTCTGTTTCCCTTGTAATACAGGCACACATATATATATGTGATCCTGCGAAATAAAAAGAATAAATATCATATATAACATTAATCTTTAGGAAAAATATGTATTAGTTTTTATAATTAAAGTGTTGATAGCTTGTTAAACAGCTGCTTAAAAAATATATTTACACACCACAGAGCACAACCACGCTAAATACACTAGTAATCGATAAGCATAATCAGTGATGTGAGTTGTCCAACGACCAGGCCACTTACAAAATCAATCGATAACACATATTGGACATCACCAGAATTTGCTATTTGCTTGGAATTTTGTTTATTTTATTTTAGAAAATAAAATACAAATGGCTGATCAAATTCAATCCGAAGTAAGTTTAGATCAAATAGACAAAACCTCCCAATACTTCTCACACAATTTTGCACAGGGCGTTCAACCGGCGCCACTGATGCCCGTTGGAAACGATCAGCAGCAGACGCACGACAACGGAGCTGCGAATGGCAGCGATGCCGGTGACGATGATGTCGCCCAAGCGGATGACATTGATGACGAGAAGACCGCTGAACTGGTGCTGCCGAAGGCATTGGAGGATGTGCTAGCGCTAAAGGATCAACGTGTAGCCGAATTCGACACCGATGTGGATGCTCGAGGCGGTGGCCTCGGTGTCGACGGATCTTCGCAAGACGGTGAATTGGCCGATGCGGGCGACGACAGCGATGATGCCGATGAAAATCTATTGAACGGTGTCGGCAACGATAAAACTGGCAAGCCGAGTAAAGCAGACAAGAACAAAAAGAAGAAACGTCGCAAGAAGCAAAACAAAAAGATACGTCAAAAATTGGAGTATGAACGGCAACAGCAAATGGCGCGTCGCTCAGAGCCACGGGAGGTCGAGCCGGAAAAGGGTTCGAAGGCTGTTGGCAGCGAGGAAGAGCGATCAACCGTGGAGAAGGAAAAGGAGACACAGCGAGAGACGCGCAGCAGTAAAAAGAAAAAGGAACGCGCAGCCGAAGAGAAAGATAAGAGCAAGGAACGCAAACAGTCGGAAAATGGAAACGTCGATGCAGATGTCACAATTGAGTAAGTGGTAACAATTTGAATCGGAGCTTGCTTTATTTTTTGTCGCAATGGACACGAATAGATATTGGGTTGGAAATTTAACCTTTTTACCGAAGTATGTATATTTGAATTATCAGGAGTGTTCTTCCCTCTGTGTCAATGCGTCCATCTCAGATCCGACATGAGAAATAGTTTTATAATTTCGAATTCTTCAATCGATAAAAATTGTCCATATCTTAAGATCTCTGAGTTTAAATATAGGACGCATTCAGATCATGTTTTTTTAAACTTTGAAACGTTTCGCGACTTATGGTTTTGATATTGGATTCAGTTGGAAATTGGTTATAGGGTTCTTAAAAGTCCACATCTAAAATAAAAGTAGTACTAGCATAAGGCTTTCCATCCTTTTCACTAACATTTTGAGTCGCCCACAGATATGTGCCCGAGAAGATAACAATTGCAGATCTGGCACCGATGTATCGTCAATTCTATCGTGTCTTCGAGATTTTTAAACTGGAGAACAAACCAAAACCCGCTGAGAAGGACAAAGCGGCGCTAGATGCGGAAGCATTGGCCAAAGCTAAGAAGTTGGCTAACAAAATGCTCGATGATGATGACGATGATGCCGACGATGACGATGACACTAAAGATGACAAGGAAAAGCTCTCCAAACGCAAGCTTAAGAAACTCACACGTCTCAGCGTGGCCGAGCTAAAGCAGTTGGTCTCTCGCCCCGATGTTGTCGAAATGCACGATGTAACGGCTCGGGATCCTAAGCTGCTCGTGCAACTCAAAGCTTATCGCAATACGGTGCAGGTTCCGCGTCATTGGTGCTTCAAACGCAAATATTTGCAGGGCAAGCGAGGCATTGAGAAGCCACCGTTCGATCTGCCTGCGTTCATAAAAAAAACGGGCATCATGGAGATGCGAGAATCGCTGCAGGAGCGTGAGGATGCCAAAACGCTCAAGGCCAAAATGCGCGAACGCGTCCGTCCCAAAATGGGTAAAATTGACATTGACTATCAGAAGCTGCACGACGCTTTCTTCAAGTGGCAGACCAAGCCGCGCATGACCATCCATGGTGATCTCTACTACGAGGGCAAAGAGTTCGAGACACGTCTCAAGGAGAAGAAGCCCGGCGATCTATCCGAAGAATTGCGCATTGCTTTGGGCATGCCAGTTGGACCCAATTCGCACAAAATACCGCCACCATGGCTGATTGCCCAGCAGCGCTACGGACCGCCGCCCTCGTATCCAAATCTAAAAATACCCGGCTTGAATGCGCCCATACCAGATGGCACCTCGTTTGGCTACCATGCGGGTGGCTGGGGCAAACCGCCAGTCGATGAGAACGGCAAGCCACTCTACGGCGATGTATTCGGCATGAACACGCTTGATTTGGATGTGAGTAGCACAAAATTTCAAATCAAAATCAATATTTTAATATAAAAAATAATTTTCAGAATGGCATTGACGAAGCCGACATTGAGCGCAATCAATGGGGCGAACTGGAGTCTGAATCGGAGGAGTCATCCGAGGAGGAGGAGGAGGATGGTGAAGATCTGGGCAATCAGCAAGATGAAACTGGCCTGGTCACGCCAGTTGAGGGTCTGGTTACGCCCTCGGGTCTTACTAGTGTGCCAGCGGGCATGGAGACACCCGAGAACATTGAATTGCGCAAAAAGAAAATCGAAGCCGAAATGGAGGAGTAAGTTTACAAAGCAACCAACTATCAATAAATTAATTAAAACTAACCAATTCCTATTCCCTTACAGCAATGAAACGCCTGTGCTGTATCAGGTGCTTCCGGAGAAGCGCACAGACCGCTTAGGTGCCTCAATGATGGGTTCCACGCATGTTTATGACATTGGCGGAGGAGGCACTGGTGCAAGTAAACAGCCGCCGGTGCGATCTACAACAGATCGCGAGGGAATTGTGGAGTTGGCCTTGGATCCCAGTGAATTGGATCTGGACAACGATGCGATGGCCCAACGCTATGAGCAGCAAATGCGCGAGCAACAGAATCACTTGCAAAAGGAGGATCTGTCCGACATGTTGGCGGAGCATGTGGCGCGTCAGAAATCGAAACGCAAGCGACAACAAACCGATCCAGCAAAGACCACTAAGAAGTACAAGGAGTTCAAGTTTTAGGATAACAACAACAATAATAATAATATTTCTGTATTCGCTTTTTGCCGATTGGATGGTATTTATAGGCGAAAAGATTCAAGTCAAGAAATTTATTAAACAATAATTAGAAAAAATGTACAAAGCATTTTTATTGGCAGTTTGTTCAACTTCTCATTACTCAAATCAGAATAAGTCGGACGATGAAGATCAAAATCTTTACTTATCATTCAACAATTGGCATTTTGATGGATTGTACATTTTGTGTAATTCAGCGTGGAAAACTTTAATAAGTTTTAAAAATATTTATTTATGTTGTTCAGCCAGCGAACATAATTCAGAGGATAGTCGTTGCTTTTTATATTTAAAAAAAACTTTTTGTTGAAAAAAGCTTTAAAATTATATAGATAAAAAGTGTTCATAAAATTGGTGTTGTGTTTTTGAAAAAATATCTTATTTTAAAAGTTTCGATGTGTTGCGAAAACAGGTTATTATTGTTTGTTTGTAAATGAAAAAATCGTTGGTTTTTTTAGTCACAAAAAATTTGTTTTATAAATGATATTATATTTTTCATTGCAATGAAACTTATTGGTGTCGGAAAACTTACATTTGTTGCCTGTGTTGGATTGCGTTGTGCTAGAGGGCCAGTATTCCAGAACAAAGCAAATGAGATGTGCAATAGGAGATACAAGTAATATCATGTCCACGTGTCCTGAAGGAGAAAAAACACCTGCTGGAGCTGGATTAGCGTATGTTTTTTTTTGTACATAACTAAAGCACACTGCGTAGACTGTCTATATTATGGCTATAGCTGACTAATGCTAACTGCTGTTATTGTTAATTTAGTTTTCAATCTTGCAACCTGGGCTGGTCATTCGTCCAACTGTTCATTGAGCTGGGCTAGCAGAGCAGCTCGCTTTGATTCCAGTTCACCATCGCTAAGCGTTAGCTCCTCGTTCCGGGATGTCGCTGAATCGGATTGGGCGGCGGGACTCAGAGGCGTTGTGGATCGATTGATTCGATGCCTTTTACTTTCCTTGTCCCTTTTGGTGCGTTTTTCCTTTTTCTTCTTTTTGGCCGGTGAATGCGAATTGGAATCGTTTTGCTGCAGTGCAATGCTTGTGATTGGCGTTAAATTTCCCAACTCCGATTCGTAAGAAGACTGCAGCAAAATATTAAAAATGATTTTTTTTTAATTAGCATTTATGTAAAAATTTAACGATTTCTTGACTTACAGCTCGTGATTTATTTTTACGCTTTTTCTTCTTTTTCATCAGCTTTTCGCTCTCAATACTGTTAATCGAACTGAGGGTATTCTGTGTGCGATGAGAATATTTCATTGCGTAAGTTAGCAAAAATTTTAGTTTTTTTTATGTTTAACTCACTGAGCGAGATTTTGAGCGTCGCTTTTTGAATTTTTCCAGTTCGATCACATCGTTTTCAATATCTGATCTTGAGGTGGAGCGTACACGTTTTTTATGCTTTTTGTTCTTTTTCGATTTACGCGATCTCGCATGATGATGACTGCACACATCTTCGCTTTCCTTGATAAAGTCCTCCCAAATCTTTTCCACGCCAATTTCTTTCTCGTAAAGCGCAAATGCCTCCAAATGTTCGACCAGCTTTTTGGTACTCTCATACGGCTCGTCTACAGACACATTCGCCTCCAGCCATTCGTTCTTGATCTCATTCTCCAATTTACGCAATCGACGTACTTCCTCTTTCATGCGCTCTTTTTCAATTGCTTCAGCCTATAGGCAAAAAAACAAAAAAAAAAATCATTCGTTTTTTATGTATGTATTAACTACAGGTTTAACATTTCTTTTTACCTTCTCCAGCAGCGAATTGTAAGTTAGCTTAACATTACCCGCATCCAAGCTGGCGGAGCGCTTATCCTCACACACAACTGTGGCAAAGTCCTCAAAGGTTGTCTTGGCCTGGACAACAAATTGCTTCTCTTTGAGTATTTCGCGTATAATCTTCTTTTCGTCGTGAAAACGTGCCTTTAAATCCTCCACATAAAACTTGAACAGATCCAGCGGTGTGGAGCCACTCTGGCCCAGCATAGCTGAGAAACGTATGTCCGCCGATATAGTGGGATAAAGTTCCACCCACAACGACATCGAGGTGAGTTTGCCGCCCTCGTGCAGTGAGTCAAGCAGAGCCAGGAAACCATCGCGGTTTTTGCGCTGCTGTCGTTTTACACGCTTCTTCTCCCTCTCACGCTCCTCCTCTTCCTCCGTCTCCAGCGTGCGTATGTGCTCCTCGAATACTATAAGTGCATCCTCCTTGTCCATGCCAAGCAGCGTCACATCGTTCTTGAAAGCCGCATTGTCCAGCAACATCACCTGCGCCTCGGACCATGTGCTGGTATATGTAATAGATGTCATTGACTCGAGCAGTTCGCCAAGTACTTTCATGTTTCGTTTCTTGAGCAGACGCCCCTCCTCCTTCTCACGCTTGGCCAAATTAAAAATGCAATCCTCGTAGATGTCGCGACGATCCTGTTCTGGTACCGTTGTCCATGTGCTATTGTTCGCAAAAACCTCCTCACAGCGAAAGTATTTCATTTGCGAGTTCATCTTATCGCTGGACATGAGAAACTGTTCCAAATCCTCCTTAGCCTTTTTAGCACGAAGTCGCGACTCCTCGCGCTCATCCTTTAGCTTTTGGGTCTTATAAGCATTAAATGTTTGTTTACGTTCGTTAAGCGTTTTGAAGGCATTGTAACGCGGATCCTTTGATATGATTTTAACACATTGATCCCAGTTAGCCGTCGAGGGCACATTGCGATCCCTCAACAGCTCTTTGAACGCTTCGATTGCCTCTCGCTTGTCCTTAAAGACGAGCGAGCTGTTATCTCCATTGGATCTTTCCTCTTTTTTAGCTTAAAGTGCAATAAGTTAAGCATGAAAAGCATCAAGTGTAAGCTACGCTTCGGATACTCACAATTCTGTTGAGGCACCTCGATGGCCGCCAGCGTTGCTGCCATTGCCTGATCCATGGCCGATGAGCTGTTTTCATTGCTGCTCGGCGTCAACGGAGAGTGTATCTCGGGCGTGGGTATTCGTGGCGCTGCGGGCAATGCAGTTGGCAGGATATTAGCTAAGGCCACATGCGGCACCATTCCGGCTAGGCTGGAGGACGTCATAGCGGCAACGGCTTTAGCCGCAGCGGCAGCTCTGCAATGGTACACGTGTTTTTTATATTATTATTTAATTTTTCTGAGCGTTTTTAAATTTTGTTTTTGTATGCTTTGTAAAATATAAACTTAGCATTGGATACTTACTCCTCCGCCTTTGCTTTTGCCTTCATGTCGACATAATCTGGCGGTGGCTCCCAGCACGTCTCCTTTGTGGTGACATTGTGATAATACACTTTATTCGCATCCGACCGATATTCCTTCCAGGGGCACTGATTGTGTAGTAGCTCAGCGGGCGTCATTAGCGCTTCAGGTTTCTCCCAGGAACTCTGTTTTGTATTCTGATTGTAGTAATAGGGTCGTCCGTCCGGCGCCTTATGCTCTGTCCATTCCGTGTTTGAAGCAAGCGCTCCAAATGCGGCCGCAAGCTCAGGAGGCGGTGGCGCTCCAAAGCCCGGCGGTGGCAGATTAAAAGGCGGCACCGGCACCATTCCTGGAGTGCGCGTGTATCCCATGCCGCCCATTGCGGTAGCTGGCGGCATCGGCATTGCTGCGTTGCCATTGCCAGCGCTAGGAGGAACATTCATTTCACTATTTTTCTATATGATTTAATGGATTTAACGTTTGGTACGAGTACCGGTCGTATTGCTGCGGCAGCCAATTTGATGCTTTTCACAATTGCAAAGTTTAACTATTTTTTTACACTTCTCCTCGTTTTGCCATTCACAATGTTAGTGCGTGGTTGTAGTGTTACCAGATTTTGGATTTTTTTTGCGTATTTTGAAAACATGTCGCATATGCATTTCTTTAAACATATCGATAGGAATATCAGTAATGTAATCGGATTTAAATTACGTATTTAAATTTAAGTTTAATAATTACGTATCAATTGGAAAATATTGATTTGTGATTAAATATAAGGTTATTTTATCGGTTTATAGTATCAGCGTTATAGATATAATTCAGCGTGTGTTTGCGTAAATACTTTTCGAGTTTAGGTTAATTTTGCTGGCAGCTTATGCCGCCAATTCTATTTTCCTTTTATTTGCTTGGAATTATTTGCCGGTCAATTAAAAAGGTATCGCATATATAGATATTCTCAAGAAATAAATAAATTACTGCCGTACGACAAACGCTTTTCACCATAACTTGTTAATAATATTATTAATAATATAAACGTCAGGACAGACGAATGGAGCCGGAGATGAGTCCTGTTGCGTACATGTACACAAAATCATTTTAACCCTTGTAATCAATTTTATTGGTTTACGTCATGAACGTTCTGTACTAAAGTTTAAAAGAAAAAACAAATAAATTGAAGGTGTGTTTGAACGAGCAGACCAGTTTAAAACAATTCGTCGTATCTGCTGGTTTGATCTCGCATTGACGTGTTTCAACCAACTTGCGTATTAAAATTCAATTACTATGTTTCAACGCTCGGTGCTGAATGGTCGATATATGCTAATTGCGGTCATAATTCTAAGTGCGATAGTGATTTTTTATTTGACAAAAACACTAGATAATATTAATCGACTTTATAATACATTGGAGATAAGAAGCCTAGAGGATGTTTTACTCTCGAAATCAAATCCTACTCCAGGACGAACCATTTTCTTCCACGAGACCACTTGCAATCATCCAGATTCGCCGTTTAACATGATGACTCTAACGCCTAGACAAGCTTGTGCGATCGAATCTGCTGCATTAAAAAATCCAAATTTTGATGTGTTCGTTCTGTTTTCCTGCCCTACGATCCGTCCTCTATCCATCACGCAAAAGCCGCTTATCAATGTTGTAGAAAGCTATCCGAATGTTCACTTTCGGCAGTTGAATATACAGAGGTATGCGACAGGTACTCCAATCGAGGAATGGCTCAGGAAAGGCGATCTGCTTAACTCAAGGTATGTATGAAAGTCTATTTGAGATTTTGTAATTAAATTTATTTCCCATTCAGCTTTAGGATTGAACATACTTCCGACTTACTTCGATTGATAAGTCTTTATCGATATGGAGGCATCTACATGGATCTGGATGTTGTTGTCCTGCGCAGTCTACAGGACATTCCCTTAAATTATCTAGGTGCACAAAATCCGGATACCTTGTGCAATTCTGTCATCAGTCTGGAACCCAATGGTACAGGACACGAGGTTGCGGAATTATTTCTGCGAGATTTCCAGAAGAACTACAATGGTCAGCAATACGTGGGAAATGGTCCGTTTCTTGTAACTCGAGTGGTTGCAGAAAGATGCGGTGTTTCTATTAAAAAGGCGTTGCAGGAGGACAGCAAATCTTGTCGGGGAGTCAAGTTATTTAATACAAAAGCATTTTATGCGATTCCCTGTGAGCAATGGGAGCATTTCACAAAGCCCGAATACTTGAAAGACACAATGGAAAAGACTAAAGACGCGTATTTGATTCACTTATGGAATAAGATTTCCAGCAGGGGATTCATAAAGGTCGGATCAAACACAGCTTATGGCAAGTATGCAGAAAGGCATTGTCCCAAGTCTTACGCATCGGCTGGTGAATATTTTTAATAGATGTTTATAAATATACTCCAAATATATATAAGATAGTAGATCCTATAACAAATAAACGTAAAAACATATATTTTATTTATTTTAATTTATCGGAAATAGTCCCATTGGTTATTGTTATATGGTTTCCACAGTGTTTTTTTTTTTTTTGCTTGTATTAAACGTTGGACAATGGCACAAGCTAATTTCCATAAATATAAGTTATATAAATATGGAATGATGCAGTTAATGCATTTGCTGATACTCTATCTAAAAATCGATTTATAATTAAGTGCAGAAATGTAATTAAGGCTTTTAGAATTTTTATTACCTGCTAACTTTCATTTGAAAAGATAAGAAACTATCCCAGAGTATGTGTTCGTGATGACTACAGAATCTAATATATATGGCTGAGTATCTTGTGAATCTCCATTAATTTTGGATTATTATGTTTCTACGCTAAACGGATGATGTCTGTTGATGTATCTGCTGTGGCAAAATCAGCCCAAATCGTCTATTCATCCTAGTAATTTTCTGCGAACGACATCAGCAAGCGATCTGCTCGTTGATAAAATATGTTTATGGCTAGAATGCATATCGAGATATCTATATCTATAGTAATTTCTTTCTTTCTCAAAAACGGGCAAAACAAACACTATCCGCTTCGAAGGGGTAACACTCGTTGGCAATTCCTATATTTGTGTACGTAGCTGAAACAATGTGTCTGTGTTACAATTAATTTTTTTCTTGATAAATATTAAATATTCGTATTGCTACATTAAGTACAAATATTTGACATTGCTTCTAGAAGTTATATACTTCATTTAAACTTTGGACTTGTTGGCCATTTGGCCCATAAGCCTATACATTAATATAAAAGTTGTGTCAATTAATTTAATCAGTTGTTTTTGAATTTCAAGGTTTTAAGGTTGTCGATTTGTATAATCTAGTAAATAAACAATTGTATGATCAAGGCCTGTAGGCCTTTCCAAACCAATCCAGATATTAGACTAAAGCAACGAAACCATATTTTTAATAAATTTTCTGCTTAGTGCTGATAATGGGTATTACTTGAGTTTTATTGTATACATGTACACCTACTAAAGTATATCTCTTTTTCATACACTTTACACAACGATTGATGTATTCTCGCAATTTATATATATATATTTGTGTGTGTGTAATATGGACAAAGTCTACTGATTCCGGTCGTAGTTCTCAGTATGATAATGATTATAAGTATGACAAGACACAAGACATTATCATGCAAATCAAAATATATTTTCCTTCACAAAACTTGAAGATATTTTACTCTTGAACTCAAATCCTACTTCTGGACAAACGATTTTCTTCCACGAGACCACTTGCTTTCATCCAGATTCACAGTACAACGTGATGACTTTAACAGCGAAACAAGCTTGCGCGATTGAATCGGCTGCATTGAATAATCCAAATTTTAAAGTGTTCGATCTGTTGTCCTGCCCTTCGCTTTGTCCTTATCCCATGGCCTAAATGTCGCTCATAAATGCCATAGAAAGCTATCCGAATGTTCAGCTTCGGCAGTTGAATGTTCGAGGCAATGCGACTGGTACTCCTATAGAGAATTAAGTCAAGGGAGACGATTTGCTTAGCTCAAGGTAACCTTGAAATACTAATTGAAGTGGAAAATGCTTTATTTTATATATATATATATATATATATATATACATATAAATATATACATATATATATATATATATATAATATGTATATATATTTATATATTTTTGAGTGTGTGTGTGTAATATGAGCAAATGTATAGATAAATAAATAAAAGTTTATTATAAATAATAATTCAATGTTATAACTAAAGTCAAGGAAAGCTTACAGAAAACCTACAAGTTTGCTGAAATAGGAATTGCTCTGATTCTACCTGAAGAAGATTATTGACTACAATAGTAGGCAGTTGCGTAAGTTTTCAAGTAGGAAAATAGAATAAGAACCAGCCCATTGCCTCAACCCTTAACTGTGATACTGAAGGAAAATACCTTTCCGTAAAAAGCTGGATAATATTTTTCCCGGCTTCTGACAACTATATGAAAAAATATTATACATTTGACGATGCCCATAGACACATTACTAAACATCACAGATGCAGTTTCCGCAAATGTATCGCAACTTGGGCTTCCCAAGGCAGACCATAGCATTCTGCAGAGAGTATAGGAATCTAACTCAGTAAATTTTTGAGAACATTAATGTTTATGTTTGGAGTGAAATTAAGCAATGCTAAACCTTGGATTGCCTTATCGACTCAACAAGAAAGCCCTTTAAGTTTTTAAGTTGTATACAAATTTTTTCTCCAAGGAAATGAAAGTCAAGCATTAAGTTAATTAATTATAGGAAAAATGTGTGCATTAAATGTATTCTCCCAAAATACAATGCCTTAAGCCTTCGTATTCATTACAAAGTCAATTATTTACATTAAAAAGCTCAGCGCTTGTATCAGGCCTCAAAACGTAATACAAGCCAATATTATAACGTTATGAAAATAACTTTGGATCATTAATGGATATAAAGCTTTAAAAAAAACTGATAGCGGAAAACTCGTATTATTAGTTCACTGTTCTTAGTTCTGTTCACTGGCTATAATGTTGGCGCTAAAAATGAACTTTACAATTCGTCGCTCGACATTAAATAGATAAATTATTCGAATGAAAACTTATTTTGGGACAGGTAAGAAGTAAAATGTCGAGTACGCTCAACTGTAATATTCCCTGTCTTTATACCGTGTTTAATATATTCTAAAACTATAATTAATAGTTATAAAATTTTTGCACACTTATGACGGTCGAAGGTACTGAAGAAGAAAATATACGCATTTAAGCAACAAGTTTTTGACTATAACCAATTTATTTTTTTCTGCTTCATACTGTTTCAAATCTAATATACCTTATTTTGCCATTTTATGTCCAGGGTATAAAAAAAACGGTATTTAGAGTTAAGGATTTTAATGCTGGAATGAGTAGACCAGTTCGAAATGAAACGTCGTCTCTGCATGTTTCATCACGAACTAGACGTGTCTTAAGCAAATCATGAACTCAGATTTGTATGGCTATTATGTTTCTACGTTCAAAGCTGCATGGAAAACGTCAATTGATTGCGGTCGTAATTCTCAGTATGATAGTGATTATAAGTATGATCACAAGACATTACCATGCAAATCAAAATATATTTTGCTTCACAAAACTTGAAGATGTTTTACTCTCGAACTCAAATCCTACTCCTGGGCGAACGATTTTCTTCCACGAGACCACTTGCTTTCATCCAGATTCACAGTACAACGTGATGACTTTAACAGCGAAACAAGCTTGCGCGATTGAATCGGCTGCATTGAATAATCCAAATTTTAAAGTGTTCGTTCTGTTATCCTGTCCTTCGCTTCGTCCTGATTCCATGGTCCAAATGTCTCTCATGAATGCCATAGAAAGCTATGCGAATGTTCAGCTTCGGCAATTGAATGTAAAAAGCTATGCGACTGGTACTCCTATCGAGGATTGCGTCAAGGGAGATGACTTGCTTAGCTCAAGGTAAGCTTAAAAGACTAATTGTGATTAAGTTGCAAGTTTATTTAAAGTGTTATTCGTTCAGCCATCCAATTGAACATACTTCGGACCTTCTTCGTTTGATAAGTCTTTATCGATATGGAGGTATCTACTTAGATTTCGATGTTGTTGTCCTGCGCAGCCTGTAGGATTTGCCCTTGATTTATCTGGGTGCAGAAAATGAAAGTATTTTGGGTAATGCTGTTATCAGTCTGGAACCCAATGGCACAGGACACGAGATTGCGAAATTATTTCTCAGTAATTACCAGATGAACTACAACAGTACTCTCTATATCGCTAATGGACCGTCTCTTGTAACACGAGTGGCTAGGGAAATATATGGTGTAGGAATCGTTAAGGTCATCCAGGTGGACAGCAAATCTTGTCGGGGACTTAAGATATTGAATTCAACGGCATTTTTTGCTACTCCCTGGTACCAATGGGAGCATTTCACAGAGCCCAAATACTTGAAAGACACAATGGAAAAGACTAAAGACTCGTATTTGATTCACTTATGGAACAAGGTTTCCTTTAGGAATCACATAAAGGTCGGTTCCAAAACAGCTTATGGAAAATATGCGGAAAAACATTGTCCCAAAGCTTATTTTGCTGCTGGTAAATATTTTTAAATAATACAGTTGAACAAAAAGTTTTTAATTATGCACTTAGATAAAAATGGGAAAATGGAATTGTTAATGACATAACAAATAAATACACATTAAATCAAAATTATACAGACAAACTTAGATATCATTTAAATGTTTATATTTTATCTTATTTTAGAAATATTTATTTTTGTGAAGTATAATATTAATTAATTTTATTATAATAATAAGCAATTATCTATTTAGAAAATAGTGCTTAGTGTTTATTGCGCTATTATTTCTACAGTGATTTGCTGTTAGTTAAAGAAAAGTTGTAGCGTTAGAATTATTATGGACCTGCTTTTTCTCATGTTTAACACAATTTATGTTTAATAAATTTAGATAAAAAATACATTTAAAACCCCCAAGAGCACACATGCACAAGTTGTCCAGCTATTTGAACAGTCAAAAAAATAATAAACAAATGGAAAGAGAGAAAACTTATCGACAGTATTTTTTCTTGCAGACAAAAATTAAAATCTATCGATGAATATATCAGTGCATTAACAATTATCATAATAGCTGTAAATAACAAAATTGTATTTGAAGCTAAAAATTGAAATCGAATATATAATAAAAATTGTATGAAGTAAATAATGCACAGCTTAGTTTAATTTAACAAAATGACAATTAAACTGTACTTATAATAAATACAGTATAGTAACAGAGTAGCAACTGAATAACATGGATATGTTAGTTAACATTACATAGTAAAATCATCTTTGCACAAGCACAAATTGCTGCATTGGAAGTATAACAAATTGTACTCCATTTAAAAATGTTGTAAGCAACGGTGAGCAAGCTTAATATTATTTATAACTTGGTGAATGTGAAATAAGCAGTTCATTTGCTCCAATTGTAACTTTAATCGATAAAACGGAAAAATACAAAAAACCTATGTGACAGTTTTACATAAATTGTCAATGTGTGTATTTGGATTAATGCAAAAACAAATGATTTTTCCACAAAGGGTGAAATACATATTCCTACATGCATACACGCATAGACACTTTTGAACTCCAGCTGCTTGGCTGAATAGTGTTAAGGTGTTAGGAGAATGCTGCTGGATCGATATAACTGGTGAAAAATTACTAATAAAAAAAACAAAAACAAGTTAAACATCTGCTTGCACAAGTAAAATGTATAAAAGTAAATTGATTTTGTGAATGATTTTTCTATTTTCACTAACTGTCTACTTGCCAGTTGGTGTGCGTGTCACCACAAACGCACACACACATGTATTTTTTGTACGCTCTGCTCATTAGCGGCTTTTTGGACGTCATTTTTGTGTACACACAAACGCACTGGTATCATTTTTAAAGAGTGCCTGTGTGTCTTTATATACATATATACACCTAGGCAAATGTACACGAATTATCTGTTAAGCAGCTATTTATTGCTGGCACTTGCTTAACATACATACACATACTCATATTTAAGTATGTGCCTACGTGTATATATTCTTTGCTATTTGATACAAATTATGTAACTTGCTTCTCGGATGCGCGAGTTCAAGTAGCTGCTAAATAAATTGTAATCATTTGTTTTGATGAATGACTTTTTAATGAAATGCATGCACGCCACTAGCCCCCCAACCACCGCGTCCTTTCGAATGCTTGCAGTAAACTGATAAGAGTTAATTTTCAAAGACGAAAACAGATTCAATGTGTGCGTTAAACTTTTACTCAAAACTTGATTGTTATCTGTCTACCATATATATTTTATTTTGGTTGCGCTAATTAAATTATTATCTTTCACTTCGCTTTTTAGCGTATTTTTTTTGTCGATTTTGCTAGTTTTCACTCTTTGCTTTGTAAAACAGCTTAACACAGCACACAAAGTTTTTCTAATTTTCCGAGGTTTTCCGCACTATGTGAAAATCCGGCATAAGTTTTACAATTCTTTGAATGCTCTTTTAAATCTCTTCCTCTTTACAACTCATAATTTTTTTAAATTTAAATTTTTTAAAAATATCCATGTTTATGTGTGTTTTAAAGACTTTTAAATAACAAAATTAAACATTATTTAAACGTAAAGCATAGCACTTAAAATGATGTTTTTTCTCCAATTTCAGATACTGGAATTAGTCGCTATTAAAATAATCGGTGTTCAGTCGAAGCGTTATAAATTGCGAGCGATCGTGGTAATTGAACTAAATACAACACTACAAAAAATCGATTTTCCCTTTGTTTGATCTAAATGGAGATTGGATAATGAGTTCCTCCTATTCCTCCACAGGTGTACTATGCGAGCGCAGAATGAGACACAGATAATGCCATATACGTTTTTGAGATTGCACACGGTAAAATGGAGGCAGTATCCACGATTTCCTTGATATTGGCTGCTTTGTTTATGTGCAATGCAGTCGCCGCCATTAGTGCAAATCAATTTGCCTGCATCGCGGTCTACAGTCCAAGGAATGCCTCAACACAACCGCTGGAAAGAATCCATAAGGTGCCAGTTACGACTCGCACTTGGCAAGAACACGAATTCTCACTTCTTGGCTACAAGTTCTATTTACCCTTTGTGGGCCATGCAGTCGATCAATTGGATGAGAGTGATGATAGTCTCGATGATGGCTGGATCCTAGATAATGGCGCCCAGCTATATATTAGAGATGAGGAGGAGGAGGAGGAAGAACTGGACCTGAAGAAAGTTGGTGTTGATGTTACTGTTGGCCAAGCGGATCCATCGAACAGCATATTAAAACTGCGCTGTCAAAATACAACCATAACAGAGATAAATGCACAGATGCAGCTGCAGCAGATTCATAATAATATTAATTATGAACAGTTGATACTGAGGCAAGTGCCAGGAAAATCTGGAGCTTCACTGCAGCTGCTGCATCAGTATGCCAGCTTACGTCAACTTAAATGGCGAGATAGTGCGCTGCGCGATGAGACGCTGCAATTGCTCTTCGAGCACTATCCACAGCTCGATACGCTCGAAACACTGGACGTGAGTGAGAATCAACTGAACTGCACTCACTGGGCGCAGTCACAAGCGATACGCCGCCTTAAGGTACTCCAATTGACTGGTAATCGCTTGGCCAACTGCAGTCTGTCCGAGATACGGTATATGAATCATCTAATGGAACTGCATCTGGATCGCAACACACTACGTACGCTGCCAACGAACTTTGTGCATGAGCTGAGCGAGCTTCGGCTCTTGAATTTAAGCAATAATCAGCTAGCGGAACTGCCACGCAACATTTTCGAGGGTGCACTACAACTGGAAATGTTGCATTTGGCCGACAATCGCCTGAGCGTCCTGCCCTTCCAGCTGTTCCAGACTGCCCGTGAGCTCCGATTCTTAGATCTCAGCAATAACCGCCTTCTCTCGTTTCCGGACAATTTTTTTGCACTGAATGGTCAGCTGCGGCAGCTGCAACTGCAGAGCAATCAGCTAAAGTCCATTGGCAAAAATAGTTTATATAATTTGCGCGAGTTGCGCCATCTGGATTTGGCGCAGAATGAGTTGGGCAGCATCGATCGTCGGGCCTTCGAGTCACTGGCACATCTCATTACTCTGAACATTTCGGGGAATAGGCTGACGCTGCTGTCGTCCATCACATTTCAGCCACTTGGTGCACTGCAGCAACTGGATCTGAGTCGAAATCAGTTCAAACAATTGCCAGACGGCCTGTTTCAGACGCAACGCAACTTGGTCTTGCTGCGCATCGATGAGACGCCGCTAGAGCAGCTGCCCAACTGGATATCTCGCAACGAGGAGCATATTGATGGACAGATTCTGCACCGTTTACGCTACCTGTCTATGCAGCAGAATACGCAACTCACTCAGCTACCTGCAACCATGTTTGGCAACGTGCGCAATTTGCGAGAACTTCTATTGGCCGATAATAAACTGATCAAATTGCCGCCACAGATTGGCAGCTTGACACGTTTGCAGCGGCTCAGTGTGCGTGGCAATGAGCTTGGCTCGCTGCCGGAGAGCTTAAAGGATCTGAGCCGGTTGCACTACTTGAATATTCTGGGCAATGAGTACCAATGCGATTGCAGTATGTTTTGGCTCTCCAGCTGGCTGTCGAACGCAACGACTGCGTTGCGCCGTGTGATCTCAAATAGCAGCAGTCAGACTCTGAACGCGTACGAGCACATCGACAATCAGATTAAAGAACTCAAATGTCAATACGGCTATCCGGGGGATATGCTACGTGTGCTGAGCACCCTTAACTGCAGTGTGCCCGTCGTGATGCAGTCCTCGGATCCCAAGATGTACAGATTGCATGCCACGGCCAAGCTCGAATGTATGGTCTACGGCAGCCCAACTCCCGACATAATTTGGGTAAGTCTCAAACGGAGCATTAAAATATCGCTTAACTAAAAATTGTAACTTGCTTAAATTATTATTGTGCCGCAATTCGAATCATAATGTGCCTTGAATATACATTTTTACTTAGGTTTGCCATTTTGTGGGACGTAAGTGGGCACAAAGACGGTGTTTTTGGAAAATTTCGCACCACAATTAGGGGAGGAAATGGTGATAAATTGTCATACGCAAATTTGTTGGTGTTTTCAAGATCTATTTAATTTTTTTTGTTTTCATTTTTGAAAATTTACTCGTATATATACTCGCATATACTCCAAATAGCAGATTCTTAAATACAGATTTTGCGAAATCGGAAAATGATTGGAAACTTTGGCATGCAAATTTTTTTTTTTAACTTAAAGCAATATACTTATTTTAAGTATTCTATCATGTGTTCTATTACCCGAGGGATAAAATGGGAAAAGAGCCTGAAATTTTGATTTTGATTAAGTACAGATATTAAAATGTTTCAATTGTTTCAAATTGGTTTGATCACTTATACAGGTAACTCCACGTAACAAAATTCTGCGGCATCATGCTGATCCCGACAAACGCCCCATCATAATCAACAGCGATACTGAGCACCAGCCCAATAAGTTTGAACTGTTCGCCCTGACCGATGACAACAATCCGCATTCGCTGCACGTGAACATTAGTCGCCAGAAGAGCATTGTGGGACAGCGAGTGGTGCTAATCGAGAATGGTTCGCTGCTGGTGCACAACATTTCGCGGGGAGACAGCGGTCTCTACACCTGCTATGTCTTTAACGTTATGGGCAATGCATCGGCGGCCATCAGGTAATCTCTATTTAAAGAGTAACATAACATATGAAACCCAACTAATACAGGTTCTATTGATGCGATCTACACAGGCTCTACATCGACCCAATTGTATTTTATCGTGTCAAAATTGAGAGTCTGCTGGCGGGCACCCTGGCAGCTACGGCATTTTTGTTACTTACCCTCATAGTGCAGGGATTACGCAGCTGTTTGACAAGATTTGGGTGCATGGAGCGTATGCATTGTTGTCGAAATCGGAACAAGAAGTCGCCAAGATCCCGACAGATTTACGCCATGCTCGATAGCATCGAGAGCTACAAGAGCCAGCAGTTGGAGCGCTTGCGCGAGAATTATGCACAGCAGGTGCATCGCATACGGGAGAATTGTACGCAACAATGCGAATGGATACAGAGCAGCTATACCACACAGGCCAAACATATTAAGGAGTTCCGTGACATGGGTTCCACTCATCTAACCGCACTAAAGGATCAATATTATGATCAGGTGAAGAAGGTGCGCGACTATTCCACCGGCCAACTTAGCTGGGTACGAGAGAACTATGTCTTCCAGCGCAACAAAATACGGAAATTTAGTGCGCATCAAGTGTTGCGATTACGCGAGGGCTACAAGTACCAGCAGCAGTCGTTGAACAAGGTGCTGGAAAATTTGCCTAGTTTCTACTTTGAGAACTGCCGCGGTCGCTGCGAGGAGGACATTGTCGAGGGTAAGTGTTACTATGCCAATTTGTGTAAAATTTAAATAAATTCGTTGCTTTATTCTGCAGACATAGACTGCTATTTCAATGGCAAAATAGAGAAGGAGCTGCACATACAGAAGATTAAGTCACGTCTGATGGTCGCCAACAATTCGGCTAGCAAGGCTTCCGTCTACTACACGCCGCCGGAGGATGATCTGTTTCAGTGCTCCCATTTGCATATGCAAACATCGCCAATACATATTAACTATATAGACGAAAATTTAGATCATCAGAAGTTCGAACTGCACGACTTTAAAATGGATCCACAAATGCTTTTCTTTAGTAAATCCCTAGTATATGTGAACCCGGAGGGGGCGAGCAGCAGTCAGGCTGCTGCCAGTTCAGCTTTATCGGCATGCAGCATTGAGGATAACAATCAGAATGCGCAGCTATCGGAGGAGCAAATAGTCAGTCAAATAGAGATGAATGAACTGAAGGACGCGAATGATGTGAAAAATTCCAAATCGTGTCCTGCTATTTATAAGGTATCCAAGCAAAAAGATGGTAGCACTCTGCATGAACTTCTAACCACGGACAGAGCTCCACATCAGATGGTACATCTAAATGCGATTGATGAGACGCCATTGACTCCGCTTCAAGTGCCCAAGGAGAAGCTTAACATCATTTTAGATGACTGCGGCAAAAAACACCATCATCATCATCCACAGATAAAGACCGAAGTAGACAAGGATTCCAATATAACGCCATCGGAATACAGTAGCTGTCAATCAACCAATTCGCTTGCTAATGCAAAGCTTGCGAATAACGCGTAGAGATTTTATTAATTTTAAACTATGTAATTAGAACAAAACACATAAAAAAAAACATCAAATGACGCTAAATTTAAAACACATCAGATTGAAGTTAATGTTGAAAAAGTGTATAATGAAAAGGCATCAAACAATAATTACGTATAGAGTTAATTAGTGCAACTTTAAGAATTTAAATGCTGAATATCAAATGGAAAAAGGAAAAAAAAAACAAAGACAAGAAAATAATTAATAAATTTAAAACAAAAAGTCATACGATTTAAATGATAGTAGGACAAATTGAAAACCTGAAATGTGCTGGTTTTGAAGGTATCATTAATTATGTCAATAATACTTAAAAAGCCCAACATTTGTGATTGCAATTATAATAAAATGAAGCGATTTATTTATAGAGAACGCATCAAATCTACATAAATAAAGACGAGCGTATTTTAAACAAAAACTAATTTTATTCAAATTCTAAATTGGCAACAAATGCAACAAAAAATAAGATATATGTACAAATAAAGCTGTGCAGTGAGTTTCTGGTAAATTAAAAAACTGATGATATAAAATTCGAAAGTTTATATTCATAACTATAATTAAATAATATACAATTTTTTTATAATATGTTATTTGTATATTTTTGGAGTACTTCGTGGGCGTTTCTTATATGTAATACTGTTGCATTTTGTGTTTTAATTAGACATCGAGACAGTCCGACTGCTTGAGCACCTCAATGGCACAGGGATTGGCATTGATTTTGTATGGATCGGTGTCTGAATCGGCTTCAGTTAGATCATAGTCACACTCGCAAGAGAAACACTCCATTTCACCCCCCTCGCCTTCGGTTTCGCCCTCCTCTCCCTCGCCAAAGAAGCTAATCTTTTCCTCACTGAGCACACTCGGCTCTGTGGTTAGCGAGCATATCGATAGCTCAGAGTCGGGGACGGGCAGTGGTACCGGCTCTTGCGGCAGCAGTGAATAATCATAGACGGCGATCTCCTGGGCAAACCACAACGTCGGCTTCATCTCCATGTCCGCGTCCTCTTCTTCTTGTTCTTCGATAGCTTCATCTTCGCCATGTTCGGCGGTAGCATTACCGTTGTGATCGCGCGGCAAAAAGTAGCCAAGCAGCATATAGCGATTATTAAAGCTAAAGACGGCCGGACCAGTGGGATAAAGATTATTCCAGGTTCCGTGCAAAATGGTGCAATTATCATCTTTGCCAATGTAGAGCTCAAACGGACCCATCCGCACATTGCTGCTCCAAGTAGACTTGAGGCGCACGGACATGCAACAGTTATCCTTCTCCGATTTGAAGCTATAGATGCCAACCCCATGACGTTGCCCCTTGAGCCAATCACCCGAATAAATATCCCCATTAACATAATTGCAACGGCCCTTGCCGTGCTTTAAATGCTTGCGCCAGTTGCCCTCGTAAACGGAGCCATCGGGATAAATAAAAATGCCGCGTCCACACCGCGTGCCACAACGATATTGTCCATAATAACGAGCGCCGTTCTTAAAAACATACAAACCAATGCCATGTCGACGACCCTTGCGATAATTGCCATCATACTGATCCCCATTGGGCAGAATTGCCCAACCGTGTCCATGGCGCTGTCCCAAAGCATTACGTCCACCTATATATTTCTTTAGGTGGCACAACAAATCAAAAATCAAAAAGTCTAATTGGGGATGTTAGAATAAGTTGACACCTACACCAATATTCGGACCCTCGTCCTCCTCATCGGGCACCGAAAGTTCCGACTCGTCCGACAAATCAGTTACGCTCATGATATAAGTTTTATTTACTTCCCGATTAATTGTTATCAAATATATAATTTAGTTCTTACATTAGCTTTTACTCGGGAACTGGTGTGTTAAAACAATTCACATAAACTATTTAAACAGTTAAGGCAAAGGCTTGCTACAAATAGTTGATAAACATGTAGATTTTCAGATTGATGACTAGGTTGCGTAAAAAAAATTGGCCAGCGGGTATCGTATAAAGAGGGCCAGGAGTGAGCACATCACCTGGAAGCCCATAAGCATTTCGGTGGCCACACGCTCATGCACCGGTCCAAAGATGACCAGCAATAAATTGATTAATGTAAAATTGTTGGTCACAACTCGTCCGTCGGCCTGTTCCTGCCAGCTAATGACGCGCAATGCCCGCAGCACCTTTACCATTAGCCGGCCCAGGCTGCTCAGTTCGCTCGTGCGAAATTCTGTGGTGCTAATGTGCAGCAAATCCGATTTGGAATCGTATTTCGGCAGTCGATGTCTTGGGCAGGGCACAAAGTGAAATAACTGCGGCGTCGAATACAGAAAGTTCAGGATCTGTGGCAGAAAGAAGAGCAATAGTGTTTTGCTAAAATGACCCAAAATACCAACGACGGCAAAAGACATGCCGGCAAAGTAGCAATAAGTATCGCCCACAAACACTTGCGATGGATATCTGGAAGAAAAGCAATTATAATTTTTAAAATTAACGGTCAACATTTGAATAATCCAAAAAAGTAACGCATTGCTCGATAAAATGTTATTATTGCTGTAATAACGAGAGTGTGACGTCACTTAGTTGCAATGTCACTAAAAGAAAAACAAATACATCTATTGCATTCGATTACAAATATGCAACTGCACTCGATATAATCGTGTTACAAAGAAACAGCTGATAAGTATTTATAAAAGGTTGTGCCTTACCTAAGCTTCACTACTACACTACAATTTTTAATTACAATTATGCAAATAAAAAACATAAACACAAGCAAGGTAACAAAAAAATCGTTCATCTTAACAACTGTCAGCTGTGTTGGTAACTCGAAAATGAGAAGTACATTCGGCATGGTGACGACCTTGTACCGTTATACCATGCACTCAAAGAGAGGAGCATAATGTCAAAGCGACAGCTGTGAGCTGTGCGGGTGGGCAGCGATGAGCAAAAAGTGGGTGTGTTAACTGCAAAAAAAAAGTAAAGCCGAAAACTTAACTAAAACAAAAAACGCAATAGCAATCTGACCAAAGAATCATGTGCTGTTGTGTGTGGTAATTAAGAGCAGACAATGGCCCGAAGCAGTACAGCTGGGAGCCACCACACAATAATAACGCTGGCAAACAGCAAACGGCTTGTTTTGTGGGTTGTGGTGCTGGTCCAGTTGGGTTTCATTGGCTGTATTTGGCTGCTGCAGAATAATCACAGCCAGCAGATGCAGCAGCAACGAGAACTGGACCATATGGGACGCGTGCATTTTGTGCGGCAGTCGAGAAATGCCAGGCTTAAGCTGGATGGGAGGCAGCAAATTCGGCGTTCGCATTGTTTGCCAAGCGAGAACATAAATCGCTACCTGCAGGATTTCTATCAAATGAAAGCGGATCAAGTGAATAGCTCGGCGGACTATGCTGCACCAATATACATGGACCAGGAGCTGGCGCCAGCATTGTGGTGCTTTCGGGAGGGCACACTCAACGAGTCGCGCAACGATCGCAACAACATTGACTATCTGCAAGCCCAACCGCAGTGTCTGTGTGCCAGCGGCTGGCATGGCCGGGACTGTGGACAGCCGGAGATTATATGGCGGGCGCTGATGACGCATCGACGCACTGGTGGCAGCAATAATGAGGCGCCATTAAAGTTGCGTGAGGCGAGCAGCACATCTCTGAAACATCTCTATTATATGCTCGAGCTGGGTGACTGGGAGCACATCAATATGGAGCTTCTCGAACTGCAGCTACACACCCTAATCCACGTTGTGGACTATTTTTGTATCTACTACTATGTAAGAGAGCGAACCACCAAGCACAAGGATTTAACGAGACGCTCGCTGGAACGGCATCTGGACGCAATGCTCATAAGCAGCTATGTGTTGTACCAGTGCGAGAATCACTCTCACTGCACCAGCGCTGTGGCCTACAATTATTTTCGTTATCAGCTTTGGATGCTGTGCAGCATTCAGATGCAGCCCACCGATTTGCTATTGTTTGGCAATGGCGAAACAGTTTATGCACCGATAGCATTGAAATTTCTGAAATATTTTGCCGCGGATGTGTTGCCCCTGCGATTCCGGCTAAAGCACAATGTGTACGGCTTCTACTGGCAACATCCGGAACGGACACGACTGCAAGGCGTCATTGGTTCAGTGGTGCACATGCACGGCGATCCGCAGCGAATTGCGAGACAGGCAAGCTATACCCTGGGTGATCTCAATCACTTTGGCGGCTGGAGCTGTGAGCTCTGCATGCCACCCGAGCAGATTGTGCACAAGCTGACTGCAAGCGCTATTGACGGACCTGGCACGAGCAGCACAGTGCGCTTGCCCAATGGGACCCGAAGTTCTCGCATTGATGCCGCCTATGTACAACAACTGATGACGGCTGGCAAACATCTGGACGGCAGCACAATGCTACTGCGTCTGCGGCAACAGAGCGAGAAATACTATGCGCCGGAAACGGCGCTGGCACATAGCAGTCAATTTGGTCAATTGCTTGTCAATTTGTATGATGCAAATGAACTGGACGATGTACAGGAGGACGAAGACTAATGACTTATGACTGGAACATTGAAAGTCAGGGTTAAATCCTATTCATCCTATCCACCCGGCTAGTCGTACTCATATACAAACATATATATATATATATATATATTAATTAATGTGCCTGCTTTCCGATCTTACACGCTTTACTTTAAGCTAAACATATCGTCATATTTAATCGTATCTCACTCATTGAATTAACTCAAAATTTAAAATCTAGTATCAGCAGGCAGACGACGACCATCTCTGTGATAAGAAACTAAACTAGAGAAATATATTTCAAAAGATTCTCAATTTCTTGGAACTTGCTGTTGTGAATTAAATTATAAAGTACGTAATTTAAGTATGCCAATTCAAAATATAAACAATTTCATTTGTTTGTGAAAATGTTAAGAAAATAATTTTCAATAATTATTAAATAAATCGGAAAAAAATTTAATACAACTGAAGAACTTTTGATTATAGTTTTCAAAGCAGAATTAAAATAAGCACTATAAAATTTTGTTATATGTATGAATATAACATACATAATTAACTTACCTATTGAATTTCCATAAGGCCAGCGAGGTCGCAAAGAATGGTATCATAAAATATAGAGAAAACTGATGCGATTCCACTTGATGGCCCTGAAACAGCTCTATGAAGTTGAAGATAATTACTGAGCCGGCTATAATAAGAGATTGGCCCACCTCCAGGCCATTGATGCCAGCGAGTATATTGATAGCATTCGTGCAGAACACAGCCAATTTGCCCATGAAAATGTAGTAAAGTATGCCTAGAATTTATCAATCGATTAGATGGGATATATTTCCAACTACTAATTTTTTTTCGTTATTTGTTACCAATATTAACAGATGTACCAAAGAAACCACGCGCAAAATTGGGAATCATGACGGTTGTGGAATTGTAGTTAACGTAGTAAACCATTAGGAGAGGCAAAGTCGCTATCGTTGGCAGCAGAAGCTTGTTTCGCCAGCGCAGGTCAAGCACATCGTCGGCAAAGCCAAGAAATATCATGCAACATATTGATAACAGGGCGGCAATCAATTCCACAAACTGTTTCAACGATAATTATTATAATTTCAATGCAAATGACAGAAATGAGTCAGCATTAATTAACCTTGTCATGTGGAAATGTGATAGGTTTGCCGCCGGTAACTGCATCCGTGGCTGCATCCTCATCGAAGGCAAAAGGTATGGGTATAAAAAAAAACATCGAGATCAAGAAAACGCAGCCAATAAGCACGCCATAAGATTCGGGACTGCAAAAAATAAAGGGCTTATAATACAAGGACAATGTGAGAAACTCGACTTACACCTGTGGCTTGTCCCGCTTGCATAGATCCTTGCCGCACAAGTTTGCCTTGATGAACATCTCACGGAGACGGGGAATCATGCGCACCGTCATATAGTACGCACCCACGGATATTGCTCCATTTATTGCAATTGCAGTCGTGGACATTTCGTAAGCAGTAATTTCACTAATTAGATTACAGTACAGCTGATAGAATGGGTGCACCAAACTGTTAATTTTTAGTGTGAGAACTAAAAATGTACTCAAGGGATTATCACACAATCATTCTGCCAAAACTAAAGCTTGAACTGGGCGGAAAAAACCACGCAATGTCTCCGGTAGCAGATAATAACAATTACAGCTGTTCGGCTCATGTTTACAATTATCGCTCAATTTGAATGTAATCGATTTGGCGTAGGCATCGATTTTGTACTCTAAGCATCGATAACAACAAATAAGTTAACAACATCGGAGTTTAATTTAAAATACATTTTATTGGGATTTATTTATATTATTTTATATGATAATATAGAGAAATTTGTGATATTTCCTCTTTTACAACGTATATTCCAATTTACACATGTACATAAACATAACAATACATTAATGTAATTAACGAGTGAGAAAAAAATACTTGAAGCATATTAAGTTTGGTCCAGTTTTTATGTCTTTCATAACTGTACTGCTATCGCTCACGAAAAAAGGGGAAAACTTTTTGCAATTCAGCTTTCGATTTGCACGCCTCCACCTTAGGCAAGGCCTCGACAATATTCAAAATATATATTTGCAGTTGCTGGCGACGTTCCTCAACAAAAACGATATTCATGTTGCCAAAATGCTTCTTGGGCGGAAACTCAATCGGGCTGATAATGCTGGGATGAGTGCGCAGCAAGGATTTATGGAGTTTATTAAATTCGTTATAGCGTCGAAAGACTGTCCAATGCTCCAGCCGCTGTCGCATGGTCAGGTGCATCTCATACTCGTAATGTGAACTGGACCGATGCGAGGTGACAAGCTTCACATTTGGAATGGTTATCAGAAAGTTGGAGCAAAACGATGAGCTTGGATCGATGCCCGTCTCATTGAATTGTTTAGTCAACCGGCGAATGAGCTGGCGATTCTGTAGATTGAGTTCGGCGACACGTGTCTCCAACAGCGCACAGCGTTCTGTCAATTGAGTCACCTGTTCAGCTAGCTGCGCAGTTTGCAGGGTTCCGTTGAGGCCATTCGCAGAGGATTTGCTCCACTGCGACGATGTATCACTGTGATCCTCAAACAGATCCTGATCCGTCACATTTACGGCTGCTTCTGTACTAAACTGTTCCTGTTCCTCTGCTTGGCAAGTGGGGTACCCTACATCGGGTAGAGGTGTCTTAAGGAACTCCAGCTCAGGTTCTATGGGATCAAAGGGCATCGAACATTGAGGCAACTCGGGCATGTGCCTTAACTCCTGCTCCATTGCCTCCCTAGAAGTAAGATGCTGCACCTCTAGCATTTCACGTGCATTAAACGCACCAAGAAGATCCTCTGTGGAGGTAGCACATACAATGGGCCGGTTCACAGCAGATGTGACGCGTCCACGCTTCCTTGCTTCCACAGGCACCGGTTGCGGTGCAAAAATAATGGGCTCCTCTTTCAACAAGCCAGATCCAGGCGCGGACAGTCGTTTGGCAGCATTCAGATGAGGATTCTCCACTTTCAAAGCAAAGAGAACATCCTTGAGGCTGTTCAGAATGTCGGGTAGTTTATTCACCGCCTCCTCGTTGAGCAGCAGCGACCACGGCGTGTAGAACCGTTGCAATTGCGTCTCATCACTCAACCAGGTCAGTATGTGACTATGCAGGCGCTTCTCGTTGAGCGTGGCGCGTATGAAGGCACGACCACGTCCATGTTTTGTCCAGATCTGCCTGAGCTCATCGTAGCGCTGTCGTTCGTGTGGCGTCAGCTGTGTTTCACAGAAATCCCAAAAGGTGACGTCATTTCTGTTGCTGCTGCTGACGCCCCCTCCACCTGCTCCCCCTGTTCCACCTGTTACTATCTCGTGCATATTTTGAAATATGCTGGCAGCGGAAAATGTCACATTTAATGTCTGTCGCAATCCATAATTTAGTGTTTCCTCGAGTGCTTCGCATAGCTCCTGCACCACATCGTCATCTTCCGTTGCCAGTTCGCGTTTTCCACTATAAATTTGGCTCGTTTGTTGCGCACTTTGCTGCAGTCGTCGAAATATGTCCTCTCTGCGCTGGCCAAATGTACTGCCACCTAATGTGGAGCGTATTTGCTCTGGCAATCCACTTTCGGGCATTTTCAGCAATTTATATATATTTATTGTTTGTTATTGTTGTGGTTGGTTATTTATCTATTTTCGTTGTCATTGTTTTCCCTTACACAATTCTAGTGCTAGGCAATGTCCCTTTGAAGTTCATTATCGATATCGCTTTTTATCGTTATTCTTTCATTTTGTATATTAATATGCCCAAATATTGTTCATAATTAAAAAATTATGTACTTTATTATCAAGGTGATAATATCAAACAAAATATAAAAATATGTATAAATATCGAGTTAATATGAACCACAGTTTACAACACTAGTTGGCCCACGCGATTCACAGCCAGACAATAACACATCGTTAAGTATCGGCTAAGTGGCGTTTACGCATCACTAACATCGCAAAACTAGCATTAAATTTGCGCGTAAAAGAATGCCAAAATCTGGCAAAATGCTTACAAATTAACAAATGCAGTGAAAGCCCTGCACTAAATGTGAGCCGAAACAAGTCATAAGTATACCACGGCATATTAGGTGTGCTAATATGTAAGTTTTCCGATGCGCGAGGACCAATTTATGTGTTTTCTTTTGTGTTCATTCGTTCATCGTCTGTTCGCACGGTGCGCTTCATTGACTTTTCGAGCGAGTGTAAACCATATAAAATGACCAAAAACTACACAAATTAATTTGACTTTTGCAAGCAATAATTTAATATAACACTGCAAATAAGTGAGTCATTAAATAGTTGAATGCAACTGCTATGCAACGGAAGTTGATGAGCTCTTTAATAGCAGCTGCTGCTCTACAAAAAAGAGAAAAAGACAAATAAAGGGGAAACAAACAGAAGCGGAACTGAAGCAGAATTAGAAACAGGCGCCGCTGCTGTTGTTGTTGCTTGGGTCCAGCATATGGCCAGCAATTGCAGGAGTCTCTTTAATGCATATGTGTGTGTGCTTGTGTATGTGTATTTGTATCTGTGTGTGTTTCCATTGCAGCTGAGAATTCGGTTTACAAATGCCACAGCAAAAAGACAAAATAAAAACAATAATCGAGTAACTTACTGAAGCGACAACAACAATAACAACAATGAATCCCGCTGAATTGCACATGATGTGGATGAGTAGCCAATACAACTCGGAGCGCATTTCATTCGAAGATGCGGCCCAATTGCTCACTCATCCAACAGTTGGCCTTTCCGTAATGGAGGATATGACACATCAGCCCACATTGGTAAGTTCACCTCTATAAATTAAACAAAACCCTCAAATTCTGTAGGCTAAGTATTTACTTGGGAATTAATCAACATGTCATATCTATTCATGAATGTAAATATTTCAAATAACTCATTAATGTAAGGCTGCAATTATTTTCAAAAAGCAAAAAAAAAATTTCAATTAAGATAATTCCAATTAAACGTGTAAAGAACTAGTTGCTGGTAGGGTCAAGTATTTTTATATGCTTGTTAACCAATTTCTTTGTATCTTTGTATCTGAATCCGAACAGATTCTGACCTACAATGGAATTCACATTTCATTTGTTTTTATATAATGCACCACAATGGTTGAAATATAAGTTTACGCTGAGTTGCTGCAACTTAATAATAAAATAATTACCGGCTCGTTTTTTAAATATAACCCATACAAATACCTTCCATATATATATATATATATATATATATATATATATAATGCAAACCATGTGTTTCTGCTTTAGTTAAAATTTGGAATTTGTTTACTTATTTCTTCTACTTTCTTTTCTATGATTTATGTATTGGTTACTACGTTGTATCCGTATCCGTATCCATTCAACTGTCAACTGTATCCAACTGCCAATTAAAAAAAAATAAATACAAAATAACAATCAACACAAAACTGAACACCACCCAAAATTGACACACATCAACAACATCACAACAAATAAAGGATATGAGTCCAATGATGAGCATTGTGGGGGGAGATTTTTCGGGACAGGCTGCTGCAGCCGCAGCCGCATTGGGCGTTCAGCCCGGAACGTTAATTGCGACTAATACAAATAATTTGTACGGCTTTGCGCACATGGGCGGACTGCAGCAGCAGCTGTTGCAGCAAACTGCTGCGGCGGCTGTTTTTCAAAACTATGCCGAGGTGATGGATAACGATAATGCTGGCGGCGTCGATTCGTCGACGGGCGTCGATGATGATCAACAGGTCTATGGCCAATTGGATGATGGTAGCTATGACGATGGCGGCGCCAGTGGCGGCATGTCGGATCTAGAGCCAAAGCAAGAGATCATTAACATTGATGATTTCGTTATGATGAACGAGGACAACAATTCGTATGATGGCACTGATTTTATGACCTCATCGGACAAGGACATATCACAGTCCTCATCCTCGTGCATGACCAGCATGCCAACCGTTAATAACAACAATGATCTTCTCGTGCCGGGCGATGGCCTGTTGCATCACAAGCTGCTGGGCACCACGCATGCCATAATCAATGCCACATCGGCCTCAACCCTAGTCGCCGGCATGAATCTGTCTGGCACTGGTAATGGCTTTACCAATATTCTCATTTCTGGCGAGGATAATGCGGCAGCAGCAGCCGCCGCAGCAACAGTTGCAGCTAACGCGAAGGTTATGCGTACCTACGGCATCGTACAAGGCGGCTGTAAAGCTGGCAACAGCAACTCCGTGTCCGGTCCTGGCTCCGGTTCCGGGTCCAGCACATCATCGATTCGTGCACAGCGCAAAACTCGCAAAATTGAGCCAGTTAATAGACCAGGACTTGTGCTTAAAACACCGATTGCCTACAAGGGCAACATTGATCCTTCGGTTATACCGATACAGAAAGATGGCATGGGTATGTTTTTTTCACTTTTCTTCACTATACTTTACTTTACTTTATTATTATCATTTTGCGAGCTTAACTTATTGTTACTTTTAATTAATTAATTTTAAGTTAATCGTGTTTTCCGCAAATTTTGCGTTTGTCTGGCAAATTAATTACCAGATCTAATTACTGTAAAATTAATGTAAATTTAAAATACACAAAACAAATCTAATTAAACATATTACATAGTAATTACTGAATTTTTAAATAGACCCACATTGAATACAAAAACTATGCTGGTATTTAACCTAGCAAAAGTAACTCTTTTGGGTGATTGTCCCAAGGCAACTTTAGCAGAAGTAAACAAGTTTGTCTAATCGGGAGTTGACAAGCTATAGACATAGGTCTATCATTTTATATTGCTGGCATTCAGACTAATTGATTTTGGTAATTATTATCTGATCCTGCAGCTGTCTGTGAGCGTTGTGGCGCCATCGGTGTGAAGCACACTTTCTACACGAAATCGCGTCGCTTTTGCAGCATGGCCTGTGCCCGGGGCGAACTCTACTCGATGGTGGTCAACAACAAAATGGATGCGAGCAGCTCGCCAGTGGCGCAACCACTTGAAATGACAGAGACGAACGCATTGGAAACAGTGCTCGCCTCCGAACAGGATATAGATGACCAACAGCAACAGACGCAGTCGGATATTGAGCTAACCCTGCAAGCGGCACATATCAAGAACTCCAATTATCGTTTTCGCATTACGGATCAATCGAAGATCACACAGCTAAATGGTTTTGGAGAGCCAATGTCGCTGGGCGGCGATGCGGCCGCCAGCAATGTGCAGATGGCAACGGACGAGACAATCGCGGCGCTAAATGGCGGCGCAGTTGGCGACGCTGCGGCACCGGCAGCCGAGGCTAGCGGCAGCGAAACTAATTCTAGCGCCAGCAACAACGCATTTGTAAATGCACCTACGCCGAAAGCGTTGCGACTATTTCGCGATGTATATCCGCAGGATGACCTGCCACAAATTCCCAAATACGAACGTCTTCTAGCACCGTGTCCCCAGATGGAGAAGATCCTTAGCATACGGAGGCGCATGTACGATCCGACGCACTCGTACGATTGGCTGCCTCGACTGGGCAAGGGCAATTTTTATGCGGCGCCTGTCACCTGCTTCCCGCACGCGCCCGGCTATGAGGTGTGGGACAATCTGGGTGTGGGCATGAAGGTGGAAGTAGAGAACACCGATTGCGACAATATCGAGATAATTCAGCCAGGCCAGACGCCCACATCGTTCTGGGTGGCAACCATACTGGAGATCAGGGGCTATAAGGCGTTAATGAGCTACGAGGGATTCGATACGAATACCCACGATTTCTGGGTGAATCTCTGCAATGCCGAAGTCCATTCGGTTGGATGGTGCGCGACGCGCGGCAAGCCATTGATACCGCCCCGCAGCATTGAGCACAAGTACAAGGATTGGAAGGATTTTCTCGTCGGACGCTTGTCCGGTGCCCGAACATTGCCATCCAATTTCTATAACAAGATCAACGAAAGTCTTCAATCACGTTTTCGCTTGGGTCTGAATCTCGAGTGCGTGGACAAGGATCGCATTTCGCAAGTGCGCCTCGCCACTGTCACTAAGATTGTGGGCAAACGCCTCTTTCTGCGCTACTTTGACTCGGACGATGGCTTCTGGTGTCATGAGGATTCGCCCATCATCCATCCCGTTGGCTGGGCAACCACTGTCGGCCACAATTTGGCCGCGCCACAAGATTACCTGGAGCGCATGTTAGGTAAATTAAATGCAATTTACATTCCATTAAACTATTAAAAAATAGTTGGAGAAAGTTGCAAAGTTTTGTTTAAAACATAAATTAACTCAATTTTCGATCTATAATCTTTTATTAAATTAAAACTGTGTATTCCAATTATTTAGCTGGCCGCGAAGCCATGATTGATGTGCACGAGGACGATGCCACTATTGAACTGTTTAAGATGAACTTCACGTTCGATGAATACTTTCTGGATGGCAAAACCAATGGCTTTATGGAGGGCATGAAAATCGAGGCGGTCGATCCACTGAATCTGTCCTCCATTTGCCCCGCATCGGTAATGGCTGTTCTGAAGTTTGGCTACATGATGATACGCATCGATTCGTATCAGCCGGATGCTTCAGGGTCAGATTGGTGAGCCAGCAACGCTTAGTTGAATAAAAGTTGTCGCAAACGAACGAAACGAAAATAAATTGTTGCGCTTTCTTTCAGGTTCTGTTATCATGAAAAGTCACCGTGCATTTTTCCCGCTGGCTTTTGTGAATCGAGTGGCATTGCGGTGACGCCACCTAATGGGTACGATGCGCGAACCTTTACCTGGGAGGGTTACCTCCGAGACACTGGCGCCGTTGCGGCCGGTCAGCATTTATTCCATCGCCTGATGCCCGACCACGGCTTTGAGCCGGGCATGAGTCTGGAATGCGCTGATCTGATGGACCCGCGACTCGTTTGTGTGGCGACAGTGGCGCGTGTGGTTGGCCGCCTTCTCAAAGTGCACTTCGATGGCTGGACGGACGAGTATGATCAATGGCTGGACTGCGAATCTGCGGATATATATCCAGCCGGTTGGTGTGTGCTCGTCGGTCACAAACTGGAGGGTCCGCCGCGCGTATCCCACCAGCCGGTGATGAAGCCGGCACCCAAGCCCAAAGTGCAGCGGAAGCGAAAAACTAAGAAGGGTGGGGCTAATGGAAACGGTAACGGCGTCAGTAACAAACCATTGCCCCACGACAATAACATGCAGACAGGTGAGATTTGTTTTAATGAATTAAATATTTAAATTGCTCACGAAATGCTCAATGATGCAGCAGTAAAACCGCGAACGATTGCCTTGAAGACGACACCACACTTGCCGAAGCTAAGCATTAAGCTGGAACTGAAGCCGGAGCATCACAATCCTGCCTTCTATGAGAATAATCAGGCCGAGGAGGATGAGGATGAGGATGGTTTGGCCGATGAAGATGTCGATGGTGATTGCAGCACCAGTCACCTTTCCGAGGAACAATCCACAACAAATTCGGATCAGTTTGCGGCCGCTGTTGGAACAGTGGTTGGGGTAGCCAGCACGGTAACGCCAGCAGCCGGCTCGAATGGCAGCAAATCAATGGTAAAGAAATCTTCTACTACTAAATCTCCTGCGCCACCAATTATAGGTCGCAAAGCCACTAGCTACATTGCGGTGAGTACATTGGGATAATAGTGCGTATAGCTTTTTAGAAACAATCAATCAATCAACCAACCGCCCGCTCGCTCAACCGCCCGCCCGCCCGCTCGCTCAACCTGTTTGCCTCTATAATAATAATAATAATGCATATGTATTAACAATCATCAATCAGCAAAAATCAGCCAAACGCTAATTGCAACTTGTATATAACTTACATATTTACGCACTGTTATTTTGGTACTTGCTTGGAATTACATCCTCAGCATAGCTGTCAAAGAATTGCTTCATTTGTTGGAATTCAAATTAAAGATTTTATATATATTTGTATGAATTGAATTACAAATTAAATTTATTTATAATGCAGTAAAAGCAGGTCAACGCATACAATCTGAGTTTGTTGATATTAAATTAATTCAGTATTTTTGTTCTAATCTATAATTCCATTCATTCCATTAATGAATCACTTCTTAACAGCTGTGCTTTACCATTCATGCTCACCCAGCCACGCCACTAGCCGGCTATATAATCGAAATGAACTAAAATATAAACAAAAACTTAATTTTAATTGAACTTTTTGATTTTCTCTGAACACAGAACTCGGCCGTCAGCAACAGCAAGTACATTCCACGTTTGGGCGATGTCGATACGGGTGATGCGCATCTGGAGCTGATTCCGGATAGCTGGAATGTGTATGATGTGTCGCAGTTTATGCGTGTTAACGACTGCACCGCGCACTGTGACATTTTTAGTCGGAACAAAATCGATGGCAAGCGTCTGATGCAGCTGTCCAAGGAGGAAATTCTCGAGATGCTGGTCATGAAAGTGGGACCTGCGCTCAAAATCTACGACCTCATTACGCAGCTCAAGTGCAAAATCAATCCCAGCAAGTCCAGATCACACAAGACCAACAAGTCGCAACTTTTATAGTGCGGACTCCAGCCAGAACCTAAACCCAACCAGCGTTTAAGGAAGCCAAGCGTAGTTGTACTTCATTTTATTGAAACGAAAGTTATCACCGATAAACTGCACGCAGCAACACGTGCACATTATGATTTAGCTTATAATATATATTTATATATATTATATATATCCTAATATATATAAACGTATATATTCATGAAGTATTTTGTTAGCACTTGAAATCGATTTAATGCCAATAGCGGATCCATAATATTACAGATTGTGTAATTAAATCAAGTCTCACAGCGCGCTGTATAGTTTTATATATATATATATATATTCTATATATTCTATATAATTTACCATAGACGTCATACATGCGTATCGCCGTGGTAGTCTTTAGACCTTACACTCATGTTATCAGTCAGAGTTTCTATATAGCAAAAGTGGATTTCGGTAATTCATTTTTGTCATCCATGCATATTTTTTATAATTCTTCGTAGCGAAAAATCGAAGCAAACATAAAACATACAATATAATAAACATATGTAAATACACACAAGCACTCATACACATATACATGGGTATATAACTATATATTGTCTACATATATACCGAATAGGATTGTGTTCTGCTACAGTATTGTTGTTGCCACACAAGTAATTAAACACAACTTAAAAAAAAAAAACAGAACCCAGAGAAACAGGCAGCATTCTTGTGAGCAAAAGCATCCAGTTAAGAAGAGCACAGAAGTCGCTCCTAGTTCGTAAGAAAAAAAATGCCCAAATCAAATTGCAGCAGCGCAACTTGTTCATATATATTTTTTTGAAATGCACCCTCGAATTGCATTAATAATGTGTACTATAAATGAGTACTTCTCGAGAAGAAGGAAGGAAAACTTTAAATTAGATTATCATGTATCTAGATATGCTTAAGGTACCAGCTAATCTCTAAAAAAAAAAAAAAAACAAAACACGTAACTAATAAAAACCGAATTCAGAATGGCAAGTTTTAAAACAACATTTCGTATTAATTTATTTAACCATTTAGCACTTTGAAAATTAACGCATACATTCGGGAACTTTCTTGGAGAGAACTCGCCTACCTGTTGGAAGCAATAAAAGAGAGACTTACGATGAGACACGATTGCAACTTCGTTTTACCTTTGTGGTTTTCCATTTCTCTCTCTTGCTGCGCATTGCGCACTCTTCCAGTGACACAGGTGGTTGCATATGGAAAAAATGCGTCGTTGTTGTTAAGAAGAAATACATTGGAACAATTCTCTGCTTTCAATTTGTGTATTTTGTTTGAGACTCCAAATTTGAATTTTGCAGTAATCTGATGAGGGTCAATCAATTTGATGTCCCTCAGCTGCAACATTGCGCATGAGCAGTATTCGCGACCTTCAACACCATGATGACCATGTTAATAGACCATGCCAATAAAATTATTCTAGCCCAAAACATTGTATATGCCTTGTAGCTGCTCAACAACTTTCAATAAATTGGTTTATTATTATATTTTTTTTTTGTTTTGTTTTTGGATATTAATACATTTTATATTGGAATAGTACAACTATTGCTTAATTTCTAATTTACACATAGAGTTTGGTGGCATACACATATATATATTTTATTGATATACATGTATTTGATAATTATGCTACATTTTTGATTAAACATTTTAGCTCGCATTCGAATAACATATTTGGGAGCAAGTTAATTTATTCTTTATCTGTGTATGAGTGTGTGAATGGGCAGGTGTGTGTGAGATGTAAATATTATTTAGGCTTGGATATTTATTTATAAAGCTGCCATAACCAAAATTTAAGATAAGGAAACAATAATAAAAAAGAGTACATTTACAAAGATGCCTATATACAGGAGGTTATGTCCAGGTCTTAGAATCTACAAAAAATTTGTATTATCTCGTTTTAATTCTTTTTAATTTTTCTTTAAGCTTACATCAAATGTGTGTTGAGGCAACATGCACTTTTGCTCTAGTTCTTTTTTCAGTGGATTTACTAAAAGGCCTCAACTTAACAAGTTACAAAATACTAACATTTTACAATTATGTAGAAGAGAATAAATATAAACTAAATTTGAAATAAAAATATCAAAAGGAGAAGGAGGGCGGGGGTGGGGGAACTTAGATTAAGATTTCTAATTTTAAAAAAAACTACACAACTTCGGCTTTTTCTAATAGTGCGCGCTGAGGACGAAAAAGAAGATGAACAAGGAAAAAGCCTCAATTACAGTTTGTGTTGAGCTTCTCTAGACATGCATAGTTTTTTTTTTTTTTTTTTATCTGGCTCTTGAGTCGATTTGAATTGACTTAATAGACATATTGGAAATAAATATTATATCTTAACTAGCCGGGCAATTAGTTAAACACAGTTTACACAGTTGCCAATGCAGCTGGAGCTGTAGTTGCTGTTGCTGTTGATGTTGTTGATGTGGTTTGTGTTGTTGTTGTTGCAACAACGCTAGATCGTCGCTTTTTAATGGGTGGTGTTTCAGATTCAATCGCTGGCACTGCCTGCTGTTCAACATCAGATGCACTGCGTCGTTTTTTGCTTGGACTGCTATTGCTGCCAGTATTTGTTGTTGGTGGTGTCATGTCTAAGCCAGCGGGGCCACCATTGGTGATTTCCGTAACAATGTGCGCCTCCAAGGAGGGTGGCAGCAGCGGCGAAAGTGGGACTGCATTCAAATCGCACGCCTCTTCATCGCTGGCCACCACATTGCCAAACAGATCTCGTCCGCTGCCCAGTTCTTCATCATCCTCGTCGTCATCGTCATCATCACTGAAGTCATTGCTCCAAAAGACCTGTGCGCCGGGAAATACATACGAGCAACTGTTGTTGTGACAATAGAAGGTGCCCGGCTGCAAGCGATCGGCTGTCGTCTGTCGCTTGGCCTGCGGCGGTGTTGGTATTAAACTTGTTGTCGCTGTTTTAGTCTCGACGACAACATTTGACGAAATATTGGGATCCAGATTGCTGGCATAGCCACGATTGGTGTTGTCATTGTTGGTATTGGCGAACTGTTCACACTGTTCAATGCCGCTGTCCTTGGAGGAGTCAATGGAGAGATGACGATAACTGGCCGATGGGCCAGTTGCCGCTGGAGCAGCTGCGAGTCGATCGCAGCTCAATGCCGTCTCATTTAACTCAACAAGAATGTCGCTCTTGATGCGCTCAATGGCGGCACGATCGGCGGCATTGTTGCTACTGCTGCTGGTGGTTGGTTGGGGTTGCTGTTCCTGCTCCTGCTGGTTGCGCTTGCCGGTATGCACCGCTGTGAATGTGGACGATTCAAAGCCACTGTCGGAGCAAGTGCCAGCCGACGAGCCGAGCATATAATCAGCCGAGCCATTTGATTTCAACGACTGAGTGTCTGTGTCCAGTTGGGATTGCTGTTCGCTGTCGGAGCTGCGATGCCGATGGTGGTGATGATGATGATGGTAATAGTGATGCTCAGTGGGCGGCATCAGATCCTTGGTTTCGTGTAGGACAGCATTTTCGCAGCACAGCTGCTTCCAATCATTGTCATTATAACCAGATCCAGAGCTACTGCCCGATAAACGCTGACAGATCTGATTGATAATCACATCTGAATCGCCCAAGAGTTCAACATCAAACTTGAGATGATGCAGCTGCTCGCGATTAATCAAAATCTGCGGCACCGATGCGGGTATACTGCTGGGAATGTGGGCGACAGGACGCACCTTCAACGAGGACCCAATCACAATCAACAAATCACACTTGTCCTTGTCCGTGGCCATTACGGTGTGATACTCATCCGGCAAGCCTGCCAACAAAGCAACAAGTCAAGGATTATGAATTTTGACAAAATAGTTGATTTAAATAAAATACAAAATTAATAAGCTGAAGAGCAAAATTATATTATTTTATTTATTGCAATAATCTATTTGAACGCTTACCTTCGCCAAAGAAGACAATGTCTGGCTTCATGATGCCATTCTCGACGAGCTGCTTGAGTTGGTCCTCTGTGACGGCAACCGAGGCATCCACACTGTGCTCCACATTCGGCTGACATTGGGGGCAGACGGGTATACGCTGGGCAAAGATGTCGGCGCGTAAGGCATCGGCATTGCACTTGAATTTGCACTTGGTGCACGAGGCCGTTGAAAAGGAGCCATGGCATTCAATGACCCGCTGTATGCCTGCGACACGCTCCAGCGTGTCAATGTTCTGAGTGTAGTTGCGCAACAGTTTGCCTTTCGTCTCCAGCATCTTGATGAAGCGATGGCAAGGCGACGGCTTAAATTCGCCCGGATAAATTTCGCGTGCGAATTTGTAAAAGGGACGCGGATCACGCTTGAAATAGTTGATGTCGAACATGGCCTGCGGATCAGGTAGATCCGGAAAATCATGCGCTAGCCGTGCATAGATGCCGTTCGTTGATCGAAAATCGGGTATTCCACACGAGACAGACACACCAGCGCCGGTTAGTACAATTATATTCTCCGATTTGTGGACTAGCTCGATGACGTCGTCAAAGGTGTTCACGGAGCTCAGCTTTGTACGTCGCTTCGGCTCGTTGAGCAGATGTGCCAAATATTCCCACAACACCGAGTCGTCTGTCTCCGTATTTAGTCCGGTGGCAAAGTGCGGCATTATGCTGGCAATCACCTGTCGAGGGACACGGCCTGTGTAAAACTCACGTTGCAACCAACGCAACTTCCAATCATTCCGATCCACCGTCGACGAGCAATCCGAACTCGAAGAATCATCGTCATCTTCATCGCTGTTGGCCCAGCTAAAAAAAACATATAGTAAATAAAATTTTTATCCTCAGTCCAAAAATCGCTTCTGTTTTTAATTTGCAATTCTGCGGCAAACAAAAATAAATCTAGTCAAAGTAGAGTTCCTTTACAAAAAAATTGTTGCATGTAATAAAAAAAAATTTGTTAAAGATATAGTCTCCTTTTGGATTAAAATAAAAAAAGGTTTATGTAGAGTGTTTATAGTGTTATCATTTAAAATATATAGCTATGTTTGTGTTGCATATTTTTTTAGATATTTTCTAGTTATTTTTGATTAGATTTCTAGTAAACAAGTACTAAGTTCATTAAAAATTTAGCTGCTTATTTATACCTCGATTTGTAATCATCATTCTCATCTTCGTCCCCATCATCATCGTCATCGGATATTTCCAGATTAATCATTTGCCGTTCATTTTGCTCCGATTGAACAACTGTTTGATTTTTGGTAATTTGATTGGCGCCAATTTCTTGCTCTCCCATTTGAGGCAATGTTTTTGTTTTGATTTCACCATTTTCTTTTTGTTGAGTTTCGCTTGTTACTGTTGCTGTTGCCTCAGATGTTGTTGTTTTTGCTACTTCTACTGTTGCTGTTGGTGTTGTTGTCAAAATTTCAGCGCCAAAATCGAAATTGGTTTGTGAACTTTCAAATGAAAGGATTTCATTGCTACAGCTGCTTTGGATTTGAACTTCATGGATATCGGCAAGCTCTTTGGCATTGATGTGGCCGAGCCGAATATTCATATCCTCGTAGTTTTCCATCATTTTTCCAGGCGCAACACAGTTTTCGTCTGTTTTGCTTTGTCTGCTTCTTACCACCACGCACACTCTCTCTCTCTCTCTCAGAGCAATACACACACACACTCAGTGGTTATACGATTTCTTCTTTTTGCTTTCACGCGTTCCGTTTTATTTGCTCTTTCGTTGGTACACACACAAAATTTTTACGTCTCTACTTTGCATGCATTTTGCTTGCGTAAAAAGTCTGAACAGGCGTTAATAGGGCCACTTTTTTAACAAAATTTTTATTTTTCCGCATATATGCGGTTAACTAAAAATTTCAAAATTTTAAAAAATAAATTTCAGTTATTTTCGTAAAATTTGTACGTAATCTCTGGAAAATTTTCCGATGATGTGACGTACACGCTGTCTAGTGTGCCCAAAGCAAACGTTGGAATTAATAATTAAATTTCACCACGCCCAATGTGTTATCTTCGCAGACGTGAATCGATGACTCATGCCGTTTTAAAGCAGTCAAAACACGGTCACACTAGAAAAAGTAAAATTTTCAGTAGGGAAAAAACACGTTAAACGTAGCTGTTTCGAGGTTTTGAAACAATTGCCGGCTGCAATATACTTACTGCTATATATTAAGAAACAAAAGTAGCTAAGATATTATGGATGAATATTTTTTCGCTTAGTAGGCTGACCATATTTATTCGTTTAGGGCTACACACAATTCCGCGTTTTACAACACTTTAATTTGGGTTGTTGCCAAAGTCACCCCTTTGAGCACATACAATGCAGTTTTTAGTTTCTTTTTCGTTCTCTAAATTTCCTGTGTTATGGCCTATCGACACAGATTAATTTTAATAAACATGACGATTTAAAGCGTAAATTTCTAAACATCAAAATAAAACGGTGACGCTAGCTTTGCTAAAAGATTGCTGGTAAGCCTATTTATATATTCATTTTCTTCGCATACCTATGGCAATGCGCGCAGCTGTTTACACAGCTGTTTTTGTCAAAATTCGGAATAGGAATAACACAAAACAAAATGAAATAAAAACAAAACGAAAACACATAGCAGTGCGAACAACTTATTATTGTCTTACAAAATCATATCAATTATCGAAACGGCAGCGACAATGATGGTTTGAATCGTGCGTTTTCGTTCATTTTAGGGGGTAGCGCGCAAACGCAATGGACAACCTGAATTTGTATGCGGTACTCGGTGTTACCAAAGAAGCCACTTCCGAGGAAATCAAAAAGGTGAGTCTTAAACTTTTAAATTACCTTTCCAACCTCTCAGAAAATAAACATAATTCTCTATAGAACTATCGCAAATTGGCCAAAGAATTTCATCCGGATAAGAATCCAGATTCGGGTGAGAAATTCAAGGAGATATCGTTTGCGTATGAAGTGCTTTCCGATCCGGAGAAACGTCGAATCTACGATCGCTACGGCGTAAAGGGACTGCAGGAGGGCGCTGAAGGATTTACCGATACCTCGGACTTTTTTGCACAGTGGTTTCCATTTAGCGGCACCTCGTCCAGCGACCCACGTGGTGGATCCGATGGCAAAATTATGGTCAGACTCGAACTGTCGCTGGAGGAGATGTATGTGGGTGGTCAGCAGAAAACAGTGCAGTACAAGCGTCAAAAGCTTTGCGGAACGTGCAACGGTAACGGTGGTCCCAAGGAGGCGCAGGAATCCTGCGAGGCTTGCGGCGGTGTGGGACGCGCCGCTGCCTTCACCTTTATGGGTTTGAGCGCCTTCGATGCGGTAAATCAGAGATAACTACATTTAATTCGTAATATAAACTAATCTCACGTTATCCACTCAGGTGTGTCCCGCTTGCGATGGTCGAGGATACACCATAAAGGGCTCAATGCGCTGCAAGCCCTGTACAGGCACCGGCTTCGTGGAGCAGCAAATGACACGCGACGTGCAGATTGAAGCCGGTGTGCCGCACATGCTGAAGCTGCCCTTTGCCAATGATGGTCATCAGTTGCGCAGCGGCGAGTTCGGAGATCTTTATGTGATCATTGTTCAGGCCGAGCACAGAGTATTTCAGCGTCGCCATGCCAATCTGTATATGCGCGACTTGGAGATCAACATTACGGAAGCACTCTGCGGCTATACGCATTGTTTTACGCATCTGGATGGTCGGAGTGTGTGCATGCAAACGCAGCCGGGTGAGGTACTGCGACACAATCACATTAAGATGATACGTGGCGCTGGCATGCCGGTGTTCAATAAGCCCACCGAACATGGTGATCTCTTTGTGCAGTTAAAGGTCAATATGCCGGCCAATAATTTTGCGACGCCGGAACAGCTGATCATGCTGGAGGAATTGTTGCCGCCGCGTGAACAAATCGCAGTGTCGCCCGAGGCCGAGCAAGTGCAAATGACGGACTACAAGCCACAGAACCGTTCTGCTCGCCCGGATACGGATGATGATGACTTCACCGGACAGTCGCCACATTTCGAGGGCGTTCAATGCCAGACAGCTTAGTTATGGGCTCGGGCGTATCCGTGGCTGTTACAGGCGCGCTATCTCGCCTGCGATCTGTGGATGCTGCTGCCGACGCCTGGCGTCGACGAGTTGTGCTTCTTAGTGCCGCTAGTCGTTTTACTATGCATAGTATTATTTTTCATACAGGAATGTTTTGCTGTAAGCAGCGCGTGATCAAAATTTATCGGTTAATTTCATTAGGCTAGTAAAAATCGGCTCGCTCCAATCCTTGATTTAGCTTAGCTAAACATAGACAACACAAATTATACCAAATCTTATGTTAACATCTTATCTTACCTAATCCCTAACTATTACCAAAAATACTCGTATCAAAAATAATAAGATTTATCGGACGCGGTATGAACGGAGTGCTCAATAAATAATTGTCTAGTCACTATTAAATAATACAATAATAACAAATATGGCATATTTTTCACTACTAAACGTTAAACAAATGCCTTAATTGCTTTGTTAGCTTTCTACAAAAAAAAAATGTCACAAACAGCGTGGATTTTAAATCATGCAAATTTGATAAGAGCGAATCCCCAAAACATTTTTATAATCTTAAGAAGCGTACCGCTCTTTATTAGAGTATGATTTAAATGTAATCAACTTAGTTCTTAATGATTATATTATAATCTTATCCCAGATAAATTTCAATTTCAATCAGTTTAACAAGTTTATAATAATTAATGATTAATGATGTTCAGATTCGTTTGGAGGTGGTTCATTTAGGACAAGCAGCAACTGTCAATTGGAGATCTGTTTACACAGGTCATGGAAGACGTTGTCATTGCTCTTTTTTTTTATATTAATTATGCGATTGTAATTCATCCTAATTTAGTTGCTTATTGGAGTTGCCTTGCAGGGTATGCTCAAATCGAGAGCAGACGATTCCAACTTGCGCTTCAGGTGCAGGGAATATCACCACATCGCATCGTTCGACCATCGACATTCTGATCCGCGTTGACCTTCATCAGAGTCAGATACTTTTTGTATTTGGCATAGTTACGCTGCCCAGTCGCATCGTTCATCAAGACCTTGGCCTGATGGTGCTGCTTGTCGCGATTGGCCTTCAGGCGAATGTGCTTGGTGATGTCCCATCGCCAGTTGGAGCGATACGAGCATAGCGAACACTCAAAAGGTCTTCGATTCAAATGACCCACAATGTGCACATGGAATCGCGATGCTGTTGCCGCCCAAAAAGAGCAATGAGGACATTTAAACACCTTCTTCAGTTCAGTCGTATCCTCATCCGGCAGTTGTTCGGTAACCTGTAAAATGAATATATATAAGTAACGAATGATCGGTAGAAATTGTTGGATTAAGTGAAGTTTCAAAACAAACATTTTTTTCTCTTTCAACAAATAAATAGTATAGCCTACCTCGCCATAGCCGGGCGCTGTTTCGACACCACAATAGCTGAGATCATTGCGGCAATCCTCGACGGTAGTCGGCTCCATGTCCGTGGCTAGCAGTGTAGTAATATTTTCTGGCGGCTCCTCCGACTGCTGCAAGTCATTGGCTAGCTGCGGGGCATTGGGCATGCATTCCTGGAAAGGCGAGCTGCTGATGGGCGTCTGATCTAAAAGCGGCGACGCAGGACTCGGAGATGCCTCCTCAATAGCTGATTCAGCGGGTGCCTGCTGCAGTGAACTGCCTGGCTTGATGGTCAGATGGTGATTGAGCTCGTGTATTGTGAGCGATTGTTTAATGTTGGTGCTGAAATTACACATGCGGCACTCGAAGCAGCCATTGGAGCCATGGTTCCTGGTGTGCCTGTCCAGATTCCATTTGTATGGCGAGTGAAAATCACAAGAGTTGCATTTAATCAGCGGCATCGAATGATATTTTACATGCTTCTTGAAGCGCGAACGGATCGGTGTACTGTAGGAGCATATATTGCAGTGATATTGAGAAGTCTGAGTGCCCGATGAAAGATCGAGTGCCTCATCCTGTTGGGGCAACTTCTCCGTCTCCGATTGGCTTTGCGTTGTTGTTTCGAGCGGTGGTTCCTCATCCTTGAGAATTGTTGTAGGAGTGGGTGGCATTATGGACAGTTGGAACGAAAAGGCCATGGAGAATATGTTGGCACTGCTTTTGGACAATAGCTGCAGCTGATCCCACTGCTGCTGTCGATTGTAGGCATCCACATTGTTTTGCAGCTGTAGCTCCTGCAGCTCCAGCTCGCATTTGAGCTGCTTCAGTGTGGGTCCATCCGGTGCATCGATGCTCTCCTCCAGTCGCCGCATGCGCGTCTCCCGATTGCAATGGCGTCGACTCAACACATTATCATCATCTGTGCAGCCGTGGACCATCTTCATGTGCCGCACCAGCTTCTGAAAGTGCCGTGATGCATACAGGCAGTGCTTGCATTCGTTTATCATGATCTTCTGACCGTGTTTATCTCGCAAATGGGAGAGATGAATGCGTGGATTCTGTGTGAAGAATCCGCAAACATGGCAACTGTAGTTGCGTCGAATTTTGCACGGTGGCAGCTCCTCTTCGACAGGCTCCTCTTCAAGCTTGGCAACACCAATCTCTTGCATCCGCTGCGGCAGGCTGGGCGGCACCATCGGATTCTCTAGCATCTGCTGTTGACGCCCAATTAACTCGGCGTCCACTTGTGCATGTGTGGTGGCAACTGCACCAGCAGCATGTTTCTCATTTGACGCCGTCATCTTGTAGACTGTTGTTCCACTTATCAGACTGCGCACCTTCAGATGTCCACCCGAACGCTCCACCATCGATGGCAATGACATGCTTAAAAATTATTTCTCAATTTCTTCTTCTTTCTTTTCTTGATTCTTCCGTTTTATTTATTTTTACCTAAAATCTATTTTTCTTATCCCGATTCCAGTTTATATTTTATATTTGATTTGTATTTTTTTTGGCTCTTTTTTTTCGTTGCGAGGTGAACACGGCAAGAGCTGTCGTTGAACTAAACTATTTGGAAAGTCCAACCGATGGTCGAATTTTTTGTTTTTTGGTATTGACGCACAGACTACTTTGTCTCAAATTTGAAAGCGGTTCCTCAGAGTCCCATGCGTGTTCTGTTGGAAAGACTGTCAAATTTGTTGTTTTAACCAACACAAAAATTATATTTAGTAATTTAAAAAGTAGCACTGAAATTAACTGACTTCTAAAAACAAGACGAATACCAAACATGTTAAGGCCAAGAAGGTACTTGGCAATAAGTTAAGCTAAATAGGTTAGTAAAAAACGTGAAATTACCTCTAAAAAAAAATGACAGTTAAAGTTCAATTTACTATGTACAAATATGGTGATTATTAGTGACTAAATTATATCTTGGCAAACAATAAATATTAGCAATAAAGAAATAACCACATACCTTATAAAGTCACTGGCTCTGTACAGTTTTATCTTAAGATCTAATTATCATCACGTGCTCCATTTATTTGTAATGATAATATATATATATATATAGTTGTGGTTAAAACTCGGAGAGTTGCATGGGCAATAGATGCGTCCACAAGTGTGGATCTACCTGAAGTTCATGCTTGCTGAAGTTAAACAATGGCGGCAGCTGGGCCCCGTTGGGCATCGGTATCTTCAGGGACTCCATGAAGCGCAGCTCATCGTAGCTTGGATGAGCACATGCCCTCAGGGGTGCAATGCGTGCCGTTGGGTTAAACGCCAGACACTCATTAAGCAGAGCCTCCAAATCATGTGGTACTATATTCCCCAACACTGTCTGCCAGCTGGGTCGTGCAATGAGTGGCAGATTCTCAGTCCAACCAATTTTGGCCAGCAATTCGGGGTAGTTCACCACGCCAACTGTGCCCAAAATGGAAATCATCTCCAACAGCTGGTCAAACTGATTCTTGAAGAGTGGTGTGCCCTTCATCAGCTCGGCCAAGACACAGCCAGCACTCCATATATCCACTCTGGTGTCGTATGTCTCGATTTGGGCAAATAGTTCCGGAGCCCGATAAGGCCGCGCACAATAACACGTCCTATTCAGCTCATTCATCTTCATGAACTTGGCGCTGCCAAAGTCGGAAAGTTTTAGATTCATTGTCGTCGGATCCACTAGCATATTGTCGGGCTTAACATCGCGATGGCAAATGCGCTGAGAGTGCAGATGGGCTAAGCCGCGAAAGATTTGATAGGAGAGCACACGCACATAAATGAGTGGCATTTTGTGCTGACCATACTGGGCAAGATATTTGACCAGCGTCATCGGCATGAACTCCATGGTCAAGAGCATATAGCTTTTTAGCGCCGCTCCCATACTAATATAGCAGTGCATCATTAGCCGCACAACATTACAATGATCCAACATGTTATTCATAATGTTCAACTCTTTGCGAGCATTAGTCGAATTGTTGTCCACCTGTTTTATGGCAACAAGACCATTCAAGTTGTTCACATGTCCCTTGTAAACCATGCCAAATGTACCCACGCCAATTGGCTCATTGATCGTTATCACTCTATGCTCTGGCTCCAAGCTGCATCGTATGAAGGCCTTTGTGAGATAGATGGTGCCATTGGGTATATGGTGCCATTTCGGTTCTTCATCTGCCCACATGACCTAAACTTAAAAATGAGATTAATTTACAACGTGCGCACTTCACTTACCGTTTTAGTATTGTTTTCAAAAATGATCAAAACTAAGAAAAGTTTACTGCTCTGCAGTTTGATGGTATAATACGAAACCAACTTAACAATGTAAAAGAAAGTTCTAATGTAAAAACAATTGGCGCGCGCAGAAAATTATGGCGTTCTTTTGGTTTCGTTCTTTTTCTTTTAACACATCTGGTATCTCTTGCATGCAGATTACAGTTATATCTAACGGTTCTTCTGAGCGTTCGCTTTGTGTCTTATATGTACTGAACTTATAAATTATGGAAATTAATTATTAAATGTAAATGTTTTTTGTTGCGTTGTCAAAAACAAAAACGTTATTCCTTGGAAGCTGCGCCTGCTTAAAAGAAAGGCGCTGCCATATAAGTTTGCAACGTTGCCACCTGGTTGCACAAGCGTCTGTTCAAAGCGTTGCCGGTGAATAACTTTTCAAGAAATAACTGCAGCACTTAAGCAAAAATGCCATGGTTTTTTTTTATTGTGAAGAATACCAAATTTATAATACATTTTTTTTTAATCTGGTATAAATGACTTAAACTTGTAAACTAAACTATCTGAACTCACCACACAAAATGTATTAAAATGTTGTTTCAGTTAATACAATTCTTAAGAAAGAGTAACCCAAATTAAAGTGTAGATTTGATTTGCAAAGAAATATGTCTATGACGATAGATTCATTAATTTAGAAAGACATTCTATTGTAAATCCTTTTAAAAAGTGTAAGATAATTATATGTCCCAAACCACTCCACGTCCACAAAAATCAGAGAAATCTATATCTATATCCCCATAATTTTTTGTTTGCTTTATTAACAAACACGGAATTTGGTAATGCGTTTATATACTTTCTATTTAGCTTAAGGATGGGTTAAAGGTACACTTTACATAATTTGGAATTAGGACTTTAATATGATAAGACCCGCAACGGATCGCCTGTGATTGTCTGTATGTGTTGCTCTTGTCATTTCCGTTTAGTTACGAGAAACTTTTACCACTACAGCTTATGGGCTGTACGCTGAGGCAGAGACAGACTACGACGGAAATGTTGCTTGCCTATGCCTACTCAGTGGTTCAGAGTTGAAATTCATGTAATTCCATTAACACAGACAACTTCCGTTGGATGAGAAAATGACAGGCTCGCCTAATGGGCGACGCGTGTGCGATGGCATGGATGACGATGTGGATGCTACCGGGCATTTGTGGCATCTGAATATACAGATGCGGTGCGGTTTTGCCTCAGCATTTTCATTGCCCCAAAAAATGTCCATAAAAGCGGCCTCTTTTATTTAGCCGGAGTGAAGGCTAAACGGCATAAAAATTAAATTCCTAAATTCAAATGGTAACTTTTTACGATGATATAAATCGCAGACGGTGCAACAGGTCAACACACACAACACGCACACACAATTGGCAGCATTCGACAAAAGCAGAGAGCGAAAAACCCCCTAAAACGGAAATGACTGTCAGACCAAAAGTGGCGTGCAGCGAAGCTAGGGACGGATATTCAGGATATCCGGCAAAACCGAATATTTTTACATCTCCCTTTAAGGCACACTCGATATGCTTAACTGGCCTTTTTATTATTATTTTTTTTTTATCTTTAAAGCCCGCTGTGTCAGTTTCATTGTATATCTATAGCTGCGAAATTAGAAGATGGCAAAGAGCCCAGATTATTAAACAGTCAAATGTATTTAAATGTGCAGCACAAATATACAAATTTAATTTCAAAAACCAGCATTTTCCATTTTTGCACACAATTTAGGCTTTAATTGAATTGAATTGAGCTGAAACTAATTTAAAGCATTAGGGCATTGATTTTGTGTACAAATGGGAATTGAATTAAAATGCGGAACAGAGCATTTTCTCAGCACGTTTTGAATCGTCATTGATTGGAAAATAACCTTTGGCTAAGAATTGAAATACAAATAAATTGGTTTATAGAATGTTGACTTAGTATTGGTTGTATTTGCAAGCTTAATTAAATTTTACATTCAAGATCAATATTCGTACTTGATTGAATTTCAATAAATTGTTGGGAAAAAGCAATTTTACTTGGGTTAATTTAATATAAGCTCAAACTTGCTTTAAGGAAACTCATATGATTTGTTAGTTTTGTATAATTTCATTATATATATTTATTTATATATATGTTATTTACTTTTACATAATGACAATGTACAATTGTTAAAAACAGCTGAAGTAGTTCTCAATTTTTTTATTATTCTTAAATATAATCATAGTCAAGCAGCTTTTCCAGTGGTTTTTGCATTCTTGGGCGCTTCAACGTGGAAATCGTGCCAAGTTCTCGATTTGACGTCTCAAAGTCAATGGCAAATGGCGTAATTCGTGGGAAATTTTTCGACTGCATTCTAACGCTTAAATAAAAGCTGTTTGACTTACCCACTGTATAAATATTTATAAATATATATAACTATTAATTACCAGCGTTGAATGCAGCTTACAAAAGCGACTTCTCCTCCAGCGGCACCACATCCCTCAACGGTGCGGCCCTCGTCGAAGATTTGTGCAAATCTTTCAAGACGACGACGACGCTGCCATCGTCACACCTTTGTGATGCTGTTTCCACTGGTGATGCACACTTCCACACTCGCACACTCACACACTGCGGTTGCTTTGATATCTTGACCTTGAACTTGGTATTAGATGTGCGCTCTTAAAACCGGTTGCGTACCTGGCCGAGAGGCACTTGTACTGTAAATTAATTGGCAAAAGCACAAGACAACACGGTGACAAGCACGAGGCAACAAATAGCCAGCTTCAACTTGCTTAAATTAAGTGCATCGATGCCAGACTCAATATAACAAACAATAGTCACTCAGTAATAACCTGTGCCCTAGAACTAGGAAAATCGAGCTCGATTTGAAGTTTGCAATTGCAGAAATATTCCAAGTTCTTCTTTAAATATAAGCTTAAAAAATCCGGCAATATTCTACAAATCTGTCAATAATCTACAAATTATCTTAATAGTTTACAATATCATTTAAATATTTTATCTAAAAAAATACATTTATGTGGAATTTAGTTTTACAAATTATATATATTTCCAAAAAGCTTTTATTACACAATAAAAAAATCAAATAATCTATTTTAAAATAAACTAGCTAAAAGAAAATTTTTTTTTTTTTGGCTACAAATTAATTTTAATATTAATGAAAAAGGGCTTGCCAATTGTTCGCTGTCAGTTTGATAAACGATAGTAAAATTTATCAAGCAATCTATTAAAAAAAATCCCAACATTCAAACAGCCTTTGGTAATATTCTAAATTCTAGGGCATACTGCTTCTGCTCGTGCCTCAAGCAAAATAAAAAAATAAATTTCCATTTCAAATGAGCAAAGGGTGCATAATTTCATTTGAATCACTTGTCTATGCACTTTTATGCCGCATGAAAACAGCGGGAGAAAACCCAAAATTATTAACATTAACAGCAAACACTTGTTCTATGGTTGGATTTCTAATTGCAGTCAGACATCAAACCCTTTTCAACAGCAGCTAACCGCAGCGCAAATAAAACCCGAATGTGGTAACACCACACCCCCCATCCACCAGCCAACATGTTGCGCCACAGCCACGGCTAATCTGGTGGCCGCTAAGCATGCCATAAGAGTGGTCGGGGAAAGGACGATTTAATTTCAGGCTGAGGCGGTTAATTGTAAAAGCTTCATGAAAAAATACTAAAAAAAAAAATCAAACAAAAAACAAACAAACCAAAAGCGACCACTCAAAAAGCACATACTCAAAAAAAAAGGGCAACACTCATTATTATTCAAATATAATATTTCTCAAAGGTGTTTTTCGTATAAAAACCAGTGCTATTAATTAAAAAATGTAGAAGTAATTAAATAATTTCTATAGTAAGACTTAAAATTTAAGCACAGCACTTATACATTGGCTTTTTCATTATTTATAGTATTATTAAACATTTGTATTTTAAATTTCATATATACAAGCAGATAATTTATACATTTATATGAATTTAAATATAAATACTTATTAACTAAGATTAAAGCCAACTGCTGACTTTTCATTTCATGACTATATTCTGATTTTCAGAAAGGATTTCTTTTAAAAACAGCGGTTTGCATTGATACTTTTTACACATATATTTATAATAAGCAAATACATATCTGAAAAATATAAAAAAGCTTTTGAATTTAAAGACTTTTTCGTATATATAGAAATTTTTCTATTACTCTATTTAGCGTGACTTTAATTGAAAAGGCGATTTTTTTTTCTGCGTGTAATAACATTTAAAGTTAAATGTTTGGTTTGTGACATTTTGACAACATTTGTGTCGCAGATGCTGTGAAAAGTTAATAAAAATTAATGAAATTACTGCTTCTTTTATATTAATAATGTTCACAGTTTAATTGGGATTTTTCTGCTTGAAGTGGTCTTATTTACTTTAACTCCAGTACAATCTTTATATTTCATATTTAAACATAAAGAAACAAGTATAAATATTGTGTTCTAATAGAAGTTACTTATTCGATGAATGATTTTAACGATGAGTTTTTGTATAATTTTGTTACCTATTAATGTGGTTCACAAAACAGCACAATATTAACAACACCTGACTACTATATCTAATTTCATAAGAATTAAATATTCTGTCCGATTTAATTTTAATATTCTGCGCTGATAGATAGTCGTTCTGACTTAATTCTGAGTTGGACAAATGTGCTTTTGCACTATACTAAATGGTATTATGCAAATGAGCTTATCAACTGCAATCAGACATAGTTAAATTGACTGCCTGAATTATTTATCTATGTCTGCGGGCCACGCCCCATTTTTAGTTTCAAAATTAATTTGACCGTCAAAAATGTAACGTGCAAATCGCAACTACCAAAATTGCGTGCGTGCTGCGGGCGCCTCTTAAGTAAACGACGACAAATGTTTACCATAAACGGTGAGAAACGAGTGAAAAGACTCCAATCGAGTGTAGTCGACTATAATGTACCCTGTACAAAATAATAAAAAACAGCAAAGCAACTATTCGTTGCAGAACTTTCCGATTAATAAAGTGAGTAACTTTTACTTGTTCACTTCGCAAAATTATAAAGGTATTTTTTTCTCGATCATGTCAAAAATAAATGTTTTTAATTAAATGAGGCTTCTTGGACAAGACGGACAGATTACAATTATGACATAATTGCATATTTAACATGCTTAAACTTGCAACTTAAAACAACTTCCGAGAAGTATAAAAATTACACACTTTTAAAATATTTTATGCTTTATTCGAAATTATTTTAAATTAATGTGCGTTCTCCTGCTCATTGCTTACACATACTTAATTTAATAATGCCCTCTTAACGATCTCCTTTAAGTATAGGGTGTGAGAAGCAAACCGGTTAAGTGGTAAAGCGAACAGCTGCAAGTTGGCTGCAACCAAACTAGTCGCGCTCTTTGCCAGACTTGGCTTCAATGTCTTGTTGTGTTGCATGTTGAGCCAACCACGTTGCTGGTGCCACTGCTGGTGTTGACTGTTTTTTCAAGAACCGGGTCAAGGCTGCCACAGATGGCCATGCGTAGATCATCAGTGGATTTTAATTTGCAACCACTCAATTATGTTGCAACAATGTACGCAGCGACGAGGATCGATTTTAATTCAAACTGTGAATCACGATCAAAGTGATTTAGTAATGTTGTCTTTACTTTAGCAGCCAATTTCTCTCAATCTTTTTTTAATTGCCTTAGTTGGGAATAAAGAACCTAATTAGTCATATTGTGGCCCGTAATTAGTCTACCTTTAAACGCATAAAAAAAACTCATAATTTTGGTAATTTTCATGCAACGCTTGGTTGTTGATATGACACCGAGATTCGCCCCGTTGAGCAGAGTTGAATAAACGTTCAGACTTCATAACCAATGGATTTTTGACATAAAAATAAAGTAAAAAAATAAATAACAAAATAAGCTGCAGTTTCAGTTTCGAGCAGGTCATCCAGAACAGTAGCTGGAAGTTTTTTTTTCACTTCCTGCTTGAACTTAATAACATTTGAACATGCATTTTAAATTAAGTGTGTGGCTGACACTGGCACTTTAATGTCATAGCCAGGCCACAAAGCCCAGTGTTAAGTGCATTAGTCAAGTTATTAATCATACGCAGCGTTGAACGCTAAGCCGAACAGCACAAAAAAATGATGTATAATTTGTTGTTTTTTACGTTCTTATTTGAAGTTTAATTGGATTTTTTTTTTCAAACAATGCTAGTCACACCCAGTATTTACTATTATTGAGGCTTTTAAAATTAAATATTTATGGAATTACACTTTATACAGCAGCTATTCATTTATAATGTATTAAAGGACCTCAATCAGCTTGTACTTCTAACTATTGATATATCTGGGAATTAATTCCAACTTGAACTTATTATTGTTGTTGCTGTCATTACTGGCAACACCTGGCAAAAAGCCACATCGAAGTTAGAACAGCACTTTGATATTTGGCTGACTTCAAAAGGACCAATCATCATCAGCTTGCAGGAGTCGCACACTTGGAACACTTATAAAATGTATTGTACTATTGTCTGGTGGCTGCTGAGCTGCTATTTAGACGCTTGTGTTCGAGCCAAGTTTTGTGTGTTGGCAGCGCATTGAACTTTTACCTAATAAGCGCATTTTGACATTTCGAACAGATTAAGCCAACGAGGAACGTGGGTGGCTGCCAGGCAGTCTGGAACATCGCAAACAATGTTGTTTACCATGGACATGTGCCAACAAGGATGTGCTCCCCTCTTCTTGGCACTGGTCGCTCTTTTTACAGTGTGCCATTACACTGTCCGAACCTGGCGAAAAATCAATGATTTCGTTAACTTTAAAACTCGTGAAATATGCATTTAAAAATCACCAGATTTGTGCTTAAGATGTTGCTGATGGAGCTGACGGTACGCATTAAAATTTCATAAGCTGTTTACGACTGTAAAACTGTTGTAAAGTTTGTTTTATGTGGCCAAGATAAAAGTTAAACACTTCACGTTGAGAGTTGGCCCCACCTGCCAGATTGGTCCATGCTTGGATGGCTCCTTTTGCTATGCGGTGATTTAGATGCGCCACTCTGTGCTTACTAATGAGCCCGTAGACATCCTTATCCGTTTCCGGAGCACTTTTGAATGTCAGCCAATCTGCGAACGCTTACTGCGACGACCAAGTTCATTGACAGACCTTAGACAAGAAATTTACCCTTTCTATTTTTTTTTTTTTTTTGATATTCATACAAGAGAGGATTATTGTATTATTTAAAATATTAGATTGAAAGAAAATTTAATTGAAAAACTTCTGAAACCGCAAAATGATAGAACTTATTTAAGGAAATGTATTTTTAGAGAGTATTTTGTTCGAGGAACTTTTAATTTGTTTGATGTGGGCAATCGGTATATTTCCGCAATTTTGCACACGTCTGAGTACATATATGGTTTCTGCCTTATTTTTTTGTTTATTAAAAATGTTTGACATTGGCTAGCCTTATTAGCATAATAATTATATGCAATGTTTAAATGAAGACAAGGGTAAGCCATTTTTTTTTTTTGTGTTTACCTTTTAAACAATCGTGAATACGTATATGAAATTTATATTAGCTAAATGGATTTAAATTTAGATGCACTTAGATGCTAAGAAATCGATTTCTAGCCAGTTCACATAAAATACAATTTTTTTTATTATTGATGACCAAATTGTTTTCTAAGAGACCACATACAAAATTTCATTGTCTTAATGCAATGTTACAAAACTTTGCAATTAAATGAGTTTCTGTTGTCAAAGTTGTCAAGCGAAATCCATTAAAATCGTCTTAAGGTACACTCAATATGCATATACAAAATGTATTAGTTGTAGATGTTGTGTGTGTGTCCCTTGCGACCATGTCCCAACCATAGTTAAAGATTTCACATTAAGATAATTCCAAGGAAATAACAAAACCAAAAATAAAAAGCCGCATCGGCTGTGTGTCCCAATACCCCAAAAAAAAAAAAAAAGCTGGCGCCGAATACATCAATTGACAGTTTCGTTTCGTGTTACTCGAAAAAACTTACCAAAAACAATAAAAAAACAAGAGAGAAAAAAAGCGAAAACAATTCGGTTAGTGAAACAACGGCAATTTGTTGGGGTTTTATTTGCGCGTTAGGCCGGCACTGAAGGTCTGCACAATAAAGTAAAAAATTATTTTTATTTCTGTGGCCAGGTAGAAATTTAAGCAGTGGCTTTGACCATTCTTCGGAGCACACCCTGGTCAACATATAAATATTTTCAAGATACATTTTTAAGGCTGGGCTAAGAGCACGTTCAAGCTGATTTTTATGTGATCGACGGCTAAGTGAAAACGGCTGTGGCTCAGTTTAAGGGCTCATTAACTAAATGCAGCAGCCAAATTTGTATGTGATATATATATATATATATATATATATATATATATATATATGTGTATATAAAAAGCATATTGCTGATATCGTTTATTAAGATCAAAGATATTCAAGTGCTAAACGTTTTTGAGGTCACTTATTGTCTTTGGGTAATAACTGGGATACGGACGCGTTTTTCTTTCTGGGTGTGCCTGGCCTGGGCACAATAGCAATTCTTGTTTTTATTGTTGGCTTGTCGACAGATTGTTTTACCTTAAGCCACTTTTACTTTTGCGTTGCCGCAGAGTTCAGACATTTTTATAGGCTCCATGTGGAAGCTGATTGCAGCCTGATTGACAGCTGCGACGGCTACTTGAAGCGCAGTCAGTAAATCAAAGCGTTCAGTTCCCAATCCCCTTAACTCCAATTTAACGTTGTGGCACAACTCATAAATATTTGGACAACGCCTGCACCCCCCCCTGTGACCGCTTTTGCTGTTTCTGCTGTTTGTATAGTTACAAATCTTGACTACCTTATGAAAAATTTAAATGTACACCAGTTTTATCGATTTACATTATTATTTTTATTAAAGAAAATTATATTTAATTTTTATAAATTTGTTATTTTGAAGGGTATCTCATAGATGAGCTTTGTTGGCCAGCAGTTAGACTGGCTGTCTTAAATTTATATGATAAATAAGCAAACATGTTCTGCTAGTTTTTCTTACTATTTGTTATCAGCATCAGTTAACCAGTCTCTCAGTCAGTGGCCTGCAATATATCTTCCAGATAAACATCGTGTTGTAAGCGTATTACGGCAATAATATCACACTTTTTATATAAAAATATATTAAAATATTGACGGAACAGAAGCTGCTTCATATTCTTAAAAAATAGTTAAAACCTAGAGGAACTGTTTGATAATTTCTGTAATTAAGATAAATCCTCTCAAGTTTTTTTTTCTCAAATCACAATCTGATATGTCAACAAGCTTTCACAAAATCACTCTCCCACATGGACATGGACAGCAAATTCCTCTTCTATCCTTTACTTCCTCTTGCCAGACTGCCACTCGCAATAAATTAAGGAGACATTTACCACATCCACTCAAACACAGATTCACACATTCATTTTGAAGCAGAGAGCTGCCAACACATATCGCGATTCAAATGTCCAGATTGTTCAGCGGAATGTCAACAATGTCGCTATTAGGCGCCAGAGTTGTTCCCCGGAGCAGCGGGGGGCACTCACTTGCCACATCTGTTTGGGTATAGGATTCGAACTTCCGCCCTTAAATAGTGCCAAGCCCTGAAAAATAGTAAACGGGCAACAAAAATGAAAAGGTTTAAAATGCTAAAAAATAACTTGTAAGGAAAGCGTATAACAATTTGTTTGTCGTCAACTGATTTTTGCAGACTTAAACAGCTAAACCTAAAACGACAACACTTTTCAGCCAATATATTTAAGAGATTGTCGCAAGCAACATAGATTTTATTGGCTTTATCTGGCGAAGAGTACCCTCAAAGCAGAATACATTAACAGTCATTAAGCAAAAAACACAGAAACCTCTTTTTGCCCACCTGCGCCCGCCATATCTGTACAAATAGTTGGCATTATAAACAGCAGACAAATCAACAATTTTAGTCACACAATGACCTTCACCTAGAAGCCATCAAAAATACGTACCGGTGGCCCAGCACCACCCCCTGGACTACACTCCGCGTAGGAATCCAAAAGCTACAAAAAAAAAACAAACCCAAAGTAGGTAGCCAAATAACCAAACAGACAGAGTCAAGTCAAGTTGATATCCAAACAGTCCAACAGCATTTGTTCAGTCGTTCGCGTAATTTTCGAGCTACTTGATTAGCACGCTCTTAGCCATGTTTAAACGTGGGCTGTTTAGCCAAACGACGGGCCACACAAAAACGGCACATAAGCCACAACAACAACAGCAACAACAACAACAATGTCAACAACAATCAGCCCCAAAAGAACCCAACTACATCCACTTTGACGCAAAAACCAAAAAATGTACGTGCCACTGATTAGTAAAACAAACAAATTAAATTGGTTATGTTATGCTATGGGTATGGATATGGGCATGGCTACCATTCTGCCAGTATTGGCCAGCTGTGGCTTAAGAGCCAACCTTCAAGAGTTGCCTCTAAGAGCATAACATTTCAATTCCAAAGAGTACAGCAAAATCATAAACATTTTGGCAGCGTAAACATTATAAAACGAAGAATTTGATTTTTTTTAAAAGCGTGATTTAAATTTCTGTTCATGGTTTACTTCAATTATTAAATATATAAAATGCAGTAATTTAATGTGCTGATAAATAGCTTATGAATATTTCTGTGGCCAGAAAGCGGATGCAGTAAATTAAAAATAAGGATGAAAAGTGTTTTTTTTGTAAGTACTTATGCGATATTTATATATCTTGTCGGGCATCGTTATATATTGGAGTATAATATAAAATATAGCAAAAAACACATTTAAATTATAAAAAGAGGTCATAAAAAAATAGTATTGTTTATACATATATTTCAACATGTTTTAAGCAGATGTTACATTTCCATTTTGCAATTAACTTGCTGCAAAATCAATAAATTTATTTAAGCCTTAACAATTTAATTTAAAATATTATTTATGCATGCGGAAATTGACTTATTCATCTGGCATAATTGACTTATATTTAAAGGTAAATTTGACTTTAATTTTGAAACAATTATCAGTAAGTTGGAGGTATATTAAAATTGTGTAGATGAGTTATTTTGAGCAGTGTCTTTTGCACGTTCTTTGGATTTAATGGTTCGTCCCACTGGGCGAAGCTGTTGGCCAATCAATATGCAGGCCACAGCACAATCAGCTTTTTGTCAGACGTCATTATAAGCCGCAACAGCTTTGGTCTGGGCTTGTGGCTTGGGCATCCCATACAGAAACTTGGGCTTAGCCCATTACTGGACACCAGTTGGGTAACTGCTGCTGCTGCTGCTGCTTCTGTTGCTGTTGCATTGTTCTCCGAGTCGTTCTTAACGAGCGCGGCATGCAAAACAAGGCACAAGACGCCATTTGGCCAACAGAATCGCAGAATCGTTTTATGAGACGATGCGCTTTGTGCATGATAATTTCTGACACTGAGGCTAAAACTGGGACTGGCTAACAGACTGACTGACTATCTATGTGGGTGTGGGTGTGTGTGTGTGTGTGTGTTGACTGACTGTGTTGATTTACTCAGTGGACAGTGTTGAGTTGTCGACTTGGTGACTGATTGTGCGCACGCGCTCTTAATCAGAGATTCCTCACTGGGATTTCGATTTGGTTTGGATGAGCTGGCATTTATGATGGATGGCGCATATTGGGTGATTCGCCTTGACGTTGATGTCCCATCAAAGAAAATTATTGCGTGCGCGCAATTAAAACTAAAATAAAGTTGTTAAAAAAAATAATAAGAATTTTTGTAAATTGCATTTGCATATTGTAAGAAAATACAAATAACTTCAGATAACTTCGACACATTTGCGAGTTTGTCACAATTATTATTATTGGTTTTATAACAAATAAAACAAAAGTTGTTTATTGTAAATTTAATTATTTTTTGGCTGGATATTTTTTGTTTTTAAAATCTGTCTATCATCAATTCGGGGATTTTCTAAACAAGTTTAAGCTGCTGGAAATTCCCTTACAAAAATCAAAATGCTATAATAAACTTAATTCGAGTTTAACACAATTTTACTCAGTGCATTTGATAATGTCCAATAAAGTGTTAAGAATTTGGTCACATCTTATTGTTTGTCAACTTGATTACATTTGAATTTAAGGCACGTTTTATTTAATTTACATATTCGTAGGGCACTAAAAAAAAATCGAAAGTTGCGTGGTCAACGATCTGTGTAACAGCAAAGTTAATTTCTGTTCGGGATAAGTAGACAAAGGACACAAAACAGACGACCCGCAAATGGGATACATACTTAGAGCCCATGTCTGGTTGCCGTGTTGCCTGGTTGCCTGGCTGCCTTAATGCTTTCCCAGAAGGGAAAGGGGGGATGGGGGATGAACGCATAAGCATAATGAGCCGCATGCCAGCCTGGCTAACTGCCTGGCTGCCAATGGGGCTGGTGACGATGACTGCTACTCTGCCGGGGACCTGATTGCTGTATCTAATGGCTCACATTGTGGAGGCGCTGCTGCTGCTGCTGTCGATGTTGCAGTCTGCGAAGGTTGTTTTTTTTTTTTGCTGATGCGGTACTTTCGAAAGCCATAAAAGGGCATTAGCCTTGTGGAGCACAGAGTGTTGCAGCTGTGCGAGTTTTGGAAAATTGAATAACCACGCTGAGCGATGCAAAGTGAAGTCAAATGAAAGAAAGAGAGCGAGAGCGAGACAGAGATAGAGAGAGAGAGAGAGGGAGAAAGTGAGGGGAAAAAAATAAAAGTGTGTTCGTCGTTGTAACCAAGTGATTTAGGGGTTGGCAACAGTAGCTAAGGCTTTAGCACAGTTTAATTTTTATGGCCTGTCAATGAGAGTGACTCAAAAGCATTGACATCATAAAGCGCACGTTAACCATAAATTTGCTAATAGACCATTTCAATAATTGCAAACTTTTGCATTTAACACCCATTGAAAGTGGTACAGACAATGTATTTAATACACTACTATTTGAAATTTTCATTTTTATATTATGCTTAAAACTTCCATATAATTTATTACTTATTTCATATCAGCGATATTTTTTCTGTTTCTTTGTTTTTTAGTAACGTTTTCTTATTATGAGATTCAGATATTGTAAAATGGCATTAATATTTAACATTTTTAGACGTTTGACATATGGTAATTCCAAGTTATTTTGGTCAGCTTGGTTCTACATCGAGCAGCCGATTGCATTATCTTTGTGCCCATGGAATATGCCAGATGGATGGGTGCAGCATCGAAGTCACCAAGAAAACACGATAGGCAAAGGAAAAGTTAAAAAATATAATGCTAAACACTAACTGAGCTACTTATTGATTACCTTGCACTGCATTCAAGGGAAACCTGATCATCGACAGTCAGTCGATGACTCTGGCACTCAACCTGCGCTCGATTCTTAAGGACGCGTGCATCCGCCGTGAGTCCCGTAAATGTCAGCACAACATGTTGCTCCAGAGCAAAAATATGGCCAACTGTCCGATACTCCTTTAGCCTGATTATAGTCTTCTTCTCAGCACATAAAGACATATTTTTATGTATTAACTCTATTAATGTAGTCAAGCAGAGAAAAATATTTTGCTTTTCTCTAAATTATTCAGTCGTTAAAATTTTATTATGGTCATCAGGTTTTTTTTTTTTTTTTTGCAAAGATCTGCCATGAATTTCAATAGATCGATTTTGTTTGACTGCCGTACATTTCCAAGAATCGATAGCATTGAGTTTTTCGTGTTTCTTTTTTTTTTTTTTTAACTTAGTAATCAAAATCTTATCATTTCATATACATAATATATTAATGTAAGCAAAATTAAAATAATTAAAATAGCTTTGCTATGTTTTTTTTAAATCTTAATTTTATCTCTAGATAATTTATTACTTAATTAAATTTATAATCAATCGTTTAAAAAATGCGTTAAGAGAAGTGTTGTAACTTTCATAAGTCATAAGTTTGTCAATAGTCATCCGAAGTTAAAGCGATGAATATTTTTATATTTTATTTAGCAAATTATCACATTATTTTTTGTCTTAAAATTTTATGACAAAATATTTATAGCAGTTCAAATCAGTCAATCTAATTTATGGTTTTTCTGCCACTCTTGCGCCGGGTATAATTGCGTTGTTTGAGGTAATAAGCTATTTATAAGCTCTTATTTCTCTATGATCTTGAATATTCCGCTAAGCATCTTAGAATTGTGTTAGATTAGAATAACCTATAGTTAAGCCACCGATTAGTGGTAATTTCAAATGTATATGCTTTAAAATTGCAGTGAATTATCAGTTTGACATAATAGTATTCTGGTATTATTCGAACGACCCTTGATATGGAGGAAGAGCTTAGTTCACAGAAGCCGCTTTTAGTATAAAAGCCAATGCTCACCGTTGCACCGTTGTAATTTAGTCGAATAAAATCTGCAATTGAACAGCTTCAACATCATTAACAAAATGCAAAATAAATACAATATATCTTTGTTTCAGCTATTTGGATTTGCTTGCATCGTGGCCGATGCTAGAAGCCATGTCACAAATACAGATCTAAGCGACGAGCAATCCTGGTTTGGATTCCGTAAGCAGAGGCAGAAGGCCAAGTGAAATTGATGGTGTTTTGCTTAGCGGTGGATCATATACAACTCGTTATGGCAACTGGCACAATAGGGTCTCGGACTCTGAGACTAAAGACGATTTAATAAAAAGAAAAAGAAAAAAGAAAAGGAAATATTTGGTGTCAGTCAGAATAACAAAGGAGTTTCAACACAAGTTATATATAGTTAAGTAATTTGAATGTTTTGATTTTATATAAAAAAAAAAAAAATGAAAAAACTTAAGTAAATAAACAACATTTCGTCGTATAAAAGTGTAAGAAGCGGAAATGAATTTTTTATGTGGCAACCTTGTAGCATAGGTATGTGGCCGGGCCATAACATAACCAATATGTGTAGCAAATATGTTTGTTGGCTGATAAAAACAGGTAAAATCAACAAGTCAAAGCAATTAACACGCCACAGCACTTTGCTTGACCATGCAGCCCGCGACATAAATCGCATAAATATGCTAATTTATGTTGTTGCCGCCCATTCGAATTAAATAATTCTCTTTGCTCAGGTTTCGTTTTTTTTTTTTTTTTTTTTGATGTTTTGCTAATCTGGTATTTGGTTAATTAGCATAGTCTTCTGGTTGTCCGTTCTGTGGCTTAGAACCGCGCATAATATTAGTAGGTGTTTAACTTTGATAAAAGTGAAAACAAGCCATGATTATGAAAGTAAAAACAAGCCATGAAATTAACCACAAATGGCTTATAAAAAAGTATCTGGTAAACGAGACTGCACTAAGAACAAAATAATGTATATTTAAATACAACTATAATTTTATATATTTATTTAATATGGACTGATTTAATAATTCAACGTCAAGTTTGGGGGTTTTCGTATTAAATTTAAACATTTTTATGGTCTGCGAACAGAAACATATTTTGTTGGTTTCAATTTTTTAAATGATTTTATATACATTAATATATACAAATGTAAACTAATGTTGAATTAGGACAAATTCAATTTAGGTGTAAACAGCGATGTAATTTAAAAAAAAATTAAATAACTTTTTTGAAAGCATTTAAAATTAATTTTGTTCTTTAATGTGGACTGTTTTTGAAAAGTGTTTTGTCGACAGCTCATTTTTCAACTAGTATATATATATATATATATATATATTTGTATATTATATATATTTTTGTATGCTTCTTGTGCAATAAAGACATCTCTGAGACACGCACAAAATTAGGCCAGGGAGATAAGCAACGAAATGACAACTCATAAAATGGGCGACATAGACAAAAACTGAGAATGAAACACTCAAATTATGAACAGAAGCAACAATCCAGCTCAATAAAAGCAGAAACGACGACTGAAACGACGCACGACGCAAAGGCAAAGAATCCAAGATAAGTCCAAGGCTGTGGCGCTGGCGCTGGGCATCCGCATCGGCATCAACACAAGCCACGGCGAATGGCCGGCAGATAGACAGGGAGATGGACGGAAAGACAGACAGAGACGGATGGATGAATGGATGAATGGCTGGTTGGATGGAACAACAAAAACAAATTTAAACCGAAAGTTAAAGATGCTTTTCGTCTGAATTAGAATCGGATTTAAGCGCAAAGCAGCACACTGAAATTATTGTCAACTGATTAAATTTGTTTATTATAATCCAAGCGATGTGAAGTGCTCTTTGGGGGTAATCGCAAAGAGATGAAATTTTGTGCCGATAACCATTGAGCTTAGCCTTCCGCCCTTCTTGTTTCACTCCGCTGGCCATCGGTGGTCAGTTAATTGAATTTAGTTTGACGTTCATCTGGTTTGTCACTAGACACTAGAATATTAAATTATAATTATATAAGAAAACGTGTTTTCTATTTCATAAAGAAAATTATATTTAATATGCGTATACAAAGTGCTTGTTTTAATAATAAAATAGTATAATAGATAGAAATCAATATATTGAATAAATATATAATATAATTTTAATAACAATGCAGGACAAGTAAATTTAGAAATTAACGCAATTAAATTCTAGCGTCTCAAATTTGTACACAAATTTCTCCTAATGATATAGATGTTTTCAATGAATATTTGTTAATAAAATAAAATAAAATGTTGGGTTCCTTCTGTGTGGAGATTTTAAGCTGTATTCTTTATTCTTGAACTTGGGTTGCCAAATGCGTAAAAAGTTATTGTCTTTGTGTTAAATTTAGTATTTATTCATTCATTTTGTTTAAGTGTTTTTCTGATTACAATCCGACGGCAAGTTGCATTAACCATATGTATATTCTGTCCACAATCGATTACCATATTTTGGGTTCTCCAATCGAATTAGCAATTGTTGTCCGCAACAAAAAACAAAAGGCTGCATTTACCTGTTTATCTTCTTTTGCATTACGCTTAACGCTGGTTATTAACAAGCAAATGTGCTGAGTATTGTTTGTTATTGTTGCTGTTGCTGTTGCTGCTTAAGCTGTGTTTAACAAATGCAAAAATAATTATAATTAATGCAGAGTTTTTGGCCTTGAACTTGCTTAACCTGCACGCGGCTAAAATGAACGTAATTGCTCTGATGTCGACGGTGATGGCGTCGTTGCTTTTATTTTATTTTTATTTTTATTTTTTTTTTTCTTTTTGGTCTGACCAACAATATAATAACCGTCATCATTTCGCTGTGGGTGAAGCCCAAAAACTGCACACATTCTATTTGAATCGACTACTTAGCAAAGCAGTTAACGTTTTCATATTTTTTCAAGCATCGCTGCACAGCGATTTTCATTGCAAATGCACTGAAATGAGTTTCAATTGCCATCATCAATTACAATCGGGCATTCAAAATCCCACACGCAGCGAGTGGGAACCGTTTCCAAGTATGGAAAATCTTTTTTTTTTTTTTTTTTGACAAGTTCAAGGTAATCAGACAAACATATTTACTAATTACTCAAAATTGGAATGCCGCAATTTGATTACTAGAAATGATATTCAGTGAAAGACTGCGCAGTCAATGGAAATGAGAATTATTTTTATGAAAAGTTCTTTTTGTGTACAGAGTTTCCTATTTTTATTCCTTCTAAGTATTAAGTGTATTTAAATTGTTTTATTTAATTTTTTATCAGTTTAGCAATTTTTTGCATGACTGATCTTAATGTCGGAAATCAGTGCAATTACTGTGTATGACTGATGTATACCTTTTACCCCTTCGCTTTTCCCATCATTTAAATTTTGGCCATTCTAATTTATTAGCCACTTCCATTCATGTGATTCACACAAATCCCGTGGGGGATCAAGGCGTGGTCGATGGCAACATTAACAGCTCCTTCACACGCGTGACTCGTCATCGTTGCCACAATCTGATCTCACTTTAATTGCCTCTAATGAGTGTCATCGCTAATTGCTACTTGAGAGTCGGCTTAATCGTTGGTGATGTAGATGCAAGAAAGCTGTAAAAAAAGAATTTAATACAAAATTAAAGTTATAAGTTGAAAAATAACATTTGGGAAATGGTTCATTATATATATAAAAATATATACAATATATATTATTTTTTTTAATCAGAAAAAAGCTTGCATCTGATGAATTGTGTGTATATGTAGATAGACAAAAGTATTTCTATTGATTATTGATCTGTTCCCATGACTGCTTCAAAGTGGCTGCAGCTGTGACTTAAAATTCAGATTTGAAGTTGGATTGCTAAGTCATACTACAATTTGCCGGTGAGTGCGACAGGTATAGATCGCAGTTCTTTATTTGTGTGTTTGGCAAGTAATTGTCGTTAATGTCGCTAAGGTTGTGCTGATGATGATGATGTCATGTCACCGCCCCAGGGTAACTCTCAACCTGAGCGTCAGTCAGTCGTTTTGTTGTCGTTGATAGATTTGTTCTGTCGTCGATTGGCTTGGTTTGGATTGAATGCTCATGACTGTTGCCGTTTGGCTGTTGCGCATTTTGACCAATTTTAGCCAAATCCAATTAGTCTTCACTGTTGTTTAACAATCACTCAAATGATTCGGTCATTTTTTAAAAAAATAACATCCACAGGAGCAGCCACATTGCATTCTGTCCGATAGGGTCAAGGTCAATGGCAGTATTTGAGTGAAGCAAAAAACAAAAAAAACCAGCCAATCTCCGAGCTCTGAGATCCGAGGTGGAGACCAATAAAAAAACATTTCGTAAAAGCACGCTGCGTAATACAAAGAAAGCCGTGCACATAAATTCATATAAGTAACTGATGCTGTCTCGCTCACACTCGCCTTCTTCGTGCCTCCGGCTTGATCTGTGACTTTAATTAGCACTCGAATTCAACATTTAACCGCTGCGATGTTCTGTCATTTGTTTTGCTGCGTTTTACCTGCGGCTCCAAAAACTCCCAGACGCAAATATCTTTTTGATTATTCTACATACAGATTTTTATGTATTTATGTGTGTATTTTACGCATATATTCCAGTTTACATACGCTGCTGATTAACCGGCTAATTCTTTGTTAAACAAACTGAGCAAAACCCAAAAAAAAGAAGCAGCAGCAATAACAGTAACAACAACAACAACAACAGCAAAACAACAAGATGAACTGTGCAACTGAATTCCGCAAAAGAGCACTGCCAAAAATCTTCGTACATATGCTAAAAGAAAAAAAAAAGAAAAAAAGTTCTTGTGCTGGCGACCTTGAAATTTAATTTCAACTTTTGAGTGTATTTATTCTTTGCGGCTTTTGTGTGCTTCATGTTATCGCCTTCATCGTCTTCGTCGTCCACTCTTCTCTTTCTCTGTCTTTGGCTCTTGGGGATTCTTTACTTATAAATTCGCTATGCGATTTTGCGGCTCACCATTTGAACATCATAAAACGCTCTGCGAAACAAATTGAATTTTTTTGAATATTTTAGTGTATTTTTCTATATGTTTTTGCTTATACGAGTAATATTTTCGATTTCAGGACGAGTGTCTAATCGAGCTGGCAGCCCTGCATTTTGGTTTGAAATGGGGCCGTTGCAATCGCTAAATTTATCCAGCTGCAGCCATAACAGCTGCAACAATTGCTTTGATTTAGTTGTTGCGTAAGTACACAAAACGATTGGCCTCTTTGACTCCTATTCGCTCCGCATTTTGGCTTGGCCTGCATTCAATGCCTCTGCATCTGCAGAGCTCATTCGAAATGGAAAACAGAACCAGAACAGAATACATAAAAGACCCACACTAAATGGACAGACAGAGCCCGCCTCTCATACCCAGATGCACATATGCAGATACAGAAAATAGATAGAAAATACATACATACATACATACATAGATACTTAGATACATATACAAATGCGAGCTGCAGTCGAACGCATCTAAATTGCAAGAATTCATAACTGACAGACGCTAGTGAGGGGGAGGAGAGGCGGCAGAGATCGGCGAGACGAAGACGCGACCATTGGGACTGGTTTGCCCCAGTTGCTTCTTGCACCAATTACTTAATTTAGCAAGAAAACTGCACAGATCACAAGAACGGCGAACTGTGCAACGAGTAGATGCGAAATGCATCAACAAATGTTGTATAAGAATCTTTCGAGGCAAATTAAATAGCCGCGCACAGATGCCGCAACCATAAACATGAAAAGTGGGTCAGTTGCACTGCAACGAAATGGTTGCAACACTAAAATCCTCATTCTTTTTCTTCTTTCTGCATTTTTCAATCACATTTTCTGCTACACTTTATTGCTATATTTATTTTATTTTAAATGTGTTGCAGATTTTGTTGAAAGTTGTTTGTTAAATTTCACTTTTATTTTTGGGTAAAATGTGAAAAAGTATTTAACAGATTCCTTTTGTTTCTTATATATAATTTATATATTCTTGATCAGCATCAGCCATCTTAAATTAGGCATGAAGCAAATTGTTTTTTGTTAGGAATTTTGAGAGCTTTCTCTCAGTTTCTCTCTGTTTCTCCTTCTCTCTCTCTCTCTCTAAGTCTCTTTCTTTGTCTTTCAGATCGTGGGCGTTGTTCTGTTGTTGATTTTGGGTGCACTTTGGCTGGTTTTTTAATGGTCTGAGTCAGGCCCAAAGAGCATTCGCTGTGACTCTTTGACGACATCACCAAGTCACTTTTATTATGATGAAATATTCTGTAGTGGGTTTTGTTGTCAAAGGTGAGCGCTATATGCATGAGTAATAAAATACACGAATATGGTAAAAGATGTGTTCTTTTTTTTATTTTATTTATTTACTTATTTACTTACTCTTATGCAAATGTTCACCTTGAACTTGGCAAATGAACCTGACGAAAATGAGCAAAGTTCTTTAACAAATATATAATTATATAATATAAATAATATGACGGAATGATGATGAATTATAGTAAATTATCATGGCGTTGATGATATGGCTAATTATATAATTGTCGTCTGCTTCAGTTCGCTACAGTGCCTCAAAAATGCAATCGCGCAATGCGCAAATATTGACAAATTAAGATGTGGGGATGTGGGGAACCTTTTGTTGGGACGAATGACGCAAACCAAGCTGAGCCCAGTGCAAAAATGCAATAATTGCATATTGACCCATTTTACACAACGACAAGGGACGTGGCACGTGGGGCATTGAGGCATTGAGGCGTTTAACGCCAATGTTTGCCGATTGAGTTACGCATGCGTGCGTCTTGCCTTCATTTAATTAGGCGGCGACACCTGTGCGCAGTCTGAAACGGAGACGCAGACGAAGTCAGAGTCGGAGTCTGAGTCTGAGTCTGAGTCCAAGTTGAAGTTGAGGTCGCCATCAATCAGTGAACGAGTCGTCAAGTAAAGCGTAAAAATGGCGAAGAAAACAACGAACAAAATGAAAACAAAAGTGCAGGCGAAGATTGCTGCACAAATGAATGGAGCCAGCAGTGTTAAGCAAAATGAAAAGGGGGTGTTGTTGGAGGGGAGGGGGGGGGGGTCACAGGCACTTCACGCGAGGCGTGGCACTCTGTTTAAGCTCATTTGACAATGGAGTGCCTCTGCTGCTGCCTCTGCTGCTGCTGCAGTTGCTGCTTTTGCTTTTGCTTTGGGCGCGTTTATTATTTGCCTGGCCCACTTTGCGTACAGCGGCGATAATTGACGCCACGGTGGCTGCAACTGCAGCATCAGCAACAGCAGCTGCAACAACAACAACAATGGCACTGCCGTTCCACAATTTGAGGCTGCACTTTATTAAAGTGCCCAGTCCGGCAACGACGATGACGACGATGACGCCCTGATGATGTTGGCATCACAACTGCTGCTGGAGTGTTTTTTTGTACTCTCGTACCCAAAAACACATTTGTCTTAAATGGCATTTTTTACTCCTCGCAAATTTTTAGCATTTGCATACACTTACGCATATTGTGTCGCCAATAGGGCATCAAATGAGCTGCTTGAGCATTAGGTCATTGCAAAATGATATAAGAAATGAGTTTAAAAAAAAAATAATCGTATATAGCAAATATTTTATGCACTGCAACTAGTTTCAGATTAATTATAAAAATTTGTTGTAAGCTTCTGCTTTTAATATACATTTATCCATTGCTTAATTTGTTAAATTAATATATTAAGCAGTGTTTGTAATGTTTTTAATTTTCCTATTTTTTATCAGACATTTATCGCTAATCTGGGTTTTCCCAAATCTTGAAATAAATGTTGAACCATTTCACGTAATATTACCCCCCCCCCCCCCCCCCGATTTAGGTTATGCTCTTTTTTCTTATAATTTAATATATAACTTTAACTGAAAATTGGTATTTCTATATTTATTACTAAATAGATACCTTATATTAATAAATAAATGTGATTACTTTTATTTCATTCGCTTGACAGAAGAACAGCATTTATATATATATCCAGCTTTGTTGGGTAATCTGTATCGATTTGAATGATTTGATAGGCAATGGATTCTATGGATTCAATTGATAAACAAAAGACTTTGTCCTCTAAACAATAGAAGAGACTTAGGAAACTGCTGATAAGCACTAGAGCAAAATCAATTTGCCATCATTCCATGATTGAGGAGGCATTGAGTGCGAAACGAGACAAAGGAGAAAAGGAAGGGACTACAACCCACTTGCTGACTGACTTCCTGTACGGAGGACATCTTGCTTGTGATTAAGCTTAAGAGCAGCTCATAAAACGAACATTCTGTGAGATAATAAATAAATTTAATCAATTGGCAAACGCCTTCGTTTATGTCCATCCAAAATCCGCACCTAATGCCATCGATGGCAGCTCAATGTGAATTCAAATTCGGTTTTTTTTTTTTCTTGTTGCGGATTTTAGGTTGCCTCCAACTTATCTGGGATTCTTGTACCGTTGCCATTCAGTTGACTTTAAGATTTTTTTCTGTCGTTGTCTATCTTCTGTTTTTATTAAGCTGTTGATTGCCTGCCGCCGTTGCCACTTTGCCAGCAGTTCATAATTTCAGTGTTTATTCTTCACATTCGAACCTTTTACGAGTTGGCTTCTTATCTCGCTTCTGCTCAGCTTTTGTCAGTCATTCAGTGAGTGCTCTTTGGCAAATGGAGAAAGACTTTAACAAATAAACCACACACACTCAGTCATAGACAAACTCAGACTGTAAATGTGTGTGTGTGTTTTTTACTTCAAGTATATTCTTGATACACTCGTTTTACTTTACTTTTTAAAGAATTCCATTAATTTTAGCATTTCATCAATATTGGGCATATTTTGACATTGTTAATATTTTTGCATGATTTGTGTTTTTCAACCTAATTAAAATTTATGATATCAACTGCAGTTAAATGTAATTTAAACTTGTTCTTTTGGCTCCCGGTTTTTGTTTTCTTCTTCGTAATTTTATTCATCATTTCATTGACCCAATTCATACAACAAAAAAAAATAACATTTTGTCAATTTGGGGTGCTGGTAATAATAGCTATTGCAAATTACTTTTACTTTTGTTGTGTTCTAGAACGAGTATTTTATACATGCACACAACTTATGCTAATTGGGCAAAAGCTGAATTTAAAGTTAATGCGACACATGAAATGTCTGGCCACAAAACGCAAAACGCAAAACGCTTCTCGAGAGTTGAATTAACATATTTATGCGATTTATGCGAACGCCTCTTCATCATCATCATCATCATCATATCAAATCGGAGAGTCGTTTGATGGTTTTCCTGAAAATGCAAAGTGCTAATTTCTGCTCACCTGTCATTTCCAAAGTGGTTTCCAAAGTGGCTCTCCCTCACAGAGTTCACTTCGTTTCAAGGACTGTTTGTAAATGAAATTTGTAGAATTTGCTTCCGCTTTGGTCTTTTATTGTAATTTTATTGCTACAGCGCGCGTAGCGCTAGCGAAACCAGTTATTATACTCGAAAACATATCCATAATTCTTTGTATTTATAAATTACATTTTACATTCCATGACTCGTCATTGATAATGGTAATGATGATGCGAGTGTTTCTGGAAAACTAACTAATTAAGTTTATATATTTCTATTGTGCTTTCTCAGCATCTGCTTAGCCGTAATTGCCAATTTACTTACCAATTATTATCTCGTCAAATTTAAATATTTTCGATTAAGAGAAATATAAGAATATATTATTGGTATCTATAATTTTTTAATTGACTTTGATGTGGTTAATATTATTATTGCTTTTTAATAACCAAATGAGTGCTTCTGTCTGGCGCTTGGTATTTAATGTGTTTTTTTTTTTTTTTTTTATATATAATTTAATCTATAATTCGAACTTATCAAGCAATTTGGTTAATAGAAAGCTGTAAGACGGCTTATAAATATAATCAAAATCTATAATAAACACAAAAAAATAATCACAATTAACTTAGTTAATGTCAACCCGGTAACAAATTAACCAATTTGTGTCTTTTATGCACATAAATATTGTCATAACTCACGCTTAATCAGAAGAAAATTGTGTACTTTAATGCGTTCAATGAACGTTGTCAACTGAGGAAAAGCATAAAAAATTTAAATCAAAGGAGGAAAAAATAAAAAAAAAAAAATATAACGAGAAACAGAGAAATATATCTCAAAGAACAATACGCAAATTAATCACCACCCACGCGAAGCGACGTGGAGGCCTCCATTCCGTTCTCTCCACAAAAATGTGACATTTCAGGCATTTGCATTAAGCATTGCCTAGTCACATAAATTTTATTGCGTATACGCAATGGTGCAGCAAAAGCAAAAGTAAAATCAGCAGCAGCTGTCTGTTGGAGAAGTAAGGAAGGACGGATTGGATGAATGGCTGGTCAAAAGCAGCCACTGGCGCACATGATTTTTAATATTTATTTGCCCGGCCCCAATGATGACGTTATGGCGGCCACTTTGCCTAGTCCCCGGACAGCTGCCGGGTGTCATTTTCAGTTTTCATGGTGTTTGGCACAATGACAAATTACAAGTTGAAAGTTGAGTGAACTTTGTCGCGACACTGTCCACTTTTGGCATGACTCCCTCGGCCCCCACTCGTCTCCTTCTCCTCCTTCTCCTCTCTGTCCCACACTCTCCTGCTCTTTTGTAAAGTATCTATCATATTTGCTGATGATGTCTTCTGTTTGCTGTCACCTCTTGTTTACGAATTGAGTTTTGCTGTCCAACAATCTCTTGTTGGAAATTCTGGAAATTGATGAGACTCTTGTTGTTTGGCAAATGAGGCGCAGATAAGCGTCAACTTTGACGCCCTCTTCTTGGTCCATCGTATTTGTTTTATTTTGGGTCTGGCGATTTGCTTATCAACATACACACACACACACACACACAGTCTTGTAGAAGAAGTACTTTTGGGAATTTTGTTACTTGCCACCTGAACTCAACTTGAACTTTCTGCGTGTTCCGATTTATTTGTGATTTTGTGCGTGACACATTTTGTCAGAGTTGCTGCTCATTCATTTCCTCACTGATTTGGTAATATTCCGAACATTCTTGTTGTGTTCGGTTTGATGACTTTGTAACCTTCAGATAAGTAAAATATTTTTTTTTTCTAGAAATGAGTCTACAACTTCCTTCAAATTTTAATTGCATGACTAAACGGCTTAACTTAAAGTACTTCTAGTCGAACTCCAATGTTATTTGGAATTAATGGGTCTTTTCTGAGTTTAACACAATGTGCCGCGAATCATTTCCCATTTACGTAATATATGCAATCATTGCTGTAATGCCACTTTAACTATATTTGCCCCAATCAAAGCAAATCCGCAGTGAGTGGCAGTTGTGTGTGCTGCATTTGAATTGCATTCAAACTCGTCTCCAGGCTCATTAGACTTGCATATTCTTGGATTTTGTAGGTAAGCATGGATTTCCCTTGAACAGAACCTGAAGCTGAATCCCTTGTGCCAACAGAAAAGCAGCTTCTGCTCCACTTTTGCAGCTCAACTTTCGTTTTTTTTTTTTGTATTTCACTCATTTTGTGTGTTTTGCATTTAGTTAGTTTCTGTGTTTTAGGGGTTTGGGTTTGCCCTTATTATTTTCTTTGAATGTGCAACATTTCCTGTTCGGTTTGTTTTGCATTTTGCATTTTGGTCTTAATCTTTTTCGAGCATATGTGGGATTATTCATTAAAATGAAATATATAACAAAATTCTAGTTTCGTATCATTTCTAAAAAGATTGAGTGCGAGGAACGACAGCGATTGAATGGAATGGCAAAAGGAAGACCTTGATCTTTAGATTATCACATCAATAAATGGTATTTTTGTTTTTATTCTGGTATTGTTATTGGTTTGTGTGTCTCCGTCAGCATTGTCAGCGTTGTCGTCTTCTATGGGCCTGTTGTTGGTTTTGCGTCTTGTCTTGCCTCTGTTTGTCTTTGACGTGAAAGAAACGAAAACGAAATTGAAATTCTACTTCAACGCATATATAGTATATATATAGTATATATATATATATATATATGGCTACCACATCCAAAGCAAACGGAAACTGGTGGAACCAGTCAAACAGCCATCGAAGTCGCACCAAAAGAACTTCTTGAGCTAATCAAGAGTTGCCATGCGCAAATAAAAGATATTTTCATGTTTACCTCCAACATTTTACTAGCATTCTCAACTGCAGCACTTTTCAATTTTAAATGATTTTTTTTTTGTATTATTTATAAACAGGGAAATTACTGTTGTCAGTCACAACATTGATGTAAATTGCTGTTCGCATTAGTATATATATTGTATGACTGTTATACAAATGGCGCTTACGTGATTACATAAAAAACCATAAAAAGTGATTTGAACTTGAAATTGCTAAAAGCGTCATGCAGTTGAAACAAAGCTAAAATAACATAAGCTAAAACAAAATTTACTTCAGTTTTAATACCCTGCTCAAAAATTGATTGGATACGATGCATAAAAAGCTGTACATGTTTTTGTAATCGAAATTGTTCTAAATTTCAGATATTATTAATTTTTTAAATACCTAGAAAATATAGAAAAACATATATAATAAAAACTATAAAAATATATAACTAGTTTAATTAATCTACAAAATCAAATAGTTTAATGAGGCGGCTTCAATTATTTTATTTATAAAACATATATAACAAAAACTATAATTATATATACAACAGTTTAATTAATTAATAAAATTAAAATGTGGTAAATAGTAGTTAAATTTACCAATTTCAGAGGGTATCCATTTGGCAACTATTTGTTTAGAATTTTCATGTTTAAAAGTAAATCTGTGGAAATAAAGCGTACTAACCATAAAATTGTTACAATGGCGAGTCAGGCGCATTAACGTCAACAACAACAACAGCACTAACAACAACAACTATGGCAACAATATGAGGCAAACAGATCAAATTGAATAGCAACAAGCCGAATGAGAAGAACAGTAATACTTAACAACAAGTACAATTCGAGTCTAAAGTGCTCAGCAATTACGTGCAGCAGCACAGCTGCTCAGTTTTCTGATCGAATGTTGTATTTAGACCAACTTTTAGACGGAAACTTAACAACAGCTCATTTGATGACACACTTTTTGTGGTCCGAATGCTTGGCTAAGTAAATAAAATTCAGCTTGCTTCCTTGACTAAACAGCATTAAATAAAATGCTTAAATTTTAAGCAAAAGTAATTTAAATTTAAATTTAAACTTTACAGTAGATCTGTGCAACATTTAAAAGTGTTTTAGTTACTTTTTTGTTTAGGCCATCAAATCGAGTACTCTCTAAATTAAAGCATTGTTGTTTAGAGCTGTCCTAATTGAATGAAAACGATTAGCATTCTATGCTCGTCACAATTGTAACTCAATTGCTTTGAAATGACTATGCATTGTTATTGTTGTTGTTGTTAGTTGTTGTTGTTGTTGCTGAGGTACAGCTGAATTATCCAGTGCTTGGGGCAATCAAAGTCCGCTTGACAATGACAATTATTACATGGATGTGACCGTTATCCCTTCGAGTGCAGACACGCCCACTCAATGGAGGGATAATTGTGCGTTACGCATTCGCCTGTCTGGGTTTGATTTTATTGCCGAGCCCCGAGGCTAAAGCCAATTTGTGCGGCCAAGCAATTTTGGGCTAAGGAAGCCAAACAAACCAACCAAACAACAGCCAAAAAAAAAAAACGAGAGATAATTTTGGGCACATGGAAAGCTTGTTTTTTCTGCTTCTTCTTCTAAGCATGCAAACAACAACATAAATTGAATTGCTGGAAGGGAGTCTCAATATGGGGGGGTGTCCATAGCATCCTTCATTAATGCGCCCTTGTCATTGCCAGGATGCTATCGACCCATATGTGTGCTCTCGAGAGCAAATGGGATATCATTGAGCATGTACCATCGAGTATCCAGTGCCCAGTATATTGCCCATTATGATTTGGCTTAAACTGACGGCATAATTGATTTCGTTGGTCAGCAATGCTAATTAAGTTAGTCAGCCATTATACGATTTCCTCAGTTTAATCAGTGTTTCCAGAACCATAACATTTCTATGGCAAATTATTATGTAACAATAATTAGACTTTTATGCAATTACATCCCAACGGCCATTCAAATCAAATGGCGCCTGATATGTAATTGGTCGTCGCTCAGTTTCGAATTTTAGCTGATACCATTCAAAGCAAAATGCTTCAGATTTTAGCCAAAGCAGCGAATCCATAGGAAAGTGATTTTTAAGCAAAACTTCCCAAGCCTCGTTTATAATTTTAGGCAGTGGAGTTCGTGTTTTGGTGAGTATCCGTAGTTTCACTACAAATTTGTGGAATAATTTGGATTATATTAGATAATAATTAATGTAATAAAAAAACTCACTCATATGCGATGCCTCCTTAGGGCTAAATAGACAGGAATATGTGATTACCAAATCTTTGTAGTTGGTGTAGAGTATGTTGGTCTCAAAGTAGGCTGTGACAATTCTGACATTAGCATATATATTTTAAATACAATCCAATTTTGTACTCACGACTATCTTTAACATTATAAGAGGCACATTCTCGCCGATATCTCGCAGAGGGCAGCGGAGTTGTTGCATATGCGTACCACATGCCCAAAAGCTGTGCGAAGAAATATAAATTTTTAATTAATCAGAAAATAATATAAACCAACCTCTTTTTTTTTAACATTTTTCATTATTGGCATATCGGGACATTTCCTGACTTTTAATAATTCTTTTTTATCTGCATAGTCGCCATTTGTGGCTATAAACATCAATAGCAGAATCCACACGCTAAGGAAAAATTCATTATTTGTTAACTTCAATTATTAATATGAAACTTACATTGAGAAACTGTTCATATTATTCAGTTGACTTTACTATATATTGCAAAACGAATTCAATTTTAACGAATTTAGATTTTAGTTTCGGTTTTCAAGCGTGTTAAATTGTTGAAATTAATATTTTGAGTATTTTTTTAATTTTCTATTTAAAATTGATATTTTTCACGTAGCATGTTGTGTGTTTATTTGTTTATATTTTTAGGGAAGATTAGATTTTTTTTTTTAAATATTTTGTTTAGCTGTCTAAACACGCTTGCTGAGTTTTAAGCTCAAACTGAGTATTTTGCTTAGAATAATATTCTTATATGGCTAACAAATTTCCTTGTTAGCTAGCAGCTGTACTACCAGCAAATATTTAAGGTAAAATTTGCATTATTTCTTGTTAACTAGCAGCTGTACTACCAGCAAATACTTGTGTTAAAAATTGCTTTATTTATTTCTTGTTTTAAACAACAACCACATATTTTTTATCTTAAGCCGTTTTTTTTTGCCTTATCTACTGATATTTCTGTATTTTGTGGCTAGGGTTTTTTTATTTTGTTTTTACAGCACATGTGTTTTTTATTGCCCATAAAAATGGGTTGAAAATTGTGTTCATTCCTGAACCACTTTTGGTTATAGAAAAATTTAAATAAATCAATACTTTGCAAATTAATATAAAAAGCTTTTCATTTTATATTCTTTGGTGATTCATAAGAACTCATGAAAAATAGCAATTACCTAAAGTATTCGTTAAGTGTATTTGACACAGTCATGGTTAAATGCTGTAAATATATTCTATTTGCCAATGATTAGTTTACAAAATGCTTATATTTGTCAAACGTGTTTTACTATTTCTATTTAAGCTCGATTTTATATTTTGATGCTGGAGATAAAATTATAATATTTAATTAATTTACTCGCATTGTTTTAATATTTATAAATAATGCTCATACGCGCTGTGACAAAACGAACGTTTATTTCTCTAAGCAAAAGTATATTTTTTGTTTAATATTTATATTGCTTCTACCTTGTCATTTGTTATTGTTTGTGCATTGTGGTTTTATTTTTATTTTTATGGGAATTTCTGGCAACAATTATGCACGTAAGCATTCTAAATTCAGCCCCGCCTTACCAATTTTTTCCAAATCGCAGCCACTCGGTTTCTGATGCTTTATTCAATTTGTGCTATGAAGCGAAAACTTTTTTTTTGTTGGCTTTTTGGCAGCACAGGCAATAATTTTGTTGCTGTCGCTGCTGTTGTTATTGTTGTTGTTGTCGATGTTGTTGTTGTTGTTGTCGCTGTTGTTGCATTTGCTGTTGTCGTGCGCTGTCGACGGAAGTGTGTTGTTTGAACCAATTCGCATATAGATGTGTAGACAGTTGGCCTCTGGCCCAGTCCTTTCATGATTTATTTTTGGTTGGTTTGTTTTTATTAAACCTGTCACCATTCATGAGTCCTGGCTAAATTCGACTTTTAAGTCAAATGATCCTTTAACGCTTATGCAGTGATCCAACATGATTATTTCAAGAGATTTTTTGGTTTATTTTTCTAATTCACAAACTGAGCTTTGCTCATATAAAAATTTATTTTTATTTGCGCGTTTATCTTATTTTTTATTGAATTAAGGATATATAATTAAAAAAGATACATTCTAAGATTAAATTAAATAATAATAAATCAGTATAATTTATTGACGTTGTTAATGTTTTGCAAATAAATTTGAATATCTTAAAACTTTTTGATAAGGAGCTGGACACATAGAAAGCAAACATTTCCGATCTGTTAATACTTTTATATACTTTTACAAGTTGCAAGTTGAATGAATTTTGAATGGCAAAGTTTAATGATAAGTTGAAAATTGTATTTTCGTTTTGTTGCCTGACAATCTAACAATTAAGTAAATTATAATTAAAACTGCTGTTCAGTATTTTCTCCGACAGATGCTGGCAACGTGTTCTACCAGATAAAAAGACCAAAATTATTGCAGTTTTCAGCAACATTTGCTTGCAACGGTTTCTCCCTGCACTTTTACGACTGTTTTTCTTTTCCAAAAGTTTTTACAACTAAATTTGATGGTAATTACTTGTTTTCCTCTTTGATATTGTGCTTGATTAGTGTGACGAAGTGTGAAATAAATTATAGTTTGAGTATGCTTCTTAAAATGAAAATGTCAAAGGTGCTGAACAAAATTAAACAGCTGCTAATAATGCGAATTATTATGAGTAATTGAAGTTGATGTGCAACGTATACTTAATTTTATATTGCACACAGAAATAGAAATTTTCTACTATTGGAATAATTGATAAGATTTTAGATGTACAGATTTGTGTCTAAATGAAATTTTATTTTTTTTTAAGTTTAAGTTTTAAGCACTCTGGTTTCGAGTTGTTTTGTTTCAGTTTTAACATCACGTTTGAAGAGCGAACGTGCCGGAAAAACTGAAAAAGATTTTTACTGATTTCACTGAATTAAAAAAAAGCAGAAAGTAAAAGCCAATCTAGATGAAGAAAACTAAATGCAATAATAGAAAACTTTGCTGACCCTGAGATTGAGAAACACTCATTTTAAATGTTTTTTCTTTTTTTTAATACCAATCCGTTTGTTACATAAAAGTGAATTTGTGTTTTAAGTTGCAATTTGTGACAAACACATTTTAAGTAATTTAAATTATTTCCACTTTCATTTTGTACAGCTTCTTTTTGTGCTTAGATATTATTGCTAATTTCTACAGATATCTGAAAATAAGATGAAGAAAAAGTGAGTGATCAAAGGTAAATGTACAATTATTTGACAACTTTGTATATAAAGTCGTTTTCTTTTTTTTTTTATGTTAGCCACTCAGCAAGCGTTGATGCAAAAGCAATTTTTAGAACTTAACGCGACGCAATAACTGTGCAATATTTGGGCAAATTGCAACGACAAAGTACGCGGCAATGTGTTGGCCGTATAAATTTCATTTACGCCAGTTAAATTAATTACTGTCCACATATGTGGTGCGGTGCGACAGTAACAACAACAACAACAACAAAAACAGCACAAACAACAATAACAACAACAGCTGTCGGCCACAAAAACTAAAGCAGGCCAAGCCAAAAGTCCAACAAAGAAAAATTAGAAAAAGAAGAAGTAGAAGATGGGAATGGGACAAGGGGGGTGTCAGGGTGAGAAGTAGGAATGGCGTCGAGCGTGTAGCGAGCATAAACACAAAGTCATAAAGTTTGAACATAAAAGCATTTAATTTTATTGCATTTTTGGGCAGCAGCCAGTGCCGCAGGTCGTCCGACGGACAGTCAGCCAGGCGGCCAGTCAGCCAGCCAGACGACTATAACTAAGGCACGGCATGGCCAGGCACGGAGCTGGGCACTGGGCATGGTCTACTGCTCGGATGGGGGCCAACTTAATTTGGTGCAAATCAAGCAAAACTGCAACAGCAGCAGCAGCAGCTGGCGTGGTCGAAACTAGCTCGCTGCTGCCCGGCACAAGCTCAACCAAAAATTCGAGGAAACTTTTGCTAAATATTTTAACACCCTGAAAACAGCAAACTGACTAAATGACTAAATGACTAACTGACTGACTGACTGACTGACTGTTTGACTGTTTGACACAATGGAGGAGTGACGTTCCAACGTAGCTCATTTGCGCATCGCTGACGTCAACTTCTAAGCAAAAAAAAAATACACCCATACACAAAAGCCTCGACGAGGCATCCTAGTCGGAGCACAGAAAACTCTTGGGCATTTTTCTGTTTAGACATCTAGTGAAATACAGATTCTTGTAATGGAAAACGCAGCTAGTGAAAAATATGTGCCACGCTAAGATTTTTAGCTGTTTCTTGTTTTGCATTGTGTGTTTTTGGCAGGCCATGCGCATGTAAATTCAAATTATGCGAAATACAAGAAAACAAAAAAAAATGCGTATACGTAATGAGTGTGTGTGTGTGTGCGTTTTTTTTTTGTTTGTAGTCACATCAACAAGTGCAACAGTTTGCTTGCTGCACAAAAGCTGAACACATTTTTGGCACAAATAATTTATGTATAATGGATATTCCAAATGTTAAAGCGCAGACATGACACGCCCAACGACTAAAATTAAACGCATAATTTATTATCACTTTGTACACTATATATCTGGCTGACATCGGTCTTCTATATAGCGTGCTTTGTTGTGTTGAAATGTCTTTAAACAAGAAGTGCAGTCTTATTCTCAGAATTATGTTGAATTTTATAATTATAACTTGTAACCAAAAAAATTACATAAATAGCTTAATATTTTATGTATTGATATAAAAACTCGGAATTGTAATAATTGTTAATTTGCATAATAGAATTATGAACTATGAAAGGTTTGCTATAATTTTTGATAATACTTTTATAGCCTTCAGCTCTTATTACCAAATTTGTATAAGCTTTTGGCTTTGTTTTGGTTTTATTTTATTTTTGTGCTGATTATAATAATAATACCAATGAGCACGTATTACATAAGATGCGATTAGATGCGTATTCGTGCAAATATCATGGACACATTGAGGAGGGCAAGGGTTAAACTGAACCATGTCCAACCATCTGTCGCAAAACTAAAAATCGCATTCTTATTGTTAGCTGCATATGTAAGGGACTTGGCAATAAAAACACTTTCGTATGGTGACAGCAGCTGAAACTACACAAACATATGCTGTGGGGCACCATAGTCATGCAACATAAGCATGCCGAGCACCCAAAACACCCTCTTTGCTGGTTCAAGAACAACGTAAACAAACCAATTTTACTTTAGTCGGAAGAAGATCTTCGCGACGATAGACGACAGTCGGAGTGTGGACTGCGAACTGGTGGGGATTAGGTGGGTAGGTAGGACATGGCCCATGGCATATGTCTGGCATGCTCATTAGGGGACACAGCGTGGCGTGGCTAATGTGGCAACAAGCAGAGACGGCGGGCAGCGGCAGCAGCGGTAGCTGTGGCAGCAGAAACTGGAGATGCCCTTTGGGCCTGATGATTTTCATTTGACTTTGCAGGCCCTTGTTTTTTTTTTTTTTTTTTATTTTAGGCTATTTTCTTATATATTTTTTTTTTGTGTTGGCCTTCACCAACATATTTGTTTCAGGGGCACACTTTCAACTTTTATTCTGGGCTTTTCGTCGCTTTTATTGTTTTGTTGCCACTGTGGTAGCCGTCAACATTGTTGTCGTTGTTGTTGTTGTGTTTTTGGGTAATTCAATTTTTTGTCACAATTTTCATTTCAAATGACTGAAATATATTTTTTACATAGCCCAACAGGCAGCCGGAGGCTGCATTGGATGCCTGACCGAGTCCTGGCATCATTTCATGCACAATTTGTTTGGTTTTTATTTTTATTTTGCCGCATTGTTAAATTTTGCCTGACATTGGCTGTGTTTTTTGTTTTTGTTTTATTTTTTTTTTTTTACTACTGAAAAAGGCCAACGAACATTTAATGTAACTGCCAGATGAGTCAATTTGCTCGCACAACTCGCCCTTAGTGCACACCAAGGGTAGCTTTGGGTAGTTACTCCGCCCCACTTCAACACACACACACACACAAGCAGGATTATGCGTAAAAACAAATTTAACAAACACTCGTAAAGTGTGAGTATTTTGGTAGAAGAACTGATTAGTTTGTCGCCAACTTTGTTTAGCCGAAATTTAACAGAGTGTTTTTGCCATTTAAGAGAGCTTACAGCACAGAGTAAATATGACCGTGGCGCTCTTTCATTTGCTGCGTTTTCTCTTTCCACTCTGTGTGTTTGCAGTTAACAGCTGTTAATAGCAGCGCTGCTGGATTATCAACTCTGTTATAGACAAGCCGATTAGCGCTCAACTCGCCGCCAAATTGGTTAGAAAATTTTAATTTTCCCCCGAGTCACATTTTTGCTGCACCGTCTATTGTGGCATTGTTGAAACGGAAATTGCGTGCGAATTGCCCTTCTAAATGGGGCGTACTTCTCATCTTGCATATACCCGCATTATGTAGTGCAATTTCTGGACTCACCTTCGGTGACTTCGGCCATAAACGACATTGTCGCACGTCAATCATCAAAATTATGATTGTAATAAACTGTTTGAGTTACGCGACAGATCCAACAAGCCGACCAATGTTGGCCGTGAGTCTAAACGACATCCGTACGGACAAGCTGCCCTATTTATAAATCTGTTGTTTCGTTTATACTGATTTACGCAAATCATTTTCCACACACACACACATCAGTGATGGATGCTTTTGCTGGGGACAACACTGTAATCACAGTGACAAGGATTTCGAAAGGCTTTACACCAAATACCTAACAATAACAAATGATTCACACATTGAATTTTTTATTTATCTTTTTGCTCTTTTTTTTTGGGGACATTCATTAATTATTCTATGTGTAGTTGGGATTAAGTCAGTGACAAGAGGCAAATGCCTTTATTTCTGTAAATATTTTTGGATATAAATCAAATCTTTAGTGCAAATAACTTTTTGTATATTTAGCAATTTATTATATTTATTTAAAAGTCAATAAATCATTTTCTCATTTAAATGAATTGCTTGACAAATTAAATTCTAGCATATGTCGTATATTCGAAATATTGTAGGGTATCGTGCGGTCTTCATTATTTAGACATATGTTTTGTTGATCGGCTGCAGTTCTTCCAATCTTGTTGAGCAATGTAAACAAATGGCCAACGTATTCTTTTTTGGCAACCATTCAAAATGCACATTGCTAAATGGCAAACAATTATTCGATATTTGAAGTTGGCCCGCTTCTTCCAGCTGTGGCAAGCATCTGCAATACGCTGCGTATAAGCAACGACTTTGCCCAAAAAAAAAAATAATTATAGGTAGAATAAAAATAATTCAAAAGAGCAAAACATGCCATAACCGAAAACAATTCTTTATCCACATATGAATATGCTTTTCACATCATTGTGTAGTTTTGCAATTTGTAGTCCAACATTTGATTTATTCCACAATTGTTTATTTATTTTCTGTGTTGAGCTTCTATTGTTGGACTACCTGCTCTTGCTGACCATCATCAATATCACAAAAGTGATTTAGTATTCCCCCCTCCGGTTGAAATGTTTGATTTATTGTGGCCAACTGCGGCAGTTGTTGAGCATTTGTCGATAAGCGGAAAAAGCAACATCGATAAAAACAGTGACCAAAAAAAAGATACAATTGAAATAAGTTCAGCAAGAAATCTATTAACTTTTAAGCTTTTTTTAGGCTTTCTTCTATAGGATATGAAAAGCTTAGAAATATTCAAACTTTGTCACTCAAATAATTAATAATATCACATGCGAAATAGTTGTAGAATCCAACAGATACATAACAAAAAAGTGTAAAAAGCTGCGCATTAAATGGCATTCGTAGGTGTTTGTCTGTTTGAGTGTGTGTGTATGAGTGTGTGAGTGTGTGTGTGTGTATTTGAGTGTGTGATTGTGTTAATGACAAGTGTTTTCGTGCTCTTTTCGTGTGTGCCGCATAATGACAAGGATGTCGATGAGTATAATGACAACATCAATGCTGCTGTTGATGATGGGAAAGAAAGAAATTGTGGCATGGGCAGGCCAAGAAGGACGTCGACTGGTGGCAGTGGCAGCGACTGAGGCAACGACTGATACTGTCTGTATGAATGGAGGAGCACTTGGGTAGCTTGTCCCGGGTGCCAGCTTAAAGTGCTTGTTAGACGCTTTTCTTGTTGCCGCTGCTGCTGCCGTCTGCTGTGTCTGCCACTTCCTATTTAGCCATTCGTTTGCACCATTGAAGATGCTGTCAATGCGAAATTGAGCTTTCAGCATAAACACGTTGTCAACTGATACGCGTGACTGCTCACGCATGCCAAGCAAAATATTTAGTCCATGCTACCTGCCCTGTACCTGCACCATTATTGTTGCAAGTTGCCATTGTTGTTGTTGTTGTTGTTTGCCTAACAGTTTCTTTTCAGCTTGATGGAATTGCGTCGATTTTGTGATTTATCACTGACTTTTATTTTGTTTCTTGTCTCTTAATAGCTGTGTCTATAAAGTTTGACAAGTCATTTAATTTTCTGTCCATTTTACATCTTAAATTTAAATCTGTTGGAAACTTTAAAAAAAACTGCTTGTCAAAATGTGAGAAAAAAATACTTAGACAGCTGCTTTGCAGGGTACTTTTAAGTTGGATACTTTTCGTCTAGACTACATATTTTTGTGTTGTCGATATTTTACCACCACTCTTAGATTTTCTCACTTCTCACTTCTCGAGCATCACGTTACAAAGCTAAGACGCCTTAAGCCCTTAGGTGATTTTCAAGAATTTTTTTCCTGACTGTTCGACTACTGAGACCTAAACTAATCTTATGGAAAAGTGTGCAAAAAATGTATTTCATTTGTATACATATATATTTATATATATAAAGCGTGTTTTGATTGTTGGTCAAAATTTAAGAAACTTTAGTTTACAACTGAAATGCTTGTGTGTTTTCTGCTGTTAATTAAATTATTAAATAATTACGTAATATTTGTGTTTGCTTGGAATAATGTTAGCACAGTTTATTTTCTAACTAAGATATTTCCAAATTAGTATATAAATGCTTAAATTTACTTAGCTCAAATTGCTTATCATTGACACCCTTGTAAAATAACAAATTGTTTGACAATTAAATGATCCACTTGAAAAGTGATTTTTCATCTTTAGCTTGAGGCATAATTTTCTAGCCAAAATGTTAATAGGAAGCACTTAAGCAGAACGCACAACTGAAACTCAAGTAGCGCAAAATTCATTTGAATTGCAAATGAGAAAATGTCCTAATTGAAAACTTTGTGCCACTCTGTAGGATGGGGATGGGGATGGGGAATGTCAGGAAGGCGTCAAATTTGTCTGTCAGCGTCGCTCCTTGGAGCTTAAATAGTTAACTCACAGCTGCCAATTCAGCCATTAATCCAAGCGTGAGACGGTGGTGTAAGATGCGCTTTTAATTAGGACTTCAAATATCAACCGAGTCACTGATAGACTGAGAGACTCATAGTAGGCCTGTCCCCAAAATTAAACTGAAATCCACAATTGACAAACCAGTTTAACACTAAATGGGCAAACGTGCGGAAAGCCTAATTTAAATCTGGCTGCGAACAGTTGTGAACTGCGCCCAAAGGATGACAGCATAAGGCATCTTAACTTGAGGTTAGGAATCGCCCATCGCGTTGTGGTCCGCAAGAAGCCAGCTAAGCCATCGACATTCTCAACTTGTTGGAACCGTGTCAAGGCTGCCAGCGTCATCGAAATCATCACAAAATCTGAATACTACCAAATCAGATATGTTGCGCAGCGGGTTTTAGCTATTTTTTTTTTGTGTATCAATATTTCTTAATTACAAAAAAGATATTTTTGTCTGGAAATATATGATTTTTATTATTCAGATTTGAGAACTACATACATTTAAGTAGAGTTGCACTCCGTTCAATTTAATAAATGAGTTGTTAATTTATATAAAAATCAGCTTGTAATTAAACTAGATATTTTTATGTAATTGACATTTCTTAAGTAAATATCAAAGTTTATTTGGAATGGCATATTTCTTGCTTATTTCTATCATAATCAGCTTGTAATTGAACCAAATCTTTATATATAATCGCTAATTTTTCAATAAATTGTAAAGCTTTTTTGATATAGCATTTTTCGACTGCTACTAATGTAATTCGAATAAAAGAACAATGAATTGTATTTAATTACAAAAACTTGTGCGTACTTCATAATGAAATGGATTTTAGCTTCGATTATTATTTTTATATGGTTTAAAAAATATGTCGGGTAGCATTTAGTGACAGCTGCTTCGTTCCGTTCGGTTTCCATGGTGAACTGGCACTGGTCGGAGGCTGCTTTTAGTTGTTGTTCAGTGTTCGATTCTTAATGAATCTTTAGTTGGCAGCATCAAGTGAAACTGCATTTTCTTACAATGTCGCAGTGCACATTAGTTTTTCTTAATCTGACGTAAGGCCAACCAGCGTCAGTGCGTCAACGTTGCGTATGAGTAACGTAATTGATTCTGGCAATTAGCAGCTAACAACAACAACAACAATGTCGATGTAGTTGTTAACGTGTCTCTGCTTTCGCACAAATCTCGAAGGCAGCAACACTCCAAAGGTGTCGACATGCTGAACTTCAAGTTTTACCTTCCATAAATTAATCAGTCTTATTTTTATATTGCGCGCCCAAAAGTGAAAAATAAAACCGAGACAAATTTAAGTTATATACAAATTTGATATTTCTTTTATTTTCATTAAAATTCTGTTACTCGCAGCTTGAGTTGTTTTATTGTTAGCTCGGACTTAAATTTTTGACCCGTGCTGTTGCACTTAAATTTGACAGATGCGCTTCCCATTTTGTCATAAGCCAAGAATGCTGCTTTTTGTTTTGGCCATATGCAAATATTGTTGGATAAATTGACTCATACCAAAAATACATTTTTTGTTCTTAGTTCCTCAAATCATCTATTTTGCTCTTAATGCAATGCAATGCGTATATGATTCATTCCTACTAATAATATATATATATATATATATTAATATAATCATCATTAGCAGCATCTAAGCATCAGAAAACAAGGGCAACAAAAATTAATAATAAAAAAGAGGGAACAAAAAAAATTCAATTAGAAAAAACTATTCAACATTAAAGCAGTTGCTTTATAAAAGTTGACGTTGACTTTGACCTTGGCAAGCAATGTTTTTGTTTTGATTTTTTAATTTTTCTATGCCTGCTACAGACTTACGATGACATTGTTGCAAAGCCACAGAAGCTTCCTGCAACTGTGGACATGCTCTAATTGCAAACGCATTTAACGATATAACGAGTACAATTTTTATTGGGTCACATCGGAATGCATTTCCTTATGATGCCTGCTCCTATGTAACTAAGTGCGCTATTTTCACTAATCTCGTTGTTGGACTGGCAGCAGCAGCAGCAGCAGCAACAAAAACAACAAGAAATGTAATAAAAAAAAATATATAATAAATATAGAAAAACAAGAACATGAACTAAGCAACGCGTGGCGTAAAAAACAATTTCAAGGCCATTGACACAGTTAAGACGGGAGCGGAGCGGGTGACAGCGACAGGGGCAGAAGATAGAGAGACGGGCTGGGCTGGTGGCAGATAGAGACTCGGGGCTCGTGGAGCATGAAAGGCATTCGAGTACATATTGAAGGAGCTTGGCTGCTGCGATAAACCAAGCAGCTGCCAGCAGCTTCTAGACTCAAAACCCCCCCTCATAATCGCCTCCCCCCCACACTCTTGTTTAGTTTCCAACAAGTGTGCGACGAAGTGCAAATGTTTAGGTTCTCTTTAGCTACAATCAATATACAAATGTGAACACATACATACATACATATATATATATATACATATATAGACACACTGTGTGGCAATCTGAGCAGACGCAGTAATATTGTAAGTGATATGGCAAATACTATAAATAATTAAAAATATCTGAAGCACCCCTAATTTTTATAAATCCATCTATAGGAAAATGTTGTTAATTCAGTTATTTATCTCACTTAAATCAAACATTTTTTTACAATAATATTGTTTTATTTACACACTTTGACTAATGTCCAGGCAAATAAACAGAAAGTTTTCCAATAAAAAATGTATAAATTAATCAAATGTGGTTTTTGCTTTTGACGTCGATGCAAAGTTGATTGAACTTGTAAAACGCGAAGCTTATTTAAAACAAATACACTTAGATATATATATATGCATATACATATATATATATATATATAAACGCAACGGGAGAATCATCAACCAGATCAGAAATAATTTGGTTAGCAGGTAAAATAAACAAATTAAACACAGAGTTCGATGAATGTTTTTCTTATTTTATTTTTTTTATATTGGTAATGATAAATTAATGCTTCAATTATAAATGCAAATTAAAAGAAGGAAAATTAAAGCAAAAACTGTTGTGTATTTATTTAATTGTATTTGAAAGAATAATTCATCAGGTATATAAAAATTAATCTCTTACTTATAACCAAAAAAGTTGATGTATATTTGCTTAATTGTTAATGAAAATTCATGCAAAAGAATTGAATAATGCAATTTTATGTTTTTTTATTGAATGTGTGACAAATCTGCAAACAGCCCGAAAGTAATTTAATTTAAGTATATAAAATAAAATTCCATTCTTTATTACTTTGTATTTAGCTGGAATTGTCTTGGAGAATCATTTATTATACCAGTTGTTCTTGCTGTTTTGTTGTTGTTGTTTGTGCCTTATAAAAGATATTCTTTACAATTTCGACAATCTTTATTAACACGGCCAAAAATTCGCTTGAAAATCGCGGGGCTCAATTTGGAGGAGAGCTGGAGCTGGAACTGGATGCTTAGATTCATATGGAGAGCTGGAGAGGAACTTCATCAGTAAAAGGTAAACTGCTGAAATTTGGCATAATTTGCGTCATGCAGTTGCTGGTCGCATCCTCCGCCTCTGCACTGCTCCTCTCTCATTTCATTTGCAATTTATTGAAACGAAGTTAACCTTGAATTTGGCTAAAAGTCTTTTAATTTAATTTCTGCTTTCGGTTTTTGCTTGCGACTTCTCGTTTTTTGTTGTTGTTGTCTTTTGCTTAATGCGACCGTCGGCTGATGATTCTGGCTTTTACTGTTGATTACTTTAACGATGATGTCCATAAAATGTATTTCATGCTTCAACATTTTCGGCATGTTGTTGCCGTACACTCAACAGGCAACAGGTTTCACAAAAAACAAAAAAAAAAAATGGAAAGAAAAACAAGAAGCTTACATTGCATTGCAGACCAGAGTTATTCTGTTGACACCAAAGTTTAAACTTTTGTTATGATTTTCTAGGTTTTAGGAAATGGGTTTTCTATTTGCAATTTATATTTTTATTGAATATTTTAGGGATCGATTACTAACGTAAATATTATCTTTCGGCCGATAATGCAGTTATATGAAATAGTGAATATATACGATTGGCTGACAAAAAGGCGAATATAAATCAATTATTAATGAGATGCCTTCAAACCTGAATACAACTTATTTCAAATATATATATATCTTATGACACGACAAAAAATAATGTATAATTAAAATATATAATTTGTGAATGAGCAACAAGTGTCAGATTTTTAGTCTATTCATAGCCCAAATTCACTCAACATTCACAATTTTGCTCAGTCGAATACTATTCAAATTTTGCTTTCCCACTCTCCCCATTTCAAATTAATCGGTTTGCTGCCCAACAAAACGATGACGTTTTCAAATTGTATTTTTTTTTTCTTTATATATAATTTATTTTTATTTATTTGTTATTCTAGTTTGTTTGTCTCACTTTCGACTGACATTTCAGCTTGTTGCAGTGCAGTGAACTTGCTTCTAATTGATTAACATATTCGATTAGTGAATATATTTTATTTTATTATTATATTTTAGTTAATCATTGCTTTTGCTAATGTGATTAGTGTGTCTCAGTGTATTTATGGGTTTAATTCAACAAGTTTGTGTGTATAATTTATTTTTTTTAATTTATCTGAAAGCCATTCTAAAATCAGAAAACAATAAGAAAGCTTATTTAGTTAGAAATAATATAAAAAAAATTCTATCGATAATTAAAAAATTTTAAATGAAATCCTACCTAAGTATGTTTTTGGATCTAAGATTTAATTGCTAAATTCTTAATGTTAAAACATTTACCAAACCTCGAAGTTAGTTTAATAAAATCTATACAAAATTCTCAGAAACCCATATTTCCTTCATGTTATAAACTATAGTTACCAAATTTGGAAGGTAGGAACCTATTCTAATACTATTTCGGCCAGGGCACATTTTGGAGCTAAGGTTACCCAACTTTGAAGGACTAAAATAAAACTCCTCGTTAATTTTTTGCCCATGAACACTGTCGCTCTTAATTTCCCGGAAAGCCTATGTGTCAATATTAAATAAGATTTTCTTCCGAGCAAAAAAAAAGCAAAGGCGCTGTCCTAAAAGTTCAACGGATTAGTCTGATAATACTAAATATAATAAATTTTAATGAAGATAAAAAAAATCTTCGGCGTCGCCTTGAAGTTCTTTGAATGATCGGCTAGGTGATTGAATAATTATAGTCTTATTTATATAGACAATTATTCTGTTTTGCGTAGTTTCTTAGATTTATTACATTTTTTCTTAAGTAAATATATATTTTTCTAAAAGGTGACGTAAAAGTTGATATGATCACAATTCGATGTATGAACTTATGAGATATGAAAACTATATAAATGAATCTCTAATCTCTGCTAAAAACAGAGTTTTTAAACAAAGAAAAAATTTATAATCTTGAAAATAAATTGTACCTACCTTAGATGTATCCATTGTTTTTGTTTGGATGTAATTTATTTTTAAGTTACGTTCATTCAACTTTGTGTGTCATAAATAAGAAACTGATGCGGAAATAAAATATTTGTATAAAGGAAAATCCATTGGGAAAGGAAAATGCATATTCTAAGTGACAAAATCTGAAATTGTGGAGCATAACAAGGCATTGAACTGCATTTTCAATCCGTTTTCCAACCATCCATCAACGGATTTTGGAGGAGACAGTTCGCTGGTCATTCAAAAATGCACACAGAGAAAATCATTATCATAAATACCAATTATTTGTGTGCTTACTAATATATACATTATAATCCGTAGGCATAAGTATCTGGCATATACAAGCTTAAAATAATTGTCATTCGGCAGATGACTTGACGTATCCTCGTCATCATCAACATCAGTATTAAGACTCGAATGATTAATTTTTATCATTGTTCTGTGAAAATAGCATCTGTTGCGCCAATGACCGCCCAGACGGTCAAAAGAGGCTGCCACCCAACCAGCCACCCAGGCACTCGTCTGATTTCCCATCTGGAGACGGTTCTACAAGCAACCACCCAGCCAGCCACCCACATAAAATAACGCAATAAGCCTCAATTAAATGATAATTTATTGTAGGCTGCGTTGTCAACTGTTTCCAAGTTTTCTATATATATATTTTGATCTCATTTAAATATCTAGTATATTGAAAATTGCGCATGTACATCTACAAAGAACTGATTTAACATAATATTTTTCTTCTTATCACATCTACTATTTTTGTTTTTTAGAGAGACGGAAGTACAAAATTTTGAAGTATAGTTATTCCTAAAGAGACAGCCTATTTCGAATAAATAATATAAATAATCAAATAAAAGACTTAAATAAAATTAAGTTGTTTTAGAATTTATTATAATTTTGTATATTTCATTATTTATAATAATATGTGTTCCGCTTAATTATAACACTTTTTTAACAATTAATTAATATATTATAATACAAAACAGATTATTGCATTTTGCTTCTTACCATATCTACTATTTTATATTTATTTAAAGAGAAAGTAATGCACAATTTTAAAAATTACTTACAGCCTATTTTCAGATAAAAAATATAAATAATAAATAAAAATCTTAAACAAAATTGTGTTGTTTTAGTATTATAATAATTTTTATATATTTATATATTTATGATTAATTATAACAATTTTTTAACAATTGATTAATGTATTGTAATAATATATGTTCCGTTTAAAAAAAGTACACTTTCCTGTTTCTATCATAAATATTTTCTATAATTACTTGCATATAATTAAACTGATTTTCTAATTATTATATCTATTTTGTTTTTTATATATATTATTTTTACTTATATTTTGAAACATTTAACTACCTGTACCTAACACAATTTAGTTATCTTTACTTGAATTTTAAATTTTTTGTGCATTTAAATACATTTTTTTCTTCGTAGTTTTGCATTTTTGCTTATAAAATTATTGTTTTATTATTAAAGTTAAGCTTTCCGTTCACATGACATGGCTAGAATCAAAATTTGTTGTAATAGTGTATATAATATATATATATAACTTATACGCTATATGCAGGATACCACTTGACGTAGGTTATCATTGTCCAAAGCAACAGCAACAACAACGAAAACAACAAACAAACAACAAATATGTCAAGTTCATCTGTTCATATTTGTTTGAGCCGTTTTGTAAGGCTTTTGTTATTAAAGGCGACCGACATTGATTTACATATTTGTGTACATATCCAACACATAAACACGGACAGCTTATATAAACCAATGGGGTTAAAACTGAAGTTAAGTAACGAAATCTGTTTGCTTTGGTTTGACTCAGCAGAAGAGCAGGCCATAAAAATGTTGGCCATGGCATAAAGTATCCTTAAATTTGAATTTGTGTGTGTGTGTGTGTGTGTGTGTTTCTGAGTGTGTGTGAAGCAAGTTGACAAGTGGATCCGAATGTGGTCTGAGTGTATGCACTTGACCAGACAGCGCATATTGAATTTAGCACAGTCTGTTGGCCCGGTCCAAAGACATCCAAACCGGTTCTGAGCAGGCCATTCAGTTACTACCTTTTTGTGTGTGTGTGTGTGTTATAGTGTGTGTGTTACAATCGCATCTAATATCAAGTTCAAGGTCACCATACACGTGTACTTCTATATATTATTAACAAATTAAATTCAAAAGAGCGTTTTTCCTCTCTCTCTCTCCGTTTTTGGCCATACTCTTTGACTGTAATTGTTGGATGTTAAATGCAGCTGTCAGTTTCATTGAATGAGTTGGCCAGATAAACACTGGGTTCTCACGATTGCACCCACACACGACGACTGCAAAATAATGTAGAAAATGTGATCATGATTTATACGCCCCGTCTTGGAACGAATTGCGACACATCCAACAGCAACAGGTGAGTAATGTTTTTCAATTGTTTTGCAGGTAATTGGAAGCTGCAATATTCTATGTCAGCTTTGGTACCAGCCAGTTCCAAAATGACTCAGTTGCATTTCCAGTGAAGTCGAGACTCTAAACAAAAAACAAAGGAAATTAACACCAAACAAGTTGTTTATGTTTCAAATTACTCATACGCACTGTTTTGCGATATGGATCCAGTTTTGTTCTAGGGAATCATGCCCAAGCAAATGCAGAACTTCTGCACACCCAAACACACAACACACAACATTTACACACAATTTCATTGCATATGGAATGCAATGATAAATGTTACCAAGACACAAAATGCATGGAGCACATTTTTCAGTTGTCAAACATTCATTTGTGACTTGTGTCTGGCAACAATTTGGCAGGCATCAGCAGCCATATTTGCACAGCAGCCATACAAATTATTTACACATGTCTGCTGTTTGCAAATGTTTGTAACTTTAACTGTTAACTTTCGGACCCTTTTTCACACACCCTCTACAAATGTGTCAAAAGGGTATAAATGAAGTTGAGTAAACTATTATAATAAAATTATATTATTGATCAGTATTATTTGTATGTCTCTTAAAGTTAATCACTTCATATTAGAAATAAAAACCTACTGTTTGGAAAACTGAAAGATAAACTCAGAATTTGTGTTTTCATTGGTATTCTTTATTTATCAGCTGATTATTTGACTTTCCCAAGTTAGATATTACTAACTAAAACATTCCCATTTGTTTTTTTTTCTGCTCTCCTTAAATATTTGGATTGAAATATACATATTTTATTACAAACTTCAATAATCTGCTGTAAAAGTAATAAAAGTTTATATATTTAAAATATGAAAATGCTTTTTTTAGTTGAAAAATGTATATAACTTTTACATTAACTAATTCATTTTAGTTTTCATACACTTTTTGGGTACTTAGACCTATATGGACATCGTTGTAATATTTATACTATTCAACAATTTTAATTCGGGGTGCAAAAGTCATTTCATCTAAAATGCAACAGAAAGTTTTTGAAAATGTAAACGTGTCCGGAAAAAGTTTTCAAAATAGCTCTGACTAAAAAGCAATTGTATAATTCCAGAGCACATTTAACTTTGTATTTGTAAGTTATTTACATCTATGTGAATATTTAAATACAATGGTTCAGCTTTGAGCTCAAACAATTCGTCAAATATGCAGTACTTTTCTGAAAAGAAAAAAAAAAACAGCAGATGACTAAGCAATTATATCTACACTTTTATAATTTATTTATAAAAATAAATACAGATTAGTTAATTCCAACAAATTTTTCATTTCTATAGATATTTTCGACGAAAGCAATTAAATTTGTGCTCAAATCAAGCCGATGACTGTTGGCCATTGTGTCCAGATTTATATAGCTTAAAATCTAGCTAGATTTCTAAATAGAAGCGTTTTTCGATTGTCATGAAACCCGCTTGGACAGATGCAATGTTTGCTTTTGGGTTTGGTTGCTGTTTTCAATTCGCTTACATGCGAATATTTTCACCATAGAGAGAGAGAGAGAGATTTTGGTTTGTTTGTATGGGTGACCATGAAATATTCACACAACGAACGCTTCCACTCAGCCGATTCCAGTCTCTTTGTGGACCTGGCTGCGACGCAGATTGACGCTTCATTACAACCGCGTTATGCAATCTGGGCCCAGAGCAGAGCGTAGCAGAGACCGAACACATTGACAAAGGCTAGCTGCTGCTTCACATTGTGTGTATATGTGTGTGTGTGTGCGTGTGTGTGTGTGTGTTTGCGAGAGAGATAATTTGACGATGAGGCGTGCTAACATGTGCCAGCGGCCTGGCTCTGTACAACTGCCACTGATGGTTTGCTTTTCATGCATTGAATGCATGTGAGATCATCATCAACATCATCATCAACATCATCATCTTCATCATCACCATCATCAGCCAGCAAACAAAATTCTACGTTCTGTATTCGCCCCATGGAACAGGCCAACAATTGTACACAGTGGTTTTTTTTTTGCTACTGCTGCGCTGCCCGTTGGCTGCGAAGCGTAAATTGCAATTATTTCACATGACATGAGTTTGGCGCTGAAGTTTCTAAGCGTTGCCCATACACCCACCCCAACCCCTCCCTACCCCTATACCACCACCAACACACACAGAAATGTGCAAAAAAGTTGGACCTTGAGGTTAGCGCAACTAATGCGCGACAATTGTTAGCAACAAGTGCACAGAAACCAAACCAGAAACACACAAACACACACACACACACATATATATATATATATATATATATTAAAACCAAAACTCTATAGTACTTATTATTTGTAAATCTACGAGTAGCCTGCAAATTTGCATAAATAAATATAATTTTTACCTACGCCAAGAGCCGCTGCCATTTTGCACTTGTTTACCATAGTCAAAACGAAACGAACAACGCGCAAAATTGCTGCGTGGTGCCAAGAAATGTATTTTCCATCCAACTGGCAACTGGACAAGCAAGATTCAAGCCAAAACCAAAACCAAAAACCAAACCGAACCCAACCAAAAATCGAAGAAGAACGAACAACAATGATGACGACTCAGTTGGGCGAATCATTTAGCATTGATCGTGTTTATTTCGGCAGTCAAACGATACAAAATAAATAAATAAATAAATAAAAAATAAATTTCATTGCGTCAAGCAGCAAAAGAATTTCTTGTTTCACGTTTTGGTCTTTCGGCATTGTGTGATCCGTAAATGGGTGGCCTGATATGGAGTGGATTGGAATTGTGGTTGTGTCTTTGCTGCGATCGATTCATGCCCAAGTCCATAATATGGATTGAGTAATTGAGACTCCAAAAATTGAAAAGCGTGGATAAAATTTAACTGGAGTCTTTGTTCTTTTTTATTTTTAACAGTTAACAAAATTCACAATTTAAATTTGTGTAAGAAAATTCAAGTTTATAAAATTCAAAAGAATTTCATTAAAAAAAAGCTTAATTAAAAGCAAGAATTAAGTCAATTTCTGCCAGTCATTTTATTTTATTTATTTATTTATTATTTATCATTTATTATTTATTATTTATTATTTATTATTTATTATTTATTATTTATTATTTATTATTTATTATTTATTATTTATTATTTATTATTTATTATTTATTATTTATTATTTATTATTTATTATTTATTATTTATTATTTATTATTTATTATTTATTATTTATTATTTATTATTTATTATTGGCTCCTATGCATTAAATGTAAATACTGTAAATCTACTTAAGACGGTTCTCAAATGTTGACAGACATTCTCCAAATGATTTTATGCAGCAATTTCAATTTTATTATAAATTGAATAATTCTAACTTTGAGAATTATTGTTGATATGTCCACATCGAAGCTGGCTTAATTTATTTCATACAGATGCTAACAATCCATTAAATCATTTGTACAATTCAATTGTTGCATTTCATATCAAATAACCAAAACCAATTTTATGGCTACATATTTTAGCATTTTACGGCTCAAGCAGCTAAAGAAATAATATTATAAAAAAAAGAGCGGACAACAAAAAAAAAATTGGTTTAATTTTCATCTCATTTTGCTAGTTGGTTGACAGCTGGCCGCCAGCCTGTAAAATTCTCGTGAGTATGACTATATATATATAAATGTATATATATATATGTATGTATATGTATTTAACGCATTGCGTTCACCAGTTTTGGGGTTTTCAAGTACAAACCGCAAGACGAATTTGGTCATTTAAAATTGCGGCGTTGTCTTGGACTACCCGCTGATGGATGGCTGAATGGACGGGCACTTGGACGCTGGCTGGCTTGGATGGTTTGTTGGATAGATGTTTGGTCTGCCTGCCTGCTGTTTACAATTGTTGTCATTGTCAACGTGTTTTACTTCTCTTGCCGGGGCGTTACCAGCAACAAAAAACACACACAAAAAAAAAACAACCACAGCTTTGTCTTCGACAGCCGCTGCAAATGACCCATTTAACGGGCCACTGCACAAGAAGCCGAAGCTGAAGCTGAAGTCGAAGTCGAAGCCTCCATGGCTCTTTGGTTAGCCAGTTGCTTACTTACTTACTTACCTACTTACTTACCAACTTAGTTGGCTTGGGCCAATTGGGAACGTGGGAGATTTTGTGTCTCAAGTACACGGCAATTCCGTGCTTGGACTTGAAAATCAGCTCGATAGATTAGAACTTGGCTAATCTCTATCAATTTGGTCTGAATTGCATGTGGATATTGCTTGTTGGTTTGGTTGGCTTTGTAATTACGGTCATTTAAATGCAAATTCTCAAATGGAGTGTGAACTGCATTTGTATATATATATATATATATATATATATAGTTGAACTTGTAAATATGTTTAAGTATATCCATTTAGCATGTTACAAGCTGAACTAAATCAAGAATTTTAAGGCTAGAAAAACTTTAACATTCTACCAAAATTGGAGATCAGTTCTTGCACTCAATTTTTCGACTTGACTGCATATTTATTATTATAAACAATGATTTAATGAATGCTTATTAAACATTATATGTTAAAAATGATTGCAAGAAATCCAAATGATCAATTTGCTTAGCTGTTTGTTGTTATTGTTGCTGTTGTTGTTGTCAGCTTCTGGCGACCATTTTGTGTAATTTATGTCTATCATTTTGTTGCTGCTGCCAGCTTTTGTTTTTTTATATGTAGTCATTTAGATACACGCTGAACATTTGTTTTATAAGCACAATAATAATAGCTGGCTTGGATTCGCACTGCATCACTGCCTGAGGGGGTTAGTTTAATCTGTTGCTGCAACATTTGCTCATAACTGAAATCATATGTTTATGCTGCAACTATCTATATAGTGTTATCTTAATCAGCCTCGTTAGTTTTTTTGCGTGACAGCAAAAAATTGTTGAAATCATGTCGATTAATATTTTTAATGAAGTTATTTTTTTTTTTTTTCAAGAACATTTTGGCTTTTGTGCAAGGTCTGTTTTGAGTTGAAACTAAATAGCTCGTCAATCATGTGTTAAGCACAAAGATCACAGCAATGGACCAGACTCTCAAGTATCATTAAAGTATCATCAAACATGATCAACATGTGCATTAGCAACAGCAGCAACATCCAACAGCAGCAGCCATCAATTATGCAAACGACAAAGTGTGAAAATGTTTTCAAAAACCTCTCCCCGACCCCTCCCGACATGGCTAAACACTGTTTGTATTTTGATTTGTATCTGTATCTATTTGACTGGTAACTGACTGATATCTTTTAGTATTTGTAGCAGCTGTCTAAGGCAAATACAATTTTGCACGATTTTCTGTAATTTAAGCGAGTGTGCGGACAGTCAACAGATATAGATATATATATATATATATATATATAGATTTATTTACGAATATCTATCGCATCGATGTGCGAGAGCATTTGTATCTGTATCTGTATCCGCTGGCATTGAGTGGTTTAGCAGCATGTGGCAGGCCATGGATTCGCAATGTTGGTGACTCAATATGCCTACTATTTGTGCATATTGTTTGTGTTTTTTTTTTTTTGTATTTGCATTGGTAATTTGTGTATGCACTTGAAATCAACTTGCAGTGCAATTACAACTAGCAATATCAGCGCAGTTTCGATGGCTCTCACACACACACACACACACACACACATGCACACACTGAGATGCAAATGCCAACAAAATGGCACAAAAATAGCTTTGGCAGAGCTGAACTTGAAATGACAGTCGACCGACAGCAGTTAGCAGACAAATTAAAACAAACTAAAAAAAAAAAAAAAGAAAAACAATACAAAAATTGCAAACAGAAAATCAAAGCGAAGCTTTTAACCTGCTAATTTGTATGTCAACTGTGCGTTTGAGTCGCATGTAACCGAAAGTTGTCGACGTTTTTTTTTCTGATTTTTTTTACATTTTTCGCGTGCTAACAAAAAAAGCTGACATGCAATTGCCAGCAACTGTTATGCGGTTGCCAATTGAAACCTCAGCGTTTCTAACCTTGTTGCTGCTGCTGTTTCTGCTGCCCTTTTTTTTATGCCTTACCAAATTCATTTCACATGCGCCAGTTTCAAGTTTCAAACAAACATTGCGCATACGCCGCATTGTTCGTGGTCAATTTATATTATTATTTATATTATTAGATGTAAATGCGAGAAATTCTTTTGCCGTATCAACCACGTGGCTAAGTTGCATTGGTTTGAACTCTCGTAAATTCGTAGTTTTATTACCCGAAGACCCGTCAAAACGAAAGGCAAGCTGAAAAGCTGACCAAACCGCAACGAGTGTTTCCTGGTTGACCTTGTCCAGTTATTAAAATTTCCATCCGCAGATTGTGTATGCTGGCGCTGAATGAACTCGCTGTCCGTGTCCAGGCTGTTGAGGCTTCAGGCCAAGCCAATTCCTTTACACTTGTTGACCTTCGACGGCCGCTTCTTAATCATGCATATGAACCGAAACCGAAACGGACAGACAGCCGGACAGACAGACAGACAGACGGATAGTGAGAAGAATGCAGGCGGCATTAAATTAAACACTTGAGATCATGGCAACCATGGCGACAATAATGAACAATGATGAACTCGATTAAAGAAGCCGGGGCACCTATGCCAAACCAGTTGATGCCAAGGCTCAGACCAAAAACCAGAGCACTTCAGTTTTACATTTTGTGGATGTTGATGTTGTCGCTGTTTGCTGTTTGTTGTTGCTGTTGTTGTTGTTGTTACTGTTGCTGCCCCTTGATTGCCTCAACTCTGTCGCGGTGGACAGTGTCGTGTTGGTGTTTTTTGCCAAAAGTCGCTCAACATCTTTGCGACTGCAACATTGGCCATCGACATTCTCGTTTTGCCACTTTGGGATTAAGCTTGAAATATGTTGCATGTATTCATAATAAAGAAAGTTGTTTTTTTCTTTTGTGCAGCAAAGCAGAGTATACAAAATAAATAAACCAATTCTTGATCGAATTTAAACAAAGTTGTTTTTATGAATTCATATTTTATTTAGAATTTTTTATGTATTCAAAATGTATTTTTTGTTCTTAAATTGACTAATATATAAAATAAATTAAAGTCGATTTGTCAAAAACTGCTGTATTGCTGAATTTTACAAGGATATTCGAATAAAGGATAAAAATATATATTTTTTTATATATTAATCAGTTTAGAGTATTATAAATATTTATATATCCATTTAAAATAACGGCGCATTAACAGCAAAGCTGCGAATAAACTTGAGAAGAGAAAAAATAATTAACCAGCGAGTTTCTGGTCTGCAGTCAGGTCAAAAAAAATGGATTCTACTTTCAGCATAAGCAGATTGGACCAAGGCCAAAAGACCGGGCTCAGCCAGAAGCCTGAAGTTCATGGCATTATATTTCATTAAGTTTAGTTCGATGGCTCAATAACCAATAACATTATTTGTGGCCATATGACACAAATGTCCATTGGTTTTCATCTATTCCATTTTTATCGCTTCAACTTAACAAACGATTCAAAAAAAGTCTGCAGAAAAAGGGTTTCTATGCTCGGCTGGGTAAGGGGGGGAAGGGTGCGTCAGCATCATTTGTTTGCGTTGCTAATGCCAACTGTCAACTGTATTTCCCGTTTCATTTATTAACATATTTTCCGTTTAGCTTTTTCATTTTTCCCCCAACGAATTGGCAACTGTTGACGCTTTTCCCTGCATTTCCAAGGCTATTCAAACAATTTATTTGTATGTGGTGTCCATCCGAAAGTTGTTTTCATGATCTCCATGGAGCTTAAACCCTTTGTCATCTGATTTGTTTATTATTAGAACGATAACAATTATCGTTTGACAGTTGCAGATAATCCAATGCTGAATTTGAATAAAATTAGCAACTTACGTATAAAATTGCGATTGCATTTATTCCGATTTAATTAATTTTATATATATAGCACATTGCAATGCATATTTTAATTGGTATTTTTATTGAATACTAGCATTTAATTAATAAATGTTGGTCCATATAAAAAACTAGATTAAAGATAGTCACTGATGTTTCCAATTATAAATGTATTAAACTGTTGAATGCATCAGTAGCAGGTAGCAAGTGCAAAGACCAAAGTTCTTTCATGTACCAAACAAGCGACTCGCTTTATTTACGCCAAGTTAAGCCTTTTTGAGATCTGTTCATTTATTTTGCAAACTTAAACAATGGCTACTAAAAAATTCCCCCCCATCATTTGGCGAAAACAATTTGAAAACTGCGACTCAACTCAACTCAACTCAACTCATCAGCATCAGCGAAGTGCATTGTTGCGAACTTTAGTGAATAACCGAAATTCGCATAACTCAAAACTGAAATTCATTTAGAAGTGCCGAACAGAAAAACTGAACAGCAATCATAGAGTAAAAGTGAGAAGGGTAATGGGGGGGTGGGTAAGAAGCGAGAGAATAGAAACGGTTGCGGAGACCACTAAAAAAAGTCACATGATTTAGCTGCGGTCAAATGGGCAAAAGTGCGACGATGGGGGCAACAACAAAAAAAAAGTTTCCGCACAGCAAGAACAACAAGTCATAGCAATAACAGCAAAAAGTTATTGCAAAACAGAAACGAAACAGAAACTGAAATAAATGCCCGTACATTAGAAGCTGTTTGTTGTACATTTATAGTAGACGACGGCGACGGCGACGACGAGCGGACGACTATGGAAAATAAATCTTTACTGCGCCATAAGAAGACGGCGACGACGCGTCGCTGTAATGGAGAAGCAACCGTCGCCGCAGCCGCCGCAGTTGCTGCGCGTTAGCCTCGGCTTATCTGAGCACCGTCGTTGCTCTCGGCTCTTCTATCTCCTCTCTCTTGCTCACTCTCTTCTACTCTTTCTACACGTATGTGTGTGTGTGTGTTCGCTTGAGCTTATAATGAAGATGATGATAATGAAATGTGCTTGTTGCTGCTTACTGCGCTGCCTCCCCTCAACTACACGCGGCGTCAAGTAAAACACCAAAAACACACATACACACATATAAACAAGAGCTGCCCACACTCCGCTGCCTATGGACAGAGACCGGCCATCCGCACGCCGCAGCCTCAGCCACAGCCGCAGTTTCACAGTTCCACAATTCGCAGTCCGCGCAGCCCGCTCATTTTACAAATTGCTTCGCTGCAATTGCAGAGCAGCTTGCTGGCAATCGCCGCTAATTCTTATACTCTACTAATATGACACTAAATTTGTTATTTGCAAATTGTATTAACTGTTTAATTTACGTGTTGACATTTAATGTACCATCTAACTTGCGACTGACTAACCACATGGTGCATTTAAGCTTTTATATGCAAAGTAATCCATGTATAAATTTGCGGAATTTTAAGCCATGCACGTTTGTTGTCTTCCATAAAATGTATTTGCTGAGTAAAAAATAAAAATGTAAGTCTTATATAAGAATAGATTAAATGATGCAAAGATTTACATATTGTTAAAGGACAGATTTGATGGTACATTAAATAAACAACGTTAATTGGGCTCAGCTATTCTTTTGCTTGTGATACAAAATTCATTAGAATGTTGATGAGAAATTAGTTGAACTCGCTTTGATAATAATTTCAGGGTATCTTTCGCTTCTGGACCTTGAAGACTTGTAGAATTTTCTTTTTGATGCTGATGAATGCTTACATTCAATTCGTATATAGTTGCATACACACATATATTTGTGGTTGTTTCTGTTGTTGTTTCTGTTGTTGTTGTTTATTTCTTTATTTTTAACATCTCGTTTTTGTTGTTGTTATAATTATTGTTGTTAGGCGAGCGCTCGTCGCTATCGATTTGTTTCGTTTTGCTCATTTCGCTTCTAAGTTTGCGTGTTGTTGTTCCAGGGTGATTTTGCATTCGCGATTCTCGTTGTTATTGTTGCTGTGGCTTTTTACAACCAAGCAGCATTTCAAGGTCTTTGTAGTATTTGTTTTTGCCAAGTTTTGCACTCGCCGATGTGCAAGCAGCAATTGTTGTTGTTGTTGTTGTTGTTGTCATCGCTGTTGTTGTTGTTGTTCTCGTTCATTTTCTGCATCATCTCTCGCAAACAGCAATGAGAAGTTTTTTTTTTTTTTGTAGTTTTTTCTGTTTTTGCGAAAATTTCTTCGCCCATCGGGTAGTGTTGTAGTTTTTGCTCTTTTTCCACTTGACTGACAATTTGATTGGCAGTTTGTATTTGTTGCTATTGCCAGTGCTTGTGTTATTACTATTGCTGTTACTGCTGCTGCTGCGGCTGCTGTTGCTGCTTTTACAGCCCCGCAATTATATTTAATTTTATTATTGAAGATTGCAGCGAGATTTTCGCTTCAAGGTCAGGCGTGTAAATCTTTACCAGACAGCACTGAGAACCCAGTCCGGGCCTCGATCACGTAAGCAAAACTTTTTTCCATTATTATTTTTCATCTTGTTGCTGTTGTTGTTGTTGTTGTTGTTGCTTCTGGCTTTTTTTTCCAGCTAGCCGCTTCTCAGTGAAAATTGTCGGCGATCATTTGCCATCGCCGTTTGCCGTTTGTCGTTTCTCGATGTTTTCGATGCTTCATTGTTGGGGTTTTTAATGGGCCTAACTGTTTTTGTTGTTGTTGTTGTTGTTGTGGTCAAAAATAGTTGTTATTGTTGGTGCTGCTATTGTTTTGCCACTGCTGCCAGTTGAAACAATTTCAAGTGCATTTTGCTGGTATTGGCATTTGGCAGCTGTATTAAGATTTGTATAGCATTTCCTGTTTTGAAATGTTATGTCATCTGAGTTGTTGCTCCACAAGCCATGCCAAAGGACATACATATGCATGTGTGTAAAATGGTGTGTGCGTGTGTGTGTGTGTGTATGTGTTTGCCAACCCGGAAGATTAGCCGCAAAATGAAGGTAACGTATACGCAATATCTGATTGACTATTTTAGCTGCGGTATACTTAATAAAAATTCACATTACGTATATGCTCCGATTACTGTTCAATCAAAACAAGCTTGAATTATGACCTATTTGTCCGATGCTAAGCTTTGTTATCTCTATTGGTCAATTTGTCTATAAGTAAACATAAATTAATTGAAGACTCTTTACAACCTGCACAAGTTGTATAAGAACTGTCAACCATACGAATATGAGAATCATTTTAAATCCCTCCTCTAATATGCACACTTAACCAATCTTTTAATACCCATAAAAATCAAATAAAACTAAACTGTTTCTCCTTTTTTGCTGTGCTTATGCAATGCATGCGACCTCGTGGCAGCTGCGTAGAGGCTGAAGCTGCTTTAGAACGTATTATAGACTATAAAAAAGCAGTGATTACAGTGTTGCGACAATCTTAGGAGTTGGCAGAGAACACGCCACACTCTTAACTATCCATAATTGTTATATTTTTCAAAGCAAATTACATTGAGATGCGTGTCGCGCCAATTGCTGAGTGTGTGTGTGTGTATCTGTGTGTGTGTGTGTGTGGGTTAGAACACTCTGCAGTTAATACTATAGCTTGCCATACATTACAAAACACATACAAACACAAATAGAAACACAAACACATTAAAATATGTATGTACAGATACATCTGTCAAGGTTACGCATACGCCACGTATGCAATGCGAGCGCAATGTCTAAACAAATAGACGAGACGCGCAAGGCAAACGCAATGCAAATAGAGACGGGCATGGACACTTGTGCTAGAGCCCCTCTATATACATATATATATGTGTGTATATTTGTGCATATCATATGCATGGCATACAAATTGAGAGTCGCGACATTTGGAGAGTGAGTCCGAGCGCCGGAGAACGGAAGCAGCTGCATTTGTGCCAGTTTCAAAAGTCTCCAGCAACAAATCTGCCCAGTTTCATTTTGCTAATGATTTGAAATATTTGAAATAATCTCTTAAATCTGAATATGTATAATTCGCACTTGCGCTAACTGGATGCTCGAAATGAGTGCACAAGAACTAATAAATGCAAACCGCCAACATCGATGCCAACTATGCAGACAAAGTGGGCCAAGTCAGCCCTTGCCAACCACATCTCTAACCTTATTAGGAAGTCGGCGAGCAGCATTTTCATATTTCTTCATCCTTCTATTATTATCTTGTTGTAGTCCTTGGTGGCTACAAATGCCCCTATTATTTTATTTGGACTTTGACCTAAGAAATATTATTTTAAATTGCTTTTTAAGAAAATAGTAAGTTTAAATAACCCAGAGATTAATGGCTTTTTAGTTACACTTGAAATAAAATCATTGTTAGTTTTAAATTCTTTAAACTCTTTACAATTAGTCTACTTGAAATTAAAGGCAGTTTAGTTACATTTTAAATTGAAATATTCATACTTTAATTATTAGGTAAATAATAATAAATAAAATAATATATTTCATAATTTTATATCAATTAGCTTTGATAAAGTTGAAGTACTTTTGCGCTTAGAGACTTGAATTTTTAAGTGCACAATTTTAAAAACTAAATATGAAAATTCAAATTTTATTTTAAGCGATGCTTTAAAGAGTTTTTTTTTAATGGATTCAATTATAACAATATTTTATTGCTTACAAAATGCTACAAACTTTAATGCAGTTAATGCAGTTGCCATCGATTAAAATGCAATATTTCAACAATTTTTAGATAAATTCTATATATATATAAAATTGTTGAAATATTGCATTTTAATGGTTGCACCAAACTCCTTAAAGAATATGTTTGTTTTGTATTTTAAAAGCTTTCCTTTTTATGCAGCGTATTTCCGCTTTCTCTGCATGGCGTTCATTTTTTATTTATCCACTTTGCAAACTTTGTGGCCAAGTTGAGGTTGTTTTGGTTTTTTTTTATTTTTTTTTTTGTATTGCATGGCATGCAAACGAACTTTGAAGCTGACTTCCGCGGAAATCTCTGCAGTGTACTTGGAAAATATATTAAAAACTTGCAGCAAACTAAAAAATAAGCTGAAAGGTGATGAATTTATGTACATGTAAATAAATGAATAATTCTTCAGCTCTCAACTGGTTTTTATTGCAGTTATTAATTACTGTTGCTGCTGTTGTTGTTGTTGTTGTGCTTTTGTGCAAAGCGGAATTTTTAATTAACCTGCTGACCAAAGCGGGAATTTGTTAACAATCAAACAGCAGCGCGTGTGAGCAATCAATCAGGATTGCAATAACATAAAACTGTGGGCGATGAGCCGGGCTCAGAGTTGGGTGGCTGCTTAGCCAAAGTTGGACCAGCTGGGTGTATTGGCAAGAGGACCAGTCGGCACAGTCAGCTCGTTACTGCACAAGAATTTCAAATTGTTATGCAAATTTCTACCTGACGCGTCTCTCTCTTTCTCACTCTCTCTTCTCTCTCTCTCTCTCTCTCTTGTTGTACTTTTCACTCATCCACTTGGCTGGTAAACGTTGCCGCAGTGGCTCGTCTCTGTCGCCGGCTTGTGGCTGGCTGCTGGTTGGCTGCTGGTTGGCGGCTTGGAGGCAATCAGTCGGCTGCACACGTTGGCGAGAACAAAAGCGCCAGCAAACGCCATAATTCAAGTGGCTGCAGCGATTTTATGCCTGATTTCAATTATCAATACGCGCCATCGACAGTCGACAGAGTCGCTGAAGAGGAGAGAGAAGTCCAGCGGCAATCGAACAATGGGGCACAAATCATTTCATATGCAAAGCGTGTGGTCTTCTGATCCGTTCCCCCCGCCACTCTCTGCTCCTCTGGCGACTCCTCTTTCCCCACACACCACTGCTGACTGATTGGACGGATTTGGTAGCCAAAAGCCAGTGAAGTCGAAAATCGCCATTTAACATTCAGAAATGCAATATTTTATTTTAGATCAGAATTCGCTCCTTTTTTTCGCTGTAAATTTTATTGATTTTTATTTTTCTTCTGCAATCCGTTTGTTTTGTCAACTGTCAGCGCTGATGAATTTAATAATTTAAAGCAAACGAAAAATTCTGAAACATTCGCAGACAAGCAAACATCATCATCATCATCATCATCATCATCGTTGTTGTCATCATTATTAGCAGCAGCAGCAACCAGTCGATGTTGAACATGACACAAAAGCTGCATTTTGCGGATGGGCTTTGAATAAAAATGCGAACACATAAATATTGCAAACGATTTGCAAACCATTTGATTGATCCAAAACGGGGGCCCCAAATGGGCGTGGCTCTGTTGCAGATGCACTGAATTTTAAGCAACTTAAGCGATTTCAATCAAATGGTTTGTCCAATTTCTGCTTTTTTTTTTTTTAACTGCGACAAAAGAAATAAATTGGACAATCAACAATTGTTTTCGATATGTCATCCATTTATATTAATTAAGTTATACACATGTATATAAATTCAATTGTTGAGAGATTTGTTATTCATTTTGCAAATTAAATTGTAGGTGTATATTAATAAGACAACTCCAAACGGGGAATATCCAAAGTGTCATTCCCATTTTTTTTTGAAATAAATTATTAATATGTTTCTACAAAATAACATTGCTAATTGATTAACTGATTATATTCAACGTAAACCTATCAATTCAATTTTACTTATAAATTTAAATAAGAAACTGAAGAACAACTTTATTTTTAGAGTGGGAATATATCGAAATGCCAATACTGCTTAAGGTTTTTTTTTTTGCTATTGTCTGCCTGTCATTTATCCAAGTACAGTCCATAAATATCGAGAGCTTATTTGCTGCTCATCAAAATGCATTTTGCCAACATATTTCATTTGGATAACCAACCACCCCAACGGAACCCCCACATTCGTCAATTTTAAAGCCGAAAAAAGCAAGTTCCAAAATAAATGCCACACAAACAAAAAGGCAAAAAAAAAAAAAAAATGGTAAAGGCGAAATTAAATTGAAGCAAGTCGTAAAAGTAAATTTCGAGCAAGGCACGTAAAGGGAACGTAAAATATTTGAAAATCATGACCCAACGATGGGTATTGTATTTTATTGAAAATTCTCACATACTATTTATTAAGATACCAATTCTTACGTAACATTGCGACGGGGGTGGATCGGATGGGTGGGTGGTTGCTGCTGCTGCTGGTGGTATAAACATAAAATTGTAGGCGACAGAGTCAAATAATTCTTATGATTATCATAATTTATATGGCCTTGGGGTGCGAGAGCTTAGCGGCAACATTGGAATTTGTATGCCCAAAAATGCGTTACTAAGTCGGCAATAGAACCATAACACAGAATAAATAACAAAGATACAAACAACAACAACAACAACAATTACATAGAGTATTCTTCTTCTTCTTCTTCAACGAGTTGTTGTTGTTGTTGTTGCTGTTACTGTTTCCATTGCTGGTGACGTCTTCCGTGCCGCTTCGTGCTTTTCAAATGCACAGAGAGCAGTTGGAGCAGCCCATCTAACTAATGCTAAATACTTTGACCTTGGTACCGCGCACGCCTCAGGGTCTTGAAAATTATATATTTGTATGTGGCTAGCACCTAGAGGGAGAGCGACAAAAAAAAAACAAGCAAACACACACACACAAAATACACACAGTTGAAAAAGCGTTCAACAAAAAAAAAAACAATTTCCACTCAATGAATAGAAAAATTGCGCACAATTGTTTGGCGTTCATTTTGTTTTCCTCTTTTTTTTTGTGTGTTTGTTGTTTGTTTGTATGTTTGTTGGTTATTTGTCGTTTTGTGGTCGTTGATGATGTTAACTAAATAATTAGCTGACATAATTTGCCAGGCTAAGAGCGGCAAGCGGCTTTGGAACACGGCCGTCCATTAGACACGAGTCACTCTTCAGACCCTAAAAAGTCAAAAGTCAGGCCAAAAGTGTCAAATTAAATGCGCATTAGAGCGTCATTTGAAAGACAGCAGCCACAGACAACAACATGAAAAACAACAATAATATCAAAAGCTTTTTTTTTTTTTTATATTCAACAATTAAATGACCAGCAACATTTAATTGCATAATTAATAAACATTAAAAGCACTTAGGTATGGCAACAATGTTTTAATACTATACAATTTGCAGTTTGCGTTTTTCTTACATTTTCAGTCTGAGAGTCTGCTAAATCTTCAACACAAAAGACACGCACCACAATTCATGAATATGTTTGATATATATGTATATATAAAAAAATATAAATAAATATATAAATATATATAGAAACCACGCAATAAAAGTAGAAGTTAATAAACAAAATGCTAATTCAATGTTTTTATTTTTATTTAAATACACATTAATTTGGCCAAATAGTTATTACGCTTTTTATATGTTTAACTACTGAGTTGCTTAGATTTTTTTTATGTTCATTCAAACATAAATCCAAATTGACAACTAAATGTAAATGCCTGGAAATGTTGTTGTGTTGTGAAAACAGAAGCCAACTTATCATTTATAAAGCAAAAAAATAAATAAAAACAGAACATAAAAAAACGACGCGACCTTCACCTACAACCAGCCAGATCAGGCCAGAATCCCTTCCCCTTCCTGCCTGTCCGGGACGGTCTGTGTCTACTTGGTCATTCCGGGCAGCGCCTACGCAATTAGCAATGCCCTGAAGCTATAAAAATAGCAACAATTGTCGGTTAGAAGCAAAGGTCTTTTTCAAAGTCGCATAGAAAGTGAATGTTTTTTTTTTTTTTGTATATATTTTTTTCTATTTTGGCTTTTTTTTCTTTCGTTTTCATGCTTAAAATCAAATTTAGCGCCGCTAAAATGAAATCAAAATTTGCCTTTCATTCTCCGGTTTCCCCCTTGGCGTGTTTTTTTTTTTTGACAATTTGTTTACATTTTTGTTGTTGTTATTTTTCTATGCGTTGTTTACTTTTGTCTTTCTCACACACATCACAAAACGTGCGACTTGAACTTTGAATTAATACGTTCAATAATTTACATTTTTTTCCGCCCCTCGTCGCCTTTGCAGGTATTTCTCTTTTTCTGCTACTATTTGTTTATTTATAGCAGGTTTCAGTGAGCTGGCTTTTTGCCGTAGTTTCTGGTTCTTGGAATCGCTTTGGAGTGTTATGGTGTGGGTGACCAAGAACCGGTGACGATTTGTGGCTGTTAATAGCTGCTTCTCGGAAGTGCCAGTGAAACCGATTGTGTGTACTTCCCAACAATGTGCTTAGAATTTATTATTTATTATTGTTTTCGGGTTTTTTTTCTCCATTTAGTTATCGCTACTCGATCGGTAAGTATGTAATATTTTTTTCCCTTAATAAAAAGTCGCAGCTTTAACTTTTCTTGTAGCTGCCAGTAAATTGCAAAAAAGTAATTAATTTTGTATAGTCGGAATTAAAATTCTATTATTATAAACACAGCTGATCAAATTTGCTTGAGTGACGACAAAAAAAAAACTGCGAAGTTTTAGTATGCAAATAACTCTTCATATTTGTTTATTTAGTAAGTTGACAATATATTCCGTATTTTTTTTAATAATAGAAAAAAAAATAAAATAAAAATGTATATTTTTGTTTTAAGATACAATCGCATTGTATCCATTTTATTTTATTTTAAAGTAGTTTATCATTTTTAAGCTAAAGCTTGTTTAATTTATAACTAGGCAGCTATTAAAAATATGGTTGCTGTGGAATGTTTAAGCTAGAAATGATTAGTTTTAAGCACACAATATGAAATTCATCTTTGGACTATGTGGTACCTCTCTTATCAACTTTGGCACACCCACTCAACAGAAACATTCAAAGTCTTGGTTATACATGAATCACTTCCTGTTCTCATCCATATATGTGGATATGCACATTGTTGCTCTTTTTATTTTTGCATTTTGCTATCTAAATGTTGGTATTTTAAACTGCATCTGTATATTTTTCACTAGAAGCGAAATTCTTTGTATTCTATACAAAACGAGAGAGGAGAAAAAAAAAACTTGCACGTTAAATGTGGCATTATTTTTGCCCCACGCTGTGTGCAATATTTATGCGCTTTTTTATACATGTACTTATGTATAAATATATATTAATATATATATATACATAAATGTACTTTTGTCTTCTTCATTAACAATGTTCTTGGCCGCAGTCTGGTCTGTGGCTTTTGTTTGCACATTGACACAGGTGAAACTAATTAGGCCAACAAAACCCAGCTCATTTCTGTTTTATTTGTTAACCAACAAAGCAAAAAAAACAGTAGCAGAAAGCCAACAACAACAGCAATAATGTTTAACAATTAAAAGAAGAACAGGCTGGTGAACTCATTTTGGCAAACAAGAGAGTTGAGGCCTAGTGGCAAATATTCAAAAGTTGCCAAAAGCCCATTAAATAAAACAATTGTGAATCAGCTGCAACTCGGTTTATTTTTTTGCCAAAAACCATATTTTCTTAAGTCGTTGAACTATAGACAGTCTATGCAATTGCCATTGGAAGATTCCCAAAAAAAAAAACTAATCCCTGAATTGACCTAATTTAAGGTGGTATGAATTAACGGCGCGTATGAGTAATATTATTTTGCTTGGCTTTCGCTTTCTGGCAAGCAAATCGGCGCAAACAACCAAACAAAAACAACGGCAGCAAAACATGAAAAGCGGCAGCTGTGAGTCCGGAAAAATGTTGGAAAAACGTGTCTATGCAAAATGAGTTTCGTTGGCAAAAAAACGCGCGTGAAAAATTCATTAAAAAGCCAACGAAACTGCAAAAATGCTCTCTTTTTTCTCAAATTAATTTAATTTTTCTTCTAGTTGAGCTGAAACATTCATCATTGCTGCAATTTATTATTGCCTATTCCAACTTACACACACACACACACACGAACAGAAATGTAAATTAAACACATTTGAATGTTGCTTATTAAAAATGAGCGAATTTTAATAAGCGCCGTTTTATGCACACAAACGAGCTTGGTTATTTCGCTCAGTGTTTTGCTGCTACTTGGCCATTTTAGGTTTTGCCACAAAATGGCCGACACTTTTGTTGCGAATTATGAAACTCGAATGGGGTCTTACACAACACTCCGGCGCCCCTCCTCTCCTCTCACGCAACCCGTCGGCGTCACCGCCTTGAGGGCGACACAAAAATGCAGCAAAAGTCACGTTTTGAGGTGGTGCAGCGCGATGCGCGGCACTTAATGTGGCTTACCACTTGTGTGTAGCCAAATGTTGGCTATTAAGATGTGTATTTTCCACTAAGGCGGCATTTGTGAATGTGAAATCTTTTTTTGTTGCACAAAATGCTACATTAAGTTGCACGTGGCACCAGATAATGGGCTGCCGCCTAAGTGAGTTGTTTCTAAATGCAAAATACGGAAAATATGCATAAATTATGCGACACACAAAACGCTTATGCAATATTAATATTATTAATAAATAGATAAATTACAGCATTTTGGCCAAGATAAAATACTATTTTGTCTAGCTGTCAATTATGCAAAAATTCTCATTGGGCGAAATTAAACTTTTCTTCTTCATATTTATGTTTCTTGCCTATTTTCGACAGCCACAAATTGGTAAATATTAGTTTCCCTCCTTCTGTAAACATAAAACAAAATTTACATTTCAATTATGCTTACAACATATATAAATAAAAAAAAACTCAAGATAAATACTTGCCTACATCCAGCACAGAGTGTGCTTTGCCCATATGAATCATAGGTGACACATCCATCTGCTGGCAACTGGTAGGGAGTATTCTAAGGTCTGCACACAACAACACACAAAAACACACACACACACACAGAGTTCCACTCTAAGCAGCTAAGTCAGCAGGCTGAATGGAGGATGAACTGAACTGAATTGGGCTGGGCTGGGGCTGGGCTGGGGCTGTCTCTGAAATGTGTTTGGAGTTGAATGGGTTCGCAACAGCAGGCCCAGAAAGATAGATAGAGAGAGGGGTAGAGAGGGAGCTGAGAGTCTGGCTGTTTTAGCATTTTCATAACCTTGTCAGCTTGATATGCGCATAAATTTAAAGCACTGCGCATTGTTTATTTAAATGCCACCCGCTGTCGACTGGCTGCAAACCCACCCACCCAAAATTGAGTCTCAGCTGTCCTCATCCTTGTGCACTCCGTTGCTCTTCTCCTTGAACCGAACTTATAGTCTTTTAGGAGTACAGATAGCAAATTTATCATGTTGTTGGCAATAAATCCAATGTAATCTGCCAACACACAAAATCCATTTCAGCAAATATGACAAGTTTTATGAGCAGTCCTAAAATTTAATTCGACTCCCAAATTTCTATATATATATAGATTTTAAGTTGCTTATGTGATCATTATTCCATTTCCATGTACATCAAATTGTTTATAGTTGTAGAGCAAATTTGCATAATATGCTCTTAATTGGTAGCTAATAATTTTCACTGAGCAAATCTGTATTTATTACTAACTGGAATTGTCAGAAATCGAATTAAAATAGCATACAATTGCAAATATAATTTCATACAATTAAGTGATTTAGATTAAGACTTTACAATGCTCATAACTCTATGTGGGATAGTCAAATATGATTATAAAAAAAAATAGGTTCAGTTATAGAATTTTTATTATGCATTTATATAGACATAATACCCAATTATTAAACGTAACCAATTCCACAAAAGGAATACTTGGAAGTACGAGTAATTAAGTTTAGCTACTGCATTAAGTTTTGTGCCCTGGCAGTCCAAGAGCGATTTGCAAACTTTGTAAAATTGTCTCAATTATTATAGCTGCAACTTTGCCCACTTTTGCATTCTTTTGCTTAGCCGTCCATGGCCTGAGTTTTGACCTCAGGAAAGCGAGCAGCATAAATTACAAAAGAACTGAAAGTGAATGCCATCCAACACTGACTACTGACAACTGACGATGGCGACACAAAAGCCACACCAAAGCGACTCTAAATTTATGCTAAGCAAATGCAAGCTAACCAGAAGTTGCCACCAAGTTGCCAAGGCGGCGCAGCGGCAATAGATACTCGCACATTTTCCAAGAACTCAACGACAGTCGGTCACAAGAAGATTAAAGAGACAACAGCAACAACCACTAACAAGCTGCAATACTTAAGTCCCGAAAACTCTCGACTGGCAGATACCCTGCAACCAGTTTTTAAATGTATTAAAATATTTAGCACACAAATACCTGTCATATTGGTGAAAATCTTTTTAAAAAACATAAACAGAAATTTCCAACTTGTGAGTAAATGTATGTTTATATATATAATATGTTATATATATATATATAATTCGATCTCTTAATATAGCCAGTAAATACAGACAATAATGAGATTAATTTACGTTTTTGGATTTTAACTTGGTTGTTTCTTAATCGATCCCAATTAAATGATTATTTTTATTTTAAAATTAAGTCAATGTATATTAGATATATATTATATATATATATTTATATTACATATTTATTGAAAGAGTCTGCCCTTAAAATTTTTATCCTTATAGCTATCGTAAGTCAATATATATTCATGTATTGAAAGCAGGTTAAGTTATCGATAAAATGCAGTAACCGGGCACCTATGTTTTAGATTAAAAGACTTTATATATTTTACAATCTCTGAATTGTTTGCTCATACAGATAAGCTGATATATAGACATTTTATGCTTATGAAGTAAAATATTCTTCATAAGCCTAAAAAGTCCATCTAATAAATAAATATCTAGATTAAAATACATTCAAAGTTAGCATACTTTTCAAATTCTTTTCTCTGACAGTAACATACATTTGCTAAATTCCAATATAACCTTTTTTAATACAATTTAATAGAATTTAGGGTATAAAAATGAAAATAAAATTGAAAGCTAAAAGTCAAAAATGTAAAGGCATGCAGCAAAACCAAATAAGTTGGTTACGTGCCACATCTCTTTAGATGTGTGCATGTATCTCTGGGAGTTGGTATTTGGGGAGATCTATCTGTCTGTTTGTCGGCCGCGTCTGGTACGCAGCACGCGCCCCATGATTTTTATCAATGTCAACTGCAACGCGGCAAGTCGTCATCGTCATCGCCATCGCCATGGTCCATAATAAACTGTAATTGCCGCGGGCGACCAAGCAAATTAAGAGACGTCGACTGGGCGTTAACAGCACGTATACTATTAACCCAAACAGCATTCAATAGATATAATATATATATACATATAAATACCTACACAACTGTAAGTATATTTTTTAAGAGTGTAGTTGCGATTTCACTTGGGCGTCTGTCCTCAAAAACGTACACAGGATGCGATGAGCGCCATCTGATGACAATGATAATGAGTGATAATATAACAAGATGATGATGATGATGATGGGCTGGGGATGATGATGATGATGATGATGATGATGATGATGTAAAGAAGCGTGACACTTGTGCAAATATTTAACTGTATCTTAAGATTGGGCGTCTGACTTTTGGATGCGTTGCAATCCGTTATGTAGTCGTAGTAGTGCCCCTGGGCCAAAAGAATTTGCGCAACTTTCTACAAAAACCGCCACGCGATTTTCACTTTTCATTTATGAGTTATTGTTGTCGCTGCTGCCTGGCAAAGCAAGTAGTTTAAGCTGTTTTTTATTTGTTTATTTATATGTGCACAGTAAGAAAAAAATACATAAAATGAATATGATATATAAAAACAGTAGTTATAAAAAATTTAAATAAGGACGGTATAATAAATAAAATGTCTCTTGTTAATTGAATTTTAAATTATTCACAAATAATAGCAATTTAATAAATTCATTAAATATGCGTATAACTTCATGATTTTTATTAAAAAATAATTATCTAAAATCTTTAAAATTATAAATTTCAATAAGGGCGACAAAGGATGATCATTCTCATAAATAATTAATTTCTAAGTTTTTCGAGCAAGAATTTTGAGCTGTTAAACAACTAAAACTAAACTTTTCGACATTTGCCATGCTGGTTATTAAGTTATTAAAATAAAACCAGAATACTTTTTTTACTGTGTGCGTGTGTTTGTGTGTGACATCATCAGAGGTCCGGTAGCTGACTTCTGGACTCTGTTGGCAGCCAAGTCAAGTGTCAGAAAAGTGAAAACTGCGTGTTTATTTGTAGCTGCCATCGCGTCGCGCCTCTCCGATGACGACGTCGTCGTCGTCTCCGTCGTCTCCGTTGCTGCCTTTTGTTTATTTTTCTTTTTTGGCGATCCAATTTCAAGTGGCTGGGCTGTTTATTTATTATTGTGGCAGACGCAGCCGCTGCCGCTGCCGCTGCAACTGCAGCTGTTGGCATAACAAAAACCCCAAACAATTGTTAACAACTGGGCGCGACTCGAGCCGAACCATCAACATAAACAGTAAACAGCAAACGCAAAAGTAGCAGAAAGTCTTCCAAGTTGCAGTTGCAGGCCTGCTTAAAATGAAGTCATTAAATGCAGCAGGCCACATTTATAATGGAGTTTGTTACACGTCTTTCTAGCAGTACATCGAAACACATTAAATCAAATTTGCAATATATTTTAAACGAAATCGTTAATAAAATTTAATGTGGACGAGTCTGAATGGAAATACACTCAGAAAAAAAAATAAAACTTTGAAACTTAGAAAATTGCAGTAGGTTTGACTCACTTTGATAATCCACAAATATATTTATGCAACATAAATTGTTGTCATTCTAAAACCTTTCTAAAGGCCAGGCAAACATTTCCCGAAATGTAAAAAAATTTAACCAATTTCCAATGTTTTTCTTTATTAATTTAAACATAAAAGTCAACAGAGATAATTTAATTACTATTTTTTTGAATCTCAGAATTAATTTTATTTAAATTGACTGCATTTCTATTGCTTGGAAATATTTTCTCTTATTAAGAAATATTTCTCTGAGAAATATAAATTTTTTCTCTTATTAAGAGATATTTCTCTGAGAAAAATAAATTTTTTCTTGTTCTCTCTGTGTTTGTTTTTTTCTGAGTGTATGTATTTTTACACACAATTGAATTTCTACTGTAGTTGAATTATAAAATCGTTATTTAATTTTAAATTGCTACACGTTTTTTATGCGGCAACGTTGCAATTAAATTATAGTGAAGCATTTCACATAAAGTATTATATTCATTTTCCACATTTCAATTGGTTTTTTCTGAGTTTTAAATACAAATCAATTTTATCTGCATATATATATACATATATATAAAAGACTGATTGATTGAATATGAGTGCATAGCGCTTGTCACAAGTGGACAAATTGGATTTAAATTATTATACACATTTTTCTTATCATGAGAATATATATTTATTTAAAAATATGTAGTTCAATTTAAACATATTTGCACTTCCAATAGACTTAATTATTTAGCCATAGCTCAACCGACAAAATAGCTCAAAAGTGCAACTGTTTTTTTTTTTGTTGACTGTTTTGCCGGCTTTAACTGATAATCCCTGCGGCTAATTGCACTAGAAAGAAAACACCATTGAATATTTTCTAGTAGAAGAAATATAAATTGAAGTCCAAGTGCCTGATTTGATCGATTTGTAGCCGTTTTTAAAGAGCTTTGAGCAACAGAAAATGTCTCAATTTTGGGCATGGCAAAGCACCCAAAGTAAGAATCAAATAATAAACACATAAAAGTAAATAAAAATACTAATAAAAAATAGAACAAAATAAAAAAACGAAATGTCCTACAAAAAAATGGCAATAGCAAATATAAAAGGCATTTCTGCGCCAAAACAGCAATAAAGTCGAAAAGCAGTTTATCAATTTTCCACGCACAGAAGTCGTTGGCCAAGAGGGAAAAATGCTTCCATTTGGCCAACCAAAAACAACAACAAATATTTGTTTGGACGTGTGTCGCCGCAGCGTGGACAAATAAAGTTTGACTTGAGTCCAGAAGAGGACACGGTCACGGGGGTTGGTTGGTTGGGAGAAGGGAGAAGGGGCACGGACAATGGCGTAATGAAAAAAGCGTTAAGTGTCTTAATTTTTCTTATGGCTCTGGGCGTCTTTTTTTTGGTTGCCTGTCTTTTTTGTACTTAGTGAAAATAAAACACATGACAGGCAATTTTCACAAAGTTTTTTTTTTTAAGAACTACTAACGAGAGAGGGGGGCTGAGGCGTTGAGTGGCCATTGGGCGGGTTACGTTGCGGCCAGGGCGGTCAGCCAGCCAGTGAGGCAGTGAGGCAGTCAGGCCAATAAAGCCAAGACCAATGAGGCGCACAAATGAACAAAGTGGGCAACTGAGTCAAAGCTTTGTGGTCTGTTGAATGCTGACCAATCTGCTTCGGTCCAATGATGTTGACATTTGTGTCAGCCAAAAGTTATTTGGCACTCGAATTTCTGTGGCTGCGGCGGCGGCGGCGACCATTTGTGTTGTGGCAGCTAAAATATGCCGCCATCTGCGTATCTCTAATACACATTCCGTATGTGGAATTTATGCAATGTGATGTGAAAAAAAAACAAAAACCAAAAGCTGTAGAATTATGGTAAATTCTATTAGACTTAAGCATTTAAATTGTCCTCTAAAAGTGGGTAAATTAAATGCCAATTTTTCAATCGTTTTAATGAAATATAAAGTTAATTTTATTGGCAGCCAAACACTCGCAAAATTAACTGGCTTAAAAATTAAATTGTACCACTTTAATAAAACATCAATTTAATTTTATTGATTACATATGCTAAACTTAAATAAACTCTGGTAAAAGCAACTTGATTTATATATGAGTAAATGATGAGAAAATTAAATGGTAAATGTTTTCAAATTTAAATATATATTTACAAAATATATCATCTGCAATTTAAGTAAATTTTCTTAAGTCAAAGCACAAATAAATCAGCAATGCATTAAATTTGAAATTAATAAACGTTGATGCTCTTTTTAAATTAAGCAATGCTTAATAAATTAAAACTAATTGAATAATAAATATTTAGCTTCCATTTGCTTAATAAATTAAATGATAAATATTTAACTTCCATTTGCGCAAACAATATGTGTCCAAATTTAAATAAATGCCCCTAATTATTGACAATCTTTGGCTGAATAAAATTTATTTGAGTCAATATTACACTTATAGATTTGCATTTAATTAATGCACTTAATTTGAAATTGTTGTCCTTTCATTTTCATTTGAGTGTCATTTTCCCAATTTTCCCATATGCAAAGTAAAATTGCATAACTGAGTCTGTTGCTGTAAATATTACTGTGGCAGCATCTTTTGCCACTGATGCTGCATCTAATTATGCGAATTCATTTAAGCGCTCGGTTTTTCCACACACAAATTAGGTCAGATTTAACATATTCATTAGAATTCGATGGCAGCGCAGAGGAGGAAGGGAACCGAGGTTGCAAATATTGTGCCAAGGGGCAGCAACTCAAAGGAAGCTGCAAGTGCAACAGCAGCAGCAGCAGTAGCTGAACTCTCGCTGCAACTTGTGAAGCGCTTTTAATGGTGATTACAAGTGCCGACGAGTACACACACACACACACGCACACACACACCAACACACACAACACACTCAGACCCACATATACAATGGCAAAAAATTATTAGAAAATTGCATTCGACGGCGACGACGACGACGATGCGACGGCCTCGTTTTGGCTGCTTCGCAGTTGCCCTCGCAACGATAAGCAACGCAAAATAAAAAGCAAGATGCTTTTTTAGTGGTGACAAACTAGCAGATATCCTGTAAAATGTTCTAAACCTAATTTCAAATGGAGCAAAAGTTAAATATTCTTAAACTGTGCTTGTCTTGGAACTTGAATTGTTATCTGTAGCTCTGTAAATTTTTGAGTTATGCTTGAACTGAAAAGAAAACTACTTTTTTTGTATGAGGAAAATCAATTTTTAGTTTATAATATATAGAAGAATGAAGAGATACATATGGTTATAATAATTTTATCTCAATTACAATGGCTGTTGCAAAGATAAGGAAAATCGGTGAAGGACATTATAGATTTAAAAAGCAATTTAAGCTTGCATAAATTTAAGTAAATTTAAGTTTTTTTTTTTGTTTTATTGAATCTATATGTGCAGAGCTGCATATATATTATTAGAGACCGGAGTTGCTGCTTTCTTTGTGATACTGACTACAGACAACCCTATTGAATTGATTTTTAAGGAGTAGAAGGCATTAAGTAAAAACCGAGGCAAGGCAATATGTATGGCAGTGCCGATAGCCGGCTGGCCAGGGCGGCCGGCATATGCGACGAATACGAGTAAAGTGGTGCCAGGGCAATGGCAATCGCATGGGCCGACAGCAAAGCGCTGCAGGCAGGCAGCGACAGCAGCAGCAGCAGAACAGCAATTTGAAAGAATTTCAAATTCTGATAACAGCGACAACGAAGGCGTCAAATGTCTCAATAGACAAACTGACACTCGAGCACGCAAGCGACAACAATACATACATATATACACACTGAATGTACGTCCATAAATATGTATATTATATGCGTATTAGTACTTATGTAGTACATGGAACGAGCAATCCATCGAGTCGCTTCTGCTATTGCTTTGACTTCGGCTTCTGTTCTGCTGCTGTTGTTGTTGCTGCTGCTGCTGCTGCCTACTTGCCTATGATGAGCACTTCAATTACAGAAGCACGCAAGCGTTGGCGCTGCCATCATTTAATGGAATTAGTACAATGACAATTGGCCAAAGCCCAAAGACGGCGACAAACGAAGACAGTCCAGCAATAGAAATAAATTGAATAAATGCGCTGCACAGCAGCAACAGTAACAGCTGCTGAGCAGCAGCAGAGCCAGCAGCAGAGGCAGCAGCACAGCCAGCAGCAGAGCCAGCAGCAGAGCCAGCAGCAGAGGCAGCAGCAAAGATGAAAAGATGAATAGAAAGAAGCAGATGGAAAGATGTGAAAAACGAGGTCGGCCGCTGTTGATAATTTTGGGCAGATAGCATGGAAACACGCAACTGAGACACAACTGGAGATCATCAACGGCCATCAGAAGGAACACGAGCAGCTAACAGACGTTGTCCATACACTAAGAGAAAAGAAATTAACTGCTCAAAACAACAAAGAAATCATTAGCATTTCTTCAATTTCAATCATATTTTTGTCTTTACAAATGCCATTCTACATAATTCTAAGGTATTCTTACTTGGTTTTTTGCTGAGTGTAGTCTTTAGTAAGTCACAATTCGAGTGCCATTCCCATATTCAGTTAACAGCTGAAAAACAGAAACCAACAAAGCACCGTGTCGATGACAATTAGCGATTGGGTCGGTTTGACCCAACCATTCGGTTGGGGGCACACCTTCAACTATTGGTTGGTGTATGTGGATGGCAGCAGCAGCAGCAGCAGCGGCGGCAGCTCTGGCAAAATATGTAGAGCATGCAGCGTTTGCCATAAATTAAATTTAACACCAGATCGGATGGCATCGATAGCAGGCGGCAGCCAGAGCAAACATGCTCTGAGCAGAGCTCAGCCGTTTCCTCTCCATGGCGACGCATTTCTAATGGCAAGTGAAGCTCACACAAAACAACAATCAACAATGCGAAACTATACGCTTCACTGCATCTATATATCTATACCTCAGTACATACACCTACCCAGCAACCATCAAACGAACCCATCTATCTATCTACTTACCTACCCAATTCCCAAATTCCCAATAATCCAAAGCTGGCAGCAATAATTAAATGTTGCTTGGCGACAAAAGATGGGAACATTTCGAAGCTTATTTCACAATCTGTGCGAAAGACAGTGATTCATTAGTTTATTTTGCAATTTATATAAAATGCATAAATGCATTATACAATTTAGAGCAGAAAATAATTAACTTAAATTTCTAGAAGCAATAAATACAGTTCCTTATAAATTAAATACTTTGGCATATAATAAATTTGCAGTCTTGTGCACGTAAAATTGTGCAGCCATCAAGAACACTCGTTTTAAATATTTTATTTATTTTTATTTTTGCATAAAATATAAAGAAACATTTAATTTGAGTTTTCCACCATTACAGTACCAGTGCTATACAAATTCAGTAGCAAGTTGGGGAAATAGTCAGTCTCTGTGTCACTCAGTCAATCTTTAGAGCAATCATTCAGTCAGTCTGTCATTGTTTGGCGCTGTCATCCGTCCAAGGAAAGTCCATCAGAAGTGCCCCTCAATCGGCATATCGTTTTGCGTTAAAAAAAATATATAACAAAACAAATAAACAGCAATGAAAAGCGATAGTAAAATGCACTTATAAATGTTAAATAATAATAAAAAAAAACCCATTTTAACGTCGCTATCAAAATGCAAGTGACAAATAACAATAGTTCTAGAAAACAAATCACAAAGACATAAGATCGATTATCTAATGATGGTTCATAAATATTTGAATACGCTGATAAACATTGCCCGCATAGAGTATTCCGTTATTGTGTGTGTGTGGACTCCGGCTGGTGGGGACTCCGTCATAGATAGCATCGCAATGTATCGCTTTGCGCTTTGAATGACGCGTATCATTGGCAATTAAATTAAACATATATATATATATATACAACAATAAATACAAACTGGCAAACACAGAAGCACACACACACACACACACACACACCGATATACATTTTACAATGTCAAGCACTGCGTACCACATAAGTATCTATAAACTAGTATGCGTATCTACAAGTGTGCACTGCGCTAGCCAGTGTATATTTATCTATTATTTTATAAACACACACACACACACACACATACATATGTGTGTGTGTGTGTGTGTGTGTGGAAGTGAGTCGAGTGATTTTTCGCCAGTGACATTTTAATTGCTGTTATGTTTTATTGATATTCAAAACCCACAATTGCTAATTGTTTTATTGTCAATTTTTCAAATGCTACCTCAGCTGCCTGCCGAGTGTCAGCTTAATAACCAATTTCAAATACTATCACACAATTATCGCGATTATGGCCAGTTAATTAACTGCCAATCGCAGCGCAATGCCAAACAAATATCTTTAAATACCTGTTATGTCTTTCATATCATATTATTCAAAACATATAAACAAACTACAAACTATAAAGTAAAGATGATTTTTATATTTTATTGATATTAAATATATATTACATTTTTGTCATAACAATTTATTTGCTTACACCAATTACACTCGCCTTATGGCCTTAATTCACTTGTTGATTTTCTGAAAAATCCTATTATAAATAGCATCTCATCAAGATCGAAAAGGAAAGGCAGCTTTGTGATTGAATATGCCAAGTGAAAGCCATAAATAAAATATATTAAATTATATATATTATATATATATTGTAAACTTTTAAACTTATTTTTATTAAAAGTCAAGCCAAAGATGTGTGAAAGCAATAAGTAAAATATATTTAATTGTAATATCAACAATTAATTAATTAAAGCTGCAATTAATCAAGTGACTCGCATTAAAATGTTAGCTGTTTATATAATAAATAATTCAGTTGTTGACTTAGCTACACATTTTAAATAACAAAAATCTCAATTACGTAGTTTCGTTAAATTAAAATTGACTCGCAGTTGCCACTGCCACAGCACTTGAACTGTCAACGCCAACTAAAAACAGCGGATGGGGCAGAAAAAAGTTGCGACTGTTTTTCTTGGGCGCTTCACTTTGTTGTAGTTGTTGTTGTTGTTGCTCGACTTCGATGCCGGAACGTGCACAACAACTAAAAAATGGACGTCATCAGCCTCAATGGTTATGGCATTTCCGCACCTGACGTCCCCAATGGCCCCCAGCGTTGCCAACAGAGAGCAGCAACAACAAAATGGCATGTCCATCTGTCTTAGCAGTTCGTCTGTCCCACATCCCACATCACCATTCCCGTCTCTGTCCACGTCTCATCCGTCCGTCCGGCTCTTCTTCGTCTGAAGTGTGTGCTTCAGTTTTTGTTTTTGCCTTTGCTTTTGCATTCGCATACTTCTTGCTTTTCGCTTGTCTTCTTTGGCTTCTTTGACTGTCGATTTGCTTTGGTCTCTTGCATTTTGCGTTACGTTCTTTTATTCGTGCTCGCACACAGATACGCACTCACACACACACACACATGCATATACAATTGTAATTTCTATGACACTTGTCCATGCTGCCACTTGTCTTCCACTTTATGTGGTCGCTGCCGCTCTGACGCTTCCTCGCCGCTGGCGACATCCTGCAACGACTGTTAACTAACCAAACACCTCGCTCACCCCTTGCGTAACGTCCCTCAATCGTATGAACACCACGAAAAAAAAGACAAACCACTTGTCGATAATTTTGCTTAAGACATCGAATTTCTTACACACTTTTCGTTTACTTTTCTGTCTACTTCAATTATGATTTAAAATTGTGTTTATTATTAAATATTTGTTGTATTATTTAATTAAACAACTTAAAATTGATATTGCATTGCATATCTGTAACTATTTAAAAGTTATTTAAAGTGTTTTCTTTATAGAGTAATAAATTAAATTAGGATCGTTGCTAAAACTAATAATCAAATGCCGCTAAAAAATTTCTAGCTGGGAAAGTCATTAAACGAAGTATTTATATATCTTTATCTGCTCTGTAAAGCTAACTAAAAAAAGAAAAGAAAAATCGATCATATTGATCATTATTGATCATTCTAAGTTATAAGTTAATTTTTTTATTATTATTTCTTATTAATTTTGTTTATGACATTAAATTATGACATTTTTTACTTTGCATCTCGTAATATTTGCAGAGTGCTGGCTGAGCATAACTAAAATTGAGACGAAAGATTTTCAATAAACTCTTTTGCTAAGCTGTTTGTTGTTTTAGATATTTCATATGATGTCTCAAGTTGCCTGTCATATTGAATATGCTCTGCATCTGTTGCAGTTTATAGTGTATGCGATATAGAGAGACAGACACTTCAATTGATTATTGCCCGCTGTTGTTGGTTTTTGTACAAATGATTTACATTTTGAGCTTCGCATAGAAGTTGTTCTTGTTATTCCACTTTGTCTGCTTCTTCTTCTTCTTCTTCTTCTTGCACGACTACTTCTTGATCTGCCTCTTTTGGTTGAGGCTTTTGGCTTTAGTTCTCGCCTAAAAAAGAATGAATAAAAGAAGAAAAAAGAAAGAGAAAAATAAAACCTGAGCGCAGCTTGTCTTTTGTTGTCATTTGCACTTTTGATTTCATTTGAAGTTGTCTTCGTCTTCGCCTTCGCCTTCGTCCCGCTGCTAAAGTCGAAGTCGTTTTTTTTTTCTTATTTTGTTTTGCTTTGTTTGTTGCCATTGTTGTCTTCACTTTTGTTTGACTTGTGTCGCTGGTCATGCAGCGAGCTACTCATTTTGTTCTGTCCAAAATAAGAGAAGGTAGCATCAATGCTAATCATCTGTGGGTCTAATGCTGTCTCCCTCCCTCTCTCTCTCATTCTATATGCCTTTTCGGTTCACGATCCAAACACAATTCTCTGCCCACACACAAAAGACGTTGTTGTTGCCTTTGCTGCCGCTGCTGTTGATCATCCAGCCATAATTCTGCATCTCCCCCTCTGCTTCCCCCGTGCCTGACAAAGGTGCCTATGACTATTCAAAGCACGTCAAAAACCGCATAGAGATTAATTACGGCGGGCAGCTTTGGGTCGGACTTGGTTCTGGGGATGAGAGAAGGTCGGCTTTGGCAAAGTCGCCATGAAGTGCATTTCATTTATTCTATAAATTATCGCCACGAATTGTTCATGTGAAACGCGGCAACAACTTTGACAGCTTTTCCAGGCAGAGCAGAGCCCAACAGCAGCAGCAGCAGCAGCGGTCTGTCTGTGTGTCTGAAACAATATTGTTCGCTCTCTTTCGCTCCACGCTTACCGCATCATCTACACAGACCCCCAAACCACCCCCCACCATCCACTTAGAACCACTATTTCCAACGTAAGTCAACAGCAAAGCCGCCCACATTTTGTGTCCGCCATCTTTTTGCTTCCGCCGTTTGCCTCGTGCATCTTAATTACTTTTGTAATTTTTTTTTTTTTTACCCCCTCTAAAAATTTCCACAGCCCAACGAAATTCAATGAAAAATACTTATTCAAATAGCAGCAACTACTGAGGCAGCAAAGAAGGCTGTAAACGAGCTAACACAAGCAGCAGCAACAGCAGCAGCAGCCGCAGATACAAAAACAATCTCACAGATACATTTGTGTTGGTTTTTTGTCGAACGCTTCGCTGGCTGCTTTACACTTGAGATTCTTATCGTTGGCTGGCCCAAGTTGATTTTGATCTTTACAATGCATTATGCAAACAGAGAGTGTGATAGACTAAACACTGAGAGAAAACAGAGAGAGAGAGAGAGTGAGAGAAAGAGCTGGAGAGAGAGAGGGCGAGCCCATTCTCAACGTGTCTCTCTCTCTTTCTCTCTATGTTTTTTGCACTTTGCAAACATATAGTTTCGATTTCATAGTCTGGCAATTTGTAGTTTTTCGCTTTTCGATTTGATTGTTTTTCAAGAACATTTCTATTTGGGTTTTTCTATCGTTTGTTTCTTTGGGGGAACAGCAACATCAAAAGATTTTTGTCACATAAATTGTCAACGATAGAGCAAGAAGTTCAAGTCTGAAGTGCTCAGCTCAGTGCTTAAGTCTCATTAGAGATACTTTAGTGTCTTTAGTCTGTTTGACTCCAGAGTCCGCGTCCGCGTCCCCGACTCCAAATACCAAATCCAACTGCTGCGCCCTGACCTCGCTTTGACTTGGGGCGAGGGCTTTGTATGAAAGACTCGGATTAGTAATGCCCTCAAGAGTTCACAACTGAATCTCTGTATTGCTATCTGTTTGCGTGTGTGTATTTGTGTGTGTGTGTGTGTGTGTGTGTGTGATGTGTACTGTAATGTGTGTGTAAGTAGCAGCACAAAAGTGTCAGCTTTGAGATTTAAGAAAGCAGCTCAGAGCAAGAGGAGCAAGCAAAAAGAAAAAAAAAAAGCAGCGTTAAATTAGTGGCAATTGTGCGCGACATGAAGTAGCCACATCAGCCCAGAGAGGAGACTACATCCACACACACACACACAAACACACACACACACACATGAGTATATGGTGTAATACTCGTTACTATTTATTTTGCAACATGTGTAGAGCTGTTGCTGTAAGTAGTCCGGCCAGGAATTGTGTAACTGTAACGTGAAGTGGTCGCCATTGTAAATGGCCAGCGATTTGTGTGGACCAAAAAGGAAGTTGCACCATTCAGAAGGTGAACTAGTGGCGGACATTTATTTCTCACTATGTGTATGTGCGTGTGTGTGTGTGTGTCTTGGGCATTAAACTAAGTACCAAAGCGACGCAAAGCTGCTGACTAACTAGCTGGAAAGAACAAACACTCAGAATAAAATTGTGGGCGATTTTTTTTTTATCGAATGCCACAAAGAATGTTTTATACACTTAATGTTGTTTTTTTTTTTTTTTTTTGGGTATACAAGTTTGTGGCCAAATATGTAACGTTTATTGATTGAAAAACACATTTATATAAAGAATTCAAAATGCGTTCGACAATAAAGATTTAATTGTTTCATTTATACAAACCTAATACAAAATTGAAATTTAATTCGCAATAATTTGCTTAACCTATTTAATTGAACGGCAGTGTACATCGATTCTAATCTTTCACCATTGGAAGTGTGTTCAATAATATTTCTTATCTATTGCGCTTGCAACACAGTAAATTTCTCGATAATAAAGCAAGTCTTCTAAGAATGCAAATTCAAAATGGGATTCATCATAAGAGAACTTAATTTGTGCTATATATAATTTTTTTTGTATATATATGTAGAGATAGTCTGCATATAAGATCATCCCCACATATCATGTGACTTTCTGTTTTTATTCAGCTTGATGATCGCAGGTCGCTTTTCGCTTTTCGCTTTTTGAGGTTGCCATAAGCCAACACATTCAATTGTGTATTCATTATGAGAGAGTCCATCATATTTATTAGTTGGCCTGCTTGCTGTCATCATCAAAAAAAAAAAAGAAGCAAAATAGAAAAGCCTGCCCCAAGTGCCGTGCCACAAATTACAATGCACATGGGCAACAGTCAGACCAATGAGCAATCAGACGCAACTGGCAAACTGGCAAACTGGCAAATGCCAACTGTCTGACTATTTGCTGCTCAAGATTTACACAAATTTTATGCAGACAATGACGATGATGATGCTGATGATGATGATGACGATGACGACAGTGGCTGGCCACATAAATAAAAGCTATGTAGAAGGGGGGGCGGAGGTGCCTGTGTTTGGAGCACTTAAAGACGCGGCTAACTTTGCTGCCTCGTTGTCGGCCCAACGTTTGTTTAATTTGTCTGCTTTGGTTTTTTTCAGAAGACGAGCAGCAAAACAGAATGCAAAAAAAATAAATATATATATATATATATATATATATATATACAAATAGAAATTAAGAAAAAACCGCAGAATTTTTCTTAGACAGATTCATAAAAACACTCTGCACACTGGCCCAAGAATCGTTTAGCCGAGGTGCCACAAATTTTTGATAAAATATTTGCATTGTGTATCTGCTGCTGGCTGTGGCTGTTTATGCGATAAGCAAAATGAGACAACTGAGTTATCAAATCAGGGCGCAAATCTCACAAAAAACGCGGAAAGCCAAAAATTTAGATAGCACTCAGCAATCATTTGGCACTCTTAAAGCCGTTTACAAGAAGCGTACAAAAAAGGGCTGCTTTCCAGCTATTAGCCATAATTTATGTTTGCACACGACCTGTGGATGTGGATGTGGCTGTGCAGCAAGAAAAGAGGCCTTGCTTCGAACCTTGGTTATCAACAGCAGTAAAAAAATGATGATAACAGAATATTAACCAAGTTGCCACAATAAAAACCCTCCGCGAGTTAGGTAAGTATTTGTATTAGTTAAATGGATTAAGGGAAAATAACTTTGCTATAAATGCAAATTTCTAAATATAAATCGAAACATATATTTTTTTAAATATACCATAAAAAAAGGAAATATGCTACATATCTGCCTATAAAACGAGCTCTAATAAAATCCTCTCTTTTATCAATTCAGATTCTTTAAAAATAATTTTTCTTTTAGATAAACTAATTCAGTTTTGTTTTGCTATTTTTAGGTAGCTTCCATAAAAAATAAACAACTTGTTATTATGCTATTTACTCATATTATTTTTATCAGTTTAATTTAGCTGTATTAGCAAACCGGACCTATGCAAAATGTATATTTAATGACTATAAAAACTAATTGCAGATATTCTGTTCAAAGTTTTATAATTTCAACTTACCTTTTTTTTCTATGCATATATATAAAAATAACATAATTTTATGGCATTTACATTTTCCTCAATTCTCTCCGGGGTTTGGCCATCAAAAAGTACTTATTTAATTAGCCACGACTTTGTACGTAAATCCACCACGAATCCATTGTTCCCAGTTTCAAGTCAAGCAATTTGTATTTAGTATTTAGCCGATCTGCCCAGTTGGCCGCCCACCACTTTTCGCCGATGGTTTCCCATTGTGCGATTTGTTGTTGTTGTTAGTTGGTTAGTTGCTACTATTTGTTGGCTTCTTCTTGAATCGTTGGCATTGTTGACATCAGTCAACGCCAATGTTGACGTCGTCCAGCAATTAGTCTACGCGCATGCGTCGCCGGCTTCATTGTCAACTTCATCGACGACGACGACGACGACGACGCTTTCCCATATTCAAACAAAATCGGGCATAGTAAAAAAAGTTAATTAAATTCAATTAAAATGCGTGGCGAGTCTTCGATAAAATGTTATTTGCATTTCAAGGTTAATTTGACAGACGTTTTGACGCTTTGAAGAAGTGCCAACTTTGCTCAAGGTATGCCCAGGGGCAAGGGGTTGGGGGGATTCCATTTGGTCAGCTGAATTGTTCCGCAACATTAATGATAAATCTATGTTTTGGACTTCTGTCCAAGGTGAAGTACACAAATCGAGTACTTTTCCAATGAATTTTAATGCAACTACTCCTCCCACTCCACTCACCTCACCATGCAACTTGCAACCAGCATATAAAACAAAACTCGTCGTTGTTTTACTTTAATTTAGCTGTGCAACATAGAGCATAAATATGAAATTAATTTCTGCGTCTAGCCCAAAAATCATAAAAGCCGAAACCAATGTAATAAAAATTATGTTGCTGCCACAAAATGTCCAGACAGCTGCCACTTTAGCCGCAGCCACATTGCCCTTACTCTTCCTTCACTCCTCCACTCCACTCCTCCAGCTCCTCTCGTCCACAGAGTCGACATTGTGCCGCCTCAGTGGACCGCATGCGGCGTCAGCTGCGATGGCTGCCGCTTGATGAGTGAATGAATGAATGGCCGGCACGTTGCACGATGTGTTTTTCTGGCTAGTGGCTAGTGGGTGTGGCATGAGCATCGGCATGGGCTAGGTGGTGCCACTAACAAAGCATTTAATGCTTTTATATGCGGGTGGCAGGCCTGGAACTGACGACATGGCCAAAAGAGAGCAGTGGCAGCGACGGCTTTTTGTCTGTGCAACATGTTGCTGCGTGTTCATATTTTTCAGCTTGGCACTTCAAACAACAAAATATTTCACTTAATTAAAGTTCTAATTAAATTGTGTAGAAAGGCCAAACAAAATCTGCACTAAATATTAATTGTGTAAACATTTTCCAAAAAGCAGTTTGTGGCCCTCAAAATGGCCCAAAATAACAAAAGTGTCAAAATTCTTTTATTGCATATTTTTCAAAGGCAGGTTTTTACTTTTTGCAACCAATCTTAACAAAGACTGATAATTGAATTTTCTTAAGTTCAATAAGCAAGACAGTTCTGGTTATTAATTAAATTATATCTTTAATTTATAAATATAAATTGTGGAAATGTTTGAGTTTGTTTACTGAATATGTAAAGCTTTGTAAATTGTTGTGGTCTAAACTCATAGTGAAATTTTCATGTGCCGATTTCTGGTGTAAGTAACAAAATGAAAAAAATAATGATTTATAATTCTATTGACAACTAAAAATATTAATCATTATATGTAAAATACACCCAATTTTGAGTTACAATATTTAATTGAGCTATTATTGAGTCAATTAAAAATAGCTCTATTTCAAACACAACTGTTGTGTAACAGTTTAGTCGCATAAAATGCTTTTTAATAGTTGTTTTGGGTTAAACAAAGAGCATTTTAAGTATCACAAATTTATCAACTTTTTATGAGTTTCAAAAGGGGAAACATTAGCTTAATAACTTCCTTAATCACTTTATAATCCTTTGCTTAGTAGACGGACAATATTCGCTTAATACGGTTATCAATAGCTCATTCGGAACGATGCCACAGCATACTTTACCCCCCCTCTTCGAACGCTCAACCCCCCTTCAATTGACCTGGCAATCGGTTTGATTTATGGTTCAACACAGAAACTGCAGTCGAGTCAATATTTTTCGTCCAATGCACTGCATATTCAATTTCAATGTGCTTTGGAGAGCAGCCAGCAGCGATGATACCTCAAGCTGCAATGTACACTATCAGACAAATGGTGGGTGATAGAGGGGGTGGAAGACAGACGAGGGTGACACACACACACACACACACACAAGCAGCACACAGCACACAAAGTTGACCTCAAGCAACTCGAATCCGATAATGGGGCGACGAACGGCAGCCAAGTGAAAGACAAACCCAAATCCAAATGAATTAAGTTATGGTTATTGACATTTAATGCACACACATATAAACTACACACACACACACACACACACACACACACAACACACACAACTCTCGACCATCGTACGTACCAGACACTGGCAATCGGAACCAGAATCGCTATCGATATCCAAGTGGAGCTCTGCCGTTGACAGATGAGAGTTTTGGCTAGATATGTGGAGTAGTTGGTTTTGTGGGGAGGGGGTTGTGCTGCAACGAGTGGCAAGCAGCGTGGCGCATTAAATATGATCTGAATCACCAAATGCAGACGACACCTAACATTCTGTGTGTAACTTTTATTTGCCATATTTTTTTTTACATATTTTTATTTGTTTGATTTTGGACTGCTGACAGCATTTTTCATGCATTTTAAGCCGCAAAGCTCAAATGTTATTTGGAAATCAGATAGGCCAAGTTGAAGTCCCAAATAGCGCACATTTCTCACAGTTGTTTCAACTGGTTTTCCCTCTGCGCAGATGTTGTAATTTAATATCAATAAATATAATAACGAAATATTGAAAATCTTTTAGATTAGCATCATCATATGACAACTGCTGTAAATAAGAGTTAATTTGCCAAAAAATATGTCTGGCTTAGCAACTAAAATCATATTTTTTTTTACATGGAATTGTGTCTAAAAATAAATGTTGTAAATTAGAAAATAGTAAATAAGACGTATTTTTCAATGTTTTGGTATATTATGATCATGTTAATCAATGGCTTCTGATGTCATAAATGTTTTCGTCCAAGTCGCAGATATTATATGCATTTGTTAATTATTTTTATATATATAACTCACCTAGTTTATTTATACGATTTTGTTAGTGTTAAACATAATTTCTCTTCAGATTTCTCAGAACTACTACCAAAAATTATCAATGCTTATAAACATTGTTAAATATTGGCCAAAAGTTTTTAAGTGGATTTAGTTATTTTCATCAATAAGTTGCCACAAGTAGAAGTTTAAGTTGCGCCACACAGAAATTCCCAATTGGCTCTGAGTAAACTCGATAAAAATGCTCCAAATGCCTGCAGATCAGACGCCAGCCTGGACAGCGGGTAACTAACAGTAGAATGTAATGTATTAACGGTATACAATCCTTGGGGGCACATGCAGCTCAAGTTCACAGCTATGCAGCACATCGAAGGTAAAAATCGAGACCACAAGGGGGCAAGCAGCGTGGCAACTAAGCAATAAAAACGAGACCATCTCCGAAAATGAAATACCACAGGTGACTGACGCATGCCCCCACATTCACACACACACACACACACACACACACACAGACACACAACATGCTTATGGTTAGTTTTTTTCATTCTTCTTTTTTTTTTTGCAACGATAATTTACATATTTTTCTTACCAGGCGACCTGAAAAGTAGCCAAACAAAAAAAAATGTGGCAGATAAAAATGAACAACAAAAATGCAAACAGAACTTTTTACGTATTTTGCGATTTTACTTTTGTTTTTTGGGATGCACCTTTTTTTCCTGGTGGTGGGGAGGGTCTGTTGAAATTGAAAACGGCGTTGATTATAATGTCAATACTCATAAAAAATAAAATATAAAAAAAACACAAACCTCTCGCGACACACAAGCGGACTGCAAAATATGTGCCTTATAAAATTGGTGGGTTTCTTCTCTGGTTTCGGCTCTTGGGTGCGGTCAAAAAAATTGGGCTTATTTTGTTTTGCTTTCTTGCTTGGCAATTGGTGTTTGTTTTTTCTTCTTCTTTATTATTATTTTAACTTTTTTTTGTGTTTTGTTTTTTGGGTGTTCTCTCGTTAAGATACAGATACAAATGCAAGCAAATGTATGTTTCGTGTTATTCATTGGCACTTTCATGGACATTACTAATGTTTTTCTTGCTATGCTTTTGTTTGCTTAAATATGCCCTAACAATGAGCATAATGATTTTTAACAAATTTTATGAATTTTAGTAATTTTATCTCATATGTTTTGTGTGAGATTTGCAGTAAATATTTTGAACAGAAATTAATATATTTAAAACGAATTGAACTAACTTGGATTTAAACTTATAAATTTTATTTTATGGTTATTTATTTAATAATTTATTTATCAGTAGAGTTTTAATAATCTAAAATCTAAAAAAAATAAAGGTGGTAAAATGCTGAGAAATTTGACATTGGTCATTATGTTTTTACAAAAATTATTTATTATATTTACATACTTTTTCTATTTATGTATATATATATATTTATTTGGTTTTTACATTTTTTTTTGTAGTTAGAAAAAGCATTTCCAAACAAATAAAAGATTTTTATTAGCTTTTAAACCGTATATATTTTCACAGAGGCTATAAAATTTAATAAGTTTTTACAAAAAAATGGCAAATTAGTTTAGCAAATAATGCCAAAAACTTGTAGTTCTATTGCAAGAGAATATATTTTGACAACCCATTAAAGAAAGAGTATGAGTTGGTCGTCACTTTCAAGAAAAGGCTTCAACTATTACCTGTTGTTGTTGTTGTTGTTGCTATTGTTGTGTGTTGTCCTGTGGCTGTCGGTCTGTTTACCTGCTTTGTGCGCTGTGGCAAGAACCAAAGTCAAAAACTTAATGCGCTTTGGCATGCTTTTAGGCAATAATTCATGGATTAACGCCATTTGGCTTAAGCTGATTTCTTGGACGCTTTTAGCGCATTTGATTTTTTTGGAGGAACCTCACCTTTTGGGGTGCCAAAGCATCTTTCTTATATTGTTATTTTTGTTTCTGTCTTTTCTTATTTTTGACATTCTTTGGACGTGACTAATCAACTTAGTCGTTGTCGTCGTTGTCTTTTGGGTCTCAATCTGTCTCCCTATCTCTGTTCCTCTAATGATCACTCGGTCTGCGATTTGTATAGCGATTTGTTGACCACAACAAATTGCATTCTGAGGCGCCCATAAATAACTTCTTCTTTCCTCTTTTTTTTTTTTTTTGGCTCGACAGGCGTTTGTGTTGTCCTTGTACCTGAATTTGATCCCTGGCAGCACGTGCTAAGTGCCAAGCAATGTGCAACTGCTCAAGACTCATTTATCAATATCCGAATAGCAACAGCTCATAAGAAAGAGAGAGATAGATAGAGAGAGAGAGAGAGGGATGCATTTGATTTATGCACTAAAACTTAATATTACATTTTATAACTGCCCATAAATGATGTTCAGCTGAATTTTATACCCTTTGCGCTTGAACAATTCATAACTTTGCGAAGGGAGAAGGGGGAAAGGGTGTTTTGGGAATACCAAAAACTTACGCTGGCAACCCAATTAGATCAGCCAAAGCCAACCACGACTGTCACGCCTGCCACACCACCCACTCGCCCAATGGCCCAAACATTTTTCGCTCGCTTTGTTTTCAGCCGCCCCCAATGCAAATTCCTTACAAGGGATTGCGGCTGGCATTTTGTTGTTATTTTTAGTATTTGTGGGTGACTGACGACTCCCAAGTGGCAACAAGCGTCGCGTCGCGTCGCGACGCATTGCTTGGTTTCCGCAATGCGAATTTCCCGCCATTGTTTCTCAATGCTCCCGATGCTCAGCGCCATCACCGTCATCGTCGTCGTCCTTACGGCCGCCATTTTCTATTTGGCTAAAAGTTTATTCGCATTCAGCACATTTAATAAGCGCTTATTGTACTTAAGTTTTTGCATTGTTGCCTGTCACTGGCTTCATTCGAGGCTTTTGTTATTGTTGTTGCAACTTATGCTGCTCCTCTTGTTGTCGTTTTTTTTTCAATTAAATTTTTTTATTTTGACTTTAATGAACAGATTTGCTTGTGGCCATTTTGTTTTGAGTGATCCGCCCGCCTGTTTGCCAAACTTTGTGATGAAGTAATTATATATAATATAAGTGATGACAATTTCAGCTAATTAAATGCGTCACTCAATTCGAAATGGCTCAAACCATAGATGACCACCATATGGCTTAATGGCCACTTAACAGCGCTGTTAACCGTCTAACAGTGCTGCCAAATAAGCAGAACACAGAACGAACACTTCTCAAATGTATGCAATTTGACTTGGCTTAGCCGCTGTTGGTGTCTCTGCCTGTGTCTCTGCTGTTGCTACTGCTGGCTCTGCAGTTGGCTCTGCTGTCACATATTTGGCTCGTGCGCTCCACACACTGTTAGCTGTTAGTTAGTCACTGCTTAAGTAATCATGGCGCTCTTCGCCCGCGCACGAAGCTGGCCGCCACTCACGAATCGTATTACAATTCGTTTGACTTCGGCTTCGGCTGCGGCTGCTGCTGTTGCTGTTGCTGTTGCTGCTGCTGCTGGTCGGTTCGGCTAGCCAGTGCTTCAGTTCTTCAGTAGCCAACAGCGCAGCACGCGGATGCTACGCTTCGTTGTTATTTTTTTCTTTCTTGTGGCTGGCCTGCGTTTACAAAAGCACAAGCAGCAGCGCTCTCTTGCGTTGGCTCTTTAACTTTGAGTTGTACTCTCTGGCGCTCTTCACTGACACACACACACACACAGCGACGAGTGTTGCTGCTGCTGCTGTTGTGTGTTCTTGAGTTGGGGCTGTCGTTGGCTGCTGCTGCTGCTTTTATTGTTGTTGTTATTGTGTGGTGGTCTCGGTCTCGGTCTCTGTTTCGGTTTCGGTTTCGTTTGTCTGCCTGCTGCTGCTGGTTTGATTTTTGTGCGCTCCGCAGCGTCGTCGTCGCCGTTGCCGTCGTTGCCCGTCATTGCTCTGCAGCTGCGTTCGTGCGCTTTTTGAAAATAGTTACAAGATGTTCATCGAAGTGAGTAGAACGCCGGAGCGGTGAATTGGACAAATACAAAAGGCATCAGCCGTAGAAGAAATCGCATGTGTTGAACTGTAACCGAATCTTAGTTTCAATATCAGACTGAAAGAAAAAAAAAAACAGAAAAAATAAAAACAAATAAACGCAAAACATATAAAAAAAAAGTGTGAAAGCTGATAAAAAAAAAAAAAAACCACCAGGCACATGTTTACCAAGAACCCAAGCACAAGTTCCAAAAGATAATACGATCCAATTTTTTGTGGCGCGAGTTTTGAAGTTTTAAGTTCTCTTTTGGAGTTATCACCAACTCGTCTGCTGATGAAGCATCAGCTTTAAAGTCCATGTCCAACTAAAGTGCAATCCATGCGGAGCTGCTATTGTTATTTTTAAATCGCTGACCGCAGAGAATTTAAACGCTAAAAATAAAACGGACCAAAAAGCAACAGCAAAATACAACAAAATAAAAATAAAATTTATATCGCAACGCGTCGAGTTTTTCCTTTGGCGGTCTATAAAAATACCACCAAATGCAAAGGGTAAAAACTCGAAAGTGACAAACACCAGCAACTGCAAAAATAACAAAAGCAACAATAACAACCACAACAACAACACCAACAAAAGCCAACAACCAATCGAAAACCAACAACAAAAAATTCAAAAAGTGTGTGCAGCGGCATTTTCCACAAGTGAGTGAAAAATTTGTAGTTTCATTGCCCGATTCTAAAAATAACGCAGCAAACATTTTTGCTACAATTTTTACAGACTCCCAAAAAAAAAAAAAAAAAGGGAACTATACCAAAATAAACAAAAATTTATGTAAATAAAATTCGGAAAGATCAACAAATTTTGAATAGTGTCAAAGTGAAGTGCGAAATGTAAATTGCAAAAATCAAGCATTCAAATATCAAAATTATACAAAGTGTATGGAAAAACATAAACAAAGAAATTGGATTTTAAATTTCCATACATCAATTTGAATTGAAAATTTCTGCTGCACTTTTCGTCACTATGTAAAAGAAAAAAGCAAACATTATTTTTGTACCCTTCCAAGCATTTTCTCTACGCGAGTTGAGTTTTTTTCACGCAACCTTTCCGCATTCGTTACTTTCGAGGGCGTCACTTGGATATACACACACAGACTATACGAATACACATATATATATATATATACTTTTTTATATATATGTATATATAACAGGTGACAGTTTTGTGCATTAGTTTCGCATTAAGTGTTAACTTCTTGGACTTTTCTTCTAGACAAAAAAAAAAAAATTTTTACATGCTGCATTTCTTTATCTATGGATTATTTTTGGATACGTATGCAGTAGCAGAGCACAGGTTTACACACTTTGTTAAAAACAAAGAACACTTCGTTAAAAGGTTCGTAATTTACAACTTGAGTGCCGTAATAATGTTATGTTCATTCAAAAGTGCTTGGCCAAGTTTTTAATGGCGATAATTATCAAAAATTACGCATACTTCATTACGCTCTTGTTTATTTTGCAAAATTCTAAAGAAACCTCAAGTGCTCAACAATTTGATTATCAGAATATATATATAAAAAAAACATATATCATTTTTATTACTTTTAATTTTTTTTCTTCTTTTTTTTGATATTTTGAACTTTTTAAAGGAGGAAGTATTTAATACTGATATCGAATTAAATTTGTTCATTTAAATTTGCCTTCAGACATTGTTTAAGTTGTTTAATTCTACTTCTAATTAAATAAAATTTCTTTTTCCATAAGAAACATATTTTCTTTTTGAAAAAAAATTACACATTTTATTAATTGAAAATAATAAAATATTGAAATACGTATTTAAATATTTACTCAACTATTTTTAAAACTTGTTAAGGGAACAAATTCAAAATTTCCAGTAGTACAATTAACAAATCTAAATTCCGCACATCTGATTCACTAAAATTAATTTGTGCTTAGGATTTATATGTAGAACTATAAGTATAAAATCATAGGCTCCTGTTAGAAAATATTCTCATCAGCATAATATACAAATAAAAACAAAAATAATACACTGAAGCACACCTGTGTGCGAGAAACAATGAAACCTAAAAGATACAAGTATAAAGATATATATATATATATATATATATGTATATTTTTTTTAAATGAAATGCTGTTTAGCAGAGTGCCTGAGCATATCTCATTACAAGCCCAAGGATCATCGTAATAATCATCAAGACTTTTGTCTTCGTTGCAACAGCACAAAGAAAACATGCGAAATAATGGAAAAAGAACTGTGCAAAAATATATAAAAGAACTTTTCTCATTATCAACGCAAGTGTTTTTAAACTTTGTTGCCTTGTCGCAGACTGAGGAAGGAAGGACGGGAAACTGATGAACAGTGGGGAAGGGGAGGGTGGATGAGGGTGACGGTAGGCGGTTGGCATGCACAAAGCTCGCCTGTCGCTAGCCAGTCAGTCAGGGCCATGGATATGGCCAGCTGGTCACTCATCGGATATGCTCTTCAGACTTCAGTCAAGCGTCAAAAAAAAAAAAACGTGGGCCATAAAAAGTGCTGACAATTTTTACATCTGTCATAAATTTGCGAGACTCGTAAATCTATTTTCTGCATTTTATTTGTTTATTTCAAAAAATTCTTAAACAACGCAAACAACGACGGGCGGCAAGTGGGCGCCTGATTGATGTGACAATTCCTTAATTAATTTGTGAAGCGGGAGCCGAGAATAAAGCACGTAATTAAGTAGATCTGCGGCTGCACTGATCTCCCTCTACAGGGGTAATACATCAAAGTGCCACAGTTTATTCACATTCGACTCTTTGGCCTTTGTCGAACTCGATTTGATCGCTTATCAATTTTGGCACATTCACCTTTTACCAAAAGTGTGTCCAACAGGTAAAACTGTAATTTTTCCCACGCCTTGTGCTAGTTATCAAAATCAACTTAAATATATATATTTTGATTTAATTGTTTTTGGTTTTTTTTTTGTTTTTTTTTTTTTTTGGCAATTATTTGCTACAAATCTAGAGATAAGCATGTAAACAATGCATATAAATATAAATAAAGTTCAACGACTTTCTTTATCATTTTGCCTCTACTCAAATGTTGAAACATTTGGCTCAACATTCCTCATCTTTAGCACTCTTTGCTGCTGTTGCTGCTGCTGCTTTAACTTTGATAAGAATAAGTCGAAAATGCCTTCAATAAAAGAAGTTTCTTCTTTTTTTTTGGTGTATTGTGAAGAAGTTTTCGCTCTTTATTATGGTAGATAGGATGAGCTGAAGAATGTGAAGACTCATTGTGTATTTGTATGTATTTTTTTTTATTTTTTTATTTTTTTTTTTGCTGTCTGACTAAACCAGGTTAAGCAAATATGCAGCTGACTCCACGTTGCACGTTGCTTGTATTTCGTTAACAGTAAACAGTATTGAAATATAGGTGCATATAAATATTAGCTCTTAACTTCAATTGGAAATAAAAAAAAAAGAAAAGAGTTGTTGTAAAATTTAGTAAGACAATTATTGACTGCAAAGCCTGCAATTTCTATTCCTTGACTCATATGTTAGACTAGATCAAACTGTGATCGGTAAGTTAGAAGGGGGAATCTCAGGAATTTAATCATTCCATGACAAGTGTCAGGCAACAGGAGAAAAGTTCTGGAATTTGGAATTTGGGATCTTCCTTCAAGCATCTAAAATCATGTGCTGATTGCGCCACACTTAGTTCGTGGTAAAATAAGCAATAAACCGTATTTAGATTAAATATCTAAATTTGTGCAGATTAAGTTTAAAAATAGAAAACACATAAGATAAAAGTTTTTTTTTTAGTTTTTGGTAACTTTTTTGGCTCTTTCTGGAGAGCAACGAAATTTTACTGGTTTATTCTTTTTTGTGGACATATCGAGACTCTCCGGAATCCAAAAAGGCAAAGCTATTTTTCCGCCAATCTGCAGTAGCTACTAATTTAAAAATTAACATTTATATATATAAATTTATATATGCTTGTTTCGATATTTCCAAAACATTAGGCAGCCCTTGGATAATTCTTTCAGTGTTCATGCATTATTTTTGGCACAGCAAATTATATTTTATCTGAAATATGCAGAAAATATTGCAACGTTGGGTGGCTCTGGGTGCCGTTGCTGCCACCCACCCAATTAGCTTTTGACTGCTCTTTTTTTTTTGATATTGTTGTTGTTGTTGTAGAGTGCAGTAAATAAGCAAGCAAAAATTGTGCGCCATATTTTGCAGCCAACGCACATAAATAAGCTTTAGTCCAAAGCCAAGTTGGCCGAGGTTGAGGAGATGGATACAAAATGCTTTTCTTCTATTTGTGCCTCTTGTTGGGCGGCAGCCACCAAAAAGTAGCTGGCAAATGGCCAAAAAGGCATGGCCAAATGTGCCGCCTGTTGTTGTTGCGGCTGCTGTTGCCATCTTTGAAATTTGTTTTCATTCTTGGCTACTGTTGAGGCCAATTTCGCTGCCGCTGTACTTGAAGATGGCAAAACTCGAGCACCAGCAGCAGCAGCAGCAGAGGCAGCAGCAGCAGCAGTGGCAGCAGAGGCAGCAGCATCGTCGCACTAATAAATAATTTTAATTGTATTCATTTGTTGTTGCCCATTTGCTGCCTGCTCCACTTTGTTGCACAGCAAAAAGGCGGTCAAGAATATGCCAAAGATACCAATTTAAAAAAACTTTTTTTTTATTGTTTTACAACACTCTAACACGCAGAACAAACACACACACACACACACACACACATACACACACACACACACATACACACACACACACACACACATACACACACAGCAAATTTGTTGTGTTCGGAAATTGAAAAACGTGTTCAACGACCAAAAATTGCTTGCCATTCCTTGACTTGGCCAGAAACGTTGACTTGCCGCACCCCTTCCCCCCATTTCTGACCGCTCAGCGCTTATCGACGCGACGCGTTCAAGCCCACAAAAAATGAGTAAGAAAAAAAAAATAGCAGCCAATTTCAGTTTCATTTACAGTTTGGCACTCGGTTTTCATTTTCATGTTTACAGTGTGGCTTGGCTTGAGCAAACTTTGTCACTGATAAGCAGCGATTCAGTTACTCCCCCTCCCCGCCCACTACATGCGTCGACTCTGTCTGTCTCTTTGTCTGCCCACAAGTTTTGAGTCATCGAACACGTCTTGCGTCGACGCCGACTGCGACTGCGACGCCTTATGCTGTCATACAGATATGAACGGTGTATGCTGACCAACTGCAAGCATATTGCGCATACGCCACGTGAAGCGTCGCTCTTCATTTCTGCTTTGTGGCGTCTTGGTCACGTCTTCGGTATGCACTTTGTGCCAGCGTTTGCCCCATTTGCTCATGCAGTCAACCGATGACTGACTAAATGACGCCAACGGCAACGTCGACGGCGACGTCAACTGCAACGGCAACGGCAACGTCGACTGCACAGTGCATTTGGGACGTGCAAATCAGGGAACAAAAGCGAAACTATTTATTTAACTTGCTTGCTTCGCTCTCTGATTTCATGTGTGGCATTTACTTTTCAACAATTTTTACTTTTCAACAAATTTGCCACAGCAACAGGCAAACTTTTTTTTTTTAGACTCCATGAAAAAAACTATTTCCATTACATAATGCAAAAGCATAAAGCGTTCGCACTTGGTTCAAATTCCAAGAATAAATAAAAATAAAAAAAAATTGTAATACGTTTATAATCTAGTATAAAGCACTTAAAGCAATACTAATTTTAATGAAACCGAGCAGCGGCAGACCTTTGCTCGCACTTAGCTTTTGAGAAACGATTATTTCACTTTTGTTTTAAATAAATGATGATGCATATTAAACCAAAGTTCGCGTTGGGCGAATAATGAAGGCGCTTTTCTTATGCCCTTGCAACGTGCACCAGCTACAGTTGGGGTAGGGTTAGTGGGGAAGGTGTGGGGGTGGGGTAGGCAGCGACGACAATAGCGACATCGTCGTCGTCATTTATTGTTGCTTGTTATTGCGGCTGTTGTTCTTGTTGTTGCAGTGAGCTCAATGCGCTCGATATCTGCTGCCAATACACAGTCACACACACAAACACACACACTGTTACAGATGGACACACCCACACACACAGTGGCACAGTCAGTCACATACACTGGCAAAATAGGTGCGTTGTATTTATTCGCCTCAATTCTGGGCCAAGGTAGTTTTTATCTTTCTACTCTTTTTGTTGCTGTTGCTGTTGCAATTTGTTGTTATTGTTGTTGTTATTGTTGGCGTTGTCTGGCAGCTTTTGCTGGCTTGTTTGCTTGTTATTATTGTTTTTGTTGTTGTTGTTGCAATCCTTGAAAATGTGTTTTCACACAGACAAACATACGCGCAATTACAAACACAAATAAAGCACTCGGAACACTTTTGACCGCCATTTATTTATGCTGTCACGTCTTCAACGCCTGTAACGCCCTGCCCCCCGCACAGCCCCTTCCACACTCACACACCTATCACATGCACCGTTTGCGCTCTCACTTTACACATATTTATTTATTTAATTTTCGTTCTTCGTTTTCGTTTTTATTTTTATTTTTCTTATTGTGGCTTTTATCTGTGCAAATCGTCGGCCGCTGCACGTTTTTTTTCACTATTAGTCACATATTTTTTTGGGAGCTTTCTGTTTACACAAACAAAACAGCAAAAACTGAAAGAAAAGAAGAAGAAAAAAACCACATTTGGGATATGTTTACAAATTGTACTTGTAAGACATGTACTTGCCCCAAAAGATGATATCATATTTTGCTGCTACAAGTTGTTTCTCTGATTTGTAAACTGATCTTTATACTACGACTTCTCCCTTATAAAAAATTCGAAGTTTAATTTAAAAATCATTTGCATAACTAAAAATAATATAATTTAGTCTAGGTTAAGCCTTTGCTCAATTTGTTAATTGAATTTTCTTTATGGGCTATAAATATTAAACGATTAAAGATGTTTCAACAAAACTTGAAGAAAAAAATTGTGTATACAATTTTTTTTTTTTTTTTTCATTGAATACGATTTCTAATTTGAACATTTGCAATTGAACTTTGCGCATATTAAATTTGCATGGTGTGCTCGGCATTTATTTGAAGACGCCTGCTGCGAATTTCCATTACAACAATTGCCACTTGCAACAATTGGTTGCCAAGTCAAATGAATACAATTGCCATTTCCCCGCAGCTACGTTTCACCCCACTCTGACAGCTTTTTCGCATTTGTTCTCTCTAACACAAACACACACTAAACACACACATACACACACACACACACACACACACACACTCACACACACACACAAAGCAGACTGTCAATGCCATTGATTTGAGTGTGCAACTTATGTTTGCCAGCTGAACGCCTTTCAGTTCACAATCCCCTTGCTCCCACTCCACCTCGCTCCCCTCCCTCTCCCCCATCCACTCTGCCTTATTTAGTCGATTTTGCTGCACATCGTCTTAGTCCTTTGGGCCTCCTTCGGCCTTCTCTCGCCTTCACTCAGCCTTTTCCTTTACCCAGTGAAATCAATGGCTTTGCCTCGGCATCTTCACTCCTCTCTGGTCTGCCACAACGTTGCCTTTGTCTCTGTCGTTATTCCCATTCTGCAGAGACGTCAGTCACACACACACACACACACACACACACACACACACACACACACAATCACATCGCATTCAGCTTGCATCCCAAAAAAGTAAAACTGCAAAAGTAGCACAAGAAAAATTTACGTTGCACAAACTTTGTTTGGCAGCTTGTTTTACTTAAATTTGTATTTGTTACGAACATACGTGTCGCAAGCCACTGCTCCTCTGACCCATCCCCCCCTCCCCTTCAACCTCCTCCGAACAATTTGATAAGCCAAAGTCACTCAAGCAAAACACGTGTTAAACTTTTAGTTATTTCTTAGTGTCTTTTTCTACGTTTTAGTTGCGGGCCATACAAATTCTCCACACAGATTTTGCAGAGGTTAAAGCCACTTTTGCCACATATATTTTGTTACCTCTGAATATGTCTTCAACTAGGTTTTGGCCATGCATCTAAAGCTGGTTAGGCAACGGAAAAATGAAAAATATTTTTCATTTTTTTCCATTTACGCACAATCAAAATTTCTCTAGCTTTGCTCTCTTCATCTATCTCTCTCTCTCTCTCTCTTTGCATTGTCATCAATGTCAATCTCTCTCCCATTCCATATATATATATATGCACATATAACTCACATCCATGTCTTGTTTTGTAGTCCTCTTTGGTAGATCTCTGGCTGAGTGTCCCTTGGGGCCTTGTTTAGATTTATTGCTTTTTCGTTCTATTCTCGAGGCTCTTTTCACTTGATAATTGATGAATGTTTTGTGAGTGCTGCATGAGCACAAAATACACTTACAAAACACACACACTCATACACACACACACATACACATGTTCAAGGCTTTTCTCTTCGTTGTTGAATATGCAAGTTTTGCTTTTAGCTTTTGTTTATTTGCATGACAAATGCTCAGAGATCAGCCAAAAATAAACAAAGACTTGTCAATCACTGATTCAATTAAGTCAAGTGCAGCAAACACAAGTACACACACACACACACACACATACGCACACTCACAGCCATAAATTCTAATGTCAGCTTAAAGGCAATTGCCTCAGTTTCAATTGTTCTCAGCCTTAAATTGTCATCATTGCAGAGGTGTTAAAGCGTGTGTTTATAAGGCACCCAATGGGTAAGGGGGGGGGGAGGGGAGGTAGAGATGTAAATCGTGCTGCTGCTGGCAACGTGCACCATAAAATTCTTGGCAAGAATACGTGCGTGCCAAGTTGGCAGCAAAGTAGGCAACTGAAAATCTTATCCTGCCACAAATGAACACAATAAAAGCAAACAATTAAAAAGTGTTGCACAAAATGACACAAAGAAAATATATCCATTAATAAATATGCAAATATTAATATTAATTTAGTAAATATAAAAATAGTAAAAATATTATTTTTTGCAAATAGTTTGAAAAATCAGCTCATAAAAAAGATATTATTTATTTTAATATTAATCATAATTTAATAAAGTAGATATTCAAAAGATGATAATTTTCTTTAATATAGTTGAAAAAACTCAGCTTATAAAAAAAATAATTTTCAATTGTTTTTTTTTTAAATATTTAATATATATAATTAAATATTAAAATATACAAAAAAAAAAAAAACTTAATCAAAAATTGTTGAAAATCTTTTTTGTATGCTGGCTTACAGGGTATAAAAGCAACAACTAGAAATGACAAAAACAGCCAACAACAAAAAAAAACAAAAAAAAACCAAGTGACGTCTACCAAACAAGCAGGCAGCTGTTTATTCATTGAGTGTATGTGTGTGTGTGTTGTGATGTTGTGCGTGTGTAAGTGTGTTGGTGCGTGAATGATTGCCGGCGCCTGTTGATGACAAGTGTTGCGTGTTTTGAATATATATAGGAATATGGGACTTATACTTGCTTACGCACTTACACAAAACACGACACACACACACACTCGAAAACCCATACTCATACTCAAATACATACTCATGGTTATACATATGTTGTCTACATATACAGTGGTTGTTGTTTGAGCACGCCCCTCCTAATGACAGGCCATGTGAACAACTGCTCAAGTTGTGGCATGATTATAATGTGATACTCGTAATAAGTTGCATGATTATGTGTCACTGCGTGAGCCCTCAACTTGACTTTGAGCAACAGTTAGATGCCACCTCAAGAGTGTGCCAAAATCTCGAAAGTTGTACTTTCCTTACTTGCCACATATTGTGGCTGTTCGCGTTTTGCATTAAATTTTTACTTAATTCGCTGAATGTTCACTAAAGCAAAATGTATGATTTCTGCCGAAAAATGTTGCCCTTTTAATGGAATTTTCTTTTGCTTTGTATACGCAGCAAAAATTCCGCTTATTTGTTGCACATCCGAGCAGTGCGGCGGGGGGTAGAAAATTTGATCAGTTCTGCTGCTGCTTCATTCAGTCGAATCCATCACTCATCAATCATCTGCCAAGCCAGCCACGCCCCCTAATCAAAATGTGTGTGGGGGAATATGTCGAACAGCAAAGCATATATGTAAAAACGGGCAAACCAATTTGGAGGTTATGGCCGACATATGCTAACTGTGCGCCTAAAAGGCTGCAGCAATTTTGTTGATTAGTCCAGTGTCTGCGGAAATTTCCCTCTTGCTGCCACTTTCACATAATACACTTTCTCACACACAGGCTGTCAATGGCCAAAACATAAAAACTAAATACCAAACATCCACAAGGACATACACACACCCACACACACAAGCACACACACACACACTCAGCTGAAGGTACAATAAAGTCGCAGGCCATTTTTGGAGCTTCTTTTGGGCATCTTTTTTTGTACACTCGAAATATGCAAAAGGTTCAAAAAATAGTGTTCAACTTTGCATCGATTCGAGCGCTTGTCTAAAGTAAATATTTGCTTTTAGTTAACAGAAATTCTACTTAAATATAGCTCAATTCTCATTTGTTTGCCAATAAAATCCTTTAATAAGCTTTGAATGACCAATGAATGCTCCTTTTCCTGGAATGGATGCAAACTATTTGAATTATTTACAAGTAACTTTTACCATTGGCTACATTTTAATCAATTGATTTTCATATTCGAGTTTAAGTGTAGCCATTTTTCAATGTGTAACAATTAAATTGTTACTTTTAACTTTAAAGTTTGCAAGATTATTTTTCTTTTTGCATTCTTGAAACATTGCCAGCAAATTTCTCTGTGTGTGTCTTTTTGCAGCTGCTAGATTTTATTATTGCTTAACAGGCTTTAAGGCAACACAGTGGTGACTAAGGCTAACACACACACACACACACACACACACACACACAGAGGCATATTTGTTGGCAGCAGCCCAGCCCTGAGCTGTTGGCCACCTTTTTAGCGCAGGTGCTCCTCTCCTGCTGGGGCCAAAGTCGTTTTGCGCCTGGGTCGTCTGATATATGTGGCCACGTGGCGACCGACCGACCGACTGCCAGTTGCGAGCTGGCATGTTCCAACCAGCAAGATAACATCAGCCAAACACCTGACACCCTCCTCCTCGTCTCGTCTTCCTCTCTGAGGGTTTTTGGCAGTTTCTAATCAAGGTTATTTAATGTTTGCCAAGCGCGTTCTTAATGCCCAAAAATAACATTTTTAGTATTTTTATTTGCAGTTTGTTATCGGGTTATTTGGCTGGCATTCGTATGCTGATGCCAATCCAATCGAAGTGGTTTTTCTTTTGTTGGCAAATGCGTGATAAATTCAAGTCAAGTTACGTTTTGGCCTAAATGCAGACACATTTCGGGCAACAGCTCTGAGTCCTCTGGCTAATTAGACCACAGCAGCGGGTGGCCCGTGCTGTGCATCCTGCGGCGTGGCGACTGCCTTCTAACAAAAGCAAACATTAACAATGCCAATTGTTTGCCAAGACAGGACCATTATCGTTAGCCACGTTGGCAGTGGTGGTGGTGAGGGGGGGGGGAGTAGGATGAACAGCAGCACAATGAAGCGGGGGCACTTGAGGCCGCATTTTGGTTGCCTTGACTTGTTGGCTAGACAAATTCGCTGCTGTTGTCAGTTGTGGCGCTGTAAATGCATGTTGATGGCTTTCTATGGTCTCTGTCCAAAAATCCTCATCATCCTCATACTCATTCGTATGTCAGATGTTGTTGTTGTTGTTGTTGTTAGTTGCCTTTTTGTGGCACATGTAAATTGCTTAGTTCAGCAGCAGCGCTTTATTTAAAAGGCCGCGTTGAAAAGTATGCTACACTAAACATATATCACTGCTAATGTGTGTGTGTGTGTGTGTGTATGTGTGTGTGAGTGTGTGAGTGTGTGTCACTGTATGATAGACAACTCAATGATGCGATTCACTCATCAATCAATACGAGCAATTCGCTGCTGGCTTTGGGTCAAAAGAGTTTGTCAATCGACGAAGGCAGCAAACAGCATGCAATGCCAGTCTTTAATAGAGTCTATATATCTGTGTGTGTGTGTGTGTGTGTGTGTGTGTGTGTGTGTGTGTCGACTGTAGAGCACTTAATGCGGCAATAAGCGAGGATATGAGAACATGACAACATATGCATATCTGGGTTTACTGGCATTAAGTGCTTGTCAATTTGCATTGATTTGACACTTTTTCGATTACACAAATTTTGCATGTGAATGAAAAAACGAAAAAGAGTTGATTTACTACAAAATTGGTATTTCAATGATGATCAACTTGGCTATGTGCTTATAATTGAAAGGGTTAAAACAGATTTGTTTTAGCCTGGGCAACCAATTTTGGAAAAAAAAAATAAATCTTCTTAGAATTGTTTTGTATGATTTCTTATTTAAAGTATCGAAAGTCGGAGTAGATTTAACTGATAGAAACTAAAATAATATTTTTTATTATTATAAAATAAGCCAGTTTAAATATTTTTCAACATTAATTTCTGCTTACTTTATTTTATCAGCAGTTCTTATTATTTATTTATAATTGCTTTGCAAAATCGAACCATTTAAATTTAAATCGAATACAATCAATGACTTATTTAAGTTTAATTTAAGAAAAGAAAAGTAATTCTTTTACGCTGACTATACATAAATTGCCATTATAAATAATAATTTACTTTTTACATAGATATATATATTTTTTCTTGTGTTTTTGTATCTCTGCTCACGTTTTGCTCTCCTCCTTTTTTTTTGCAGGCTGACATGTTCAAGGCCAGCGAGAATTCTACTTTATGTTTCGGTAAGTAAAGCTTGATAAATAATGAATATACTACGTATATATATATATAAATATGAATAAGCAAACAGAAACTCATTAAAAGTGAATGTGCTCTGACAATTTAAACTTTGCGGCAGCCAAGTGACAGCCACTGAGCAATACCGTGGTAAATGCTTTGGCATTTACACACATTACACACCCAGCCAGCACGATACAGACTCCTAAATAGCTAATCAAAAATACATATATATATATATAGACATCAGCAGTGGGGCACACACAGGATACAGAGGACTCGCAGGACTCACTTACAAGGGTTGTCTGACACAAAACGCAAAAAACACAAACAAAACATTTCAAAGTATGTAAAATGAAGAAAATTCATATGTGCAGCAAACAGATTTTAAATATAGATGGGTGTGTGTATGGGTGTGTGTGTGTGCGCGTGTGTGTGTTATAAATTTGATTAAGTTAACGAGACAGGGAAACCGACTGCGGCAAAGCTTAAATTAATCATAAACCATGTCAAAATTTAATACAAATTTATTTTACACATATTCGCAAAACTTTGCGGCTTACATGGAAATTTCATTAAGTTTTGCAGCCCTTTAGCAAATGTTGGCCTCAAGTGTTAATGTTGTCCTTGTTGTAGTTGTTGTTGTTGTTGTTGTTGTAGTTGTTTCTGCTGATGATGCTGCTGCTGTCCTTGATGTTGATCTTGTTAAGAACACATATCGCCCCTAAACTGTCATTAGTTAAACTCACATTTCATTGACAGTGCAAATTGACCCGCAGTGCTGCAAAATAGGCTTTCAACTACAGTGGTCACTCGCTAATTAAAACTGCTGAAACTAAAAGTAAAAAAATTTTCAAATTTGTGGTGCTTCTTATTTATTATATTTCGATATGAAAAATAATTTTTATATATATTTTTTTAAATTTGTTTATTGAAATTACAATGGCAAATTTAAGTAGTTGCAACTTAATCTTAATCGTTGGTAACTTAATTCTAATTTTATTTAAATTGTGTTCCTTATTTATTATATTTCTATACAAAAAATAATTTTTATATATTTTTTAAATTTTATAAATTTGTTTGTTGCTACTAAATACAGATATTTCGCTGGCAAATTTAAGAAGTTGCAACTTAATCTCAGTCGTTAGCAACTCAATTTTAGTTTAATTTAAATTCTTTGTTTAAATTTTCAAATCTATTGCAATTTTATATATTTTTTTGTTTGCAAACAAAAGTTTATAGAAAACTGTTTAAATTTCCTTTGTTTCTATCTGCAAATGACCACTGTACATGTATAGGAATGAATGATATGATAACATAATGTATTTATAAACACACAAACACACACACACATACACACAAACACACACACACAGACACAGATGTGTGCATGTTGCTTCAAGTGTGAACTGCTGTTGTTGCTGATGTTGATTGTTGTTTGTCGTTTGTTGGGTGCATAAATGTTTGGCTACGTGTCAGCTACTGTCAGAGACAGTTGTCCTGCTCCTCTGCCTACTCTGCCTCCTCATCCCCTATGCCACATCGGGCAGTTCCATCCCCCAGTTAAGTTATCTCTGGCATATGTCGGCGCCAGTTTTATGTCAGTTCATTGATATTCATTTCACTGTGTGTGCGTGTGTGTTTGTTTATGTGTGTGTGTGTGCGGTGAACTCTTTGTACCTCACTTGACTGCTGCTTCAGCTGCCTGAATGGTTGCTAGACAACAAAGGAGGGGTGGGGGAGTGCGCCACAACCCAGGAAATTCAATTAAAAACGCAAATGACGGTGTGCTCAGTGCCACAAATCGGCTTATGTGTCCTGTCCAGCAATTGTTGGCAAATGTTGTACTCAAGTGGCAACCAGAGGCAAACAGTTCGGCAGCAGCAGCAGCAGCTGCAAAGTCAATCTCAACTGAAGTTGGATTTCACCCCCATTTTCCACCCCTTTTTTATTGCATACTTTGCTGCGCCACCCTGATTTTTTTTTTCTTTACTCTTCGTTTCTTGGAATCAATATGGCCTTTGGATTCGTTATAGATTCATATCCGGGGCAGACTTTCCATTCATTTTTTTGTTATTTGCTTGCTTTGCATGAATGGCTGTGTTCGTCTATAGATTTATCCACTGCACTTCTTATGCCATTTTTTTGCCTGCAAGCCAAAGTTTTTTACTGGCAGAACTTTTGACTCTAATCCACGGCAATATATGTTTTATATCTTTTGCGGCATCTGCTTTTGCCCGGCGGCCATCAAGCATCAAGCTTTTTCGACTCATTTTTGGACTTTAAAGTTCAAGAGTCTTACAAAGTTATGCGAAGCAGCACAAAGCGAACCAAATCTCATCAATTTTTCAATGCACACCTGAGAAAACGTGGCAGCAACCAAATTAGCCAACTTTCTAGCCAAATTTCAAGCGAAGCGTTAATTTCATTCTGCCTCTCCCCAAAAAAATACAATGATATACATCTCTATACACGTCTCTCCCTCCTCTCCTCTCCTCTCCTCTTCTTCATCTCCATCTTTCTCTCTTTCTCTATCTATCTTTTTTGCTTCTCCTAGCTGACAGCAAGACACTTAATCCGCACGTTTACACCTCAACGAACACACACACACACACACACACATACAGATAGATAGAGCGAGTGTAGACAGTAAAGGGGCGTCACATGGGGCGTGTCCTGTGGCTAAAGTCGCAATAAATTCGTGTATCTGCTTAATAATTAACTGGCAAAAGTTTTTGGCGCCACAACAGAGATGCCCCTCAGCCATATTTTGCTGTATACAACAAGTATTCGAATCTGACCCCAAACTGATGTCAAGGCACAAAGAGCCAAAATGGTGCTATTTGTGTGTGTATATTTATATATATATATATATAAATATGTGCGAATGTTTAATTGAATGAATTTAATAAAATCGCTAAAATGTTTTTTGTAACTGGCACTAGCTGAATTATCGTTAATAAACAGTTCTCAAACATAATTAAATTATTATCTTTATTGATAATAAAATTGTTGACATAAGTTTTATGACACATAAAGTTAGATTTTTTTGTGTTTGACATTTTATTAAATTCTAATTGATTTTTATGTTGTCAAATTGCTTAACACCATTTTTTGTAGCTAAAAATTCTGATCAATGATGAAAAAGATTTCCAATCTATTTGCATAAATCAGCAGAGGGAATTGAATTTTGGTAAAAATTACAAAACAAATATTGAGACAATGTTCAGTTTGCCCCGAAAATATAAAAGAAATCGCGCTGAATTTTTGGCATATTTTCAGCTACCATTTTATGGGAATTTTTGCGTTTGCTGTGGCATTCAAGGATTTTGCCATGACTATTGTGTGGTTTTTTTGGGGACGAGGCAAAAAGTGAAACGATTACAAGCAAAATGTGGCGTTGCTTTAATTGCACTTGAACTCACCTTAAGTTGGACACCCAGCGAACCGGGACAACGCGATGAGGTGAACCCTCGAATGAACCCTCGGCTAACCCTTGGCGACCCTCAGCAGCAGTTCAGGTTAATTTGTTCAGCGTCGGCTCGACGATGTTCCAGTTGCTCATTAATTACAGCTAAGTCGTCGTCGTCGTCGTCGTCGGAATCCCCCCTAATGATTTACCTGCAGATGTTTGTTGTTGTTGTTGTTGTCTCTACAAGTTTTTGTTGTTGTTGTTGTTAATGGTGCAAGTTTTGCGTTTTATTATTTCTTGATTCCATAGCTATCACTGAGCTCATGCGAATTCTCGCTTTGGCTTGTTATCCTTGCTCTCTGGGATCCGCCACCATCCTTCTTATAAATGCTTTGTAATCAAATACAACCAGCGACTTTTGCACATTTCCTTTTAATTTATTTTTTTTTTTTTTTGCTTCTCTTTACTTTTCTTCTTGTCTTCTTTTGGTTGATTATTTTAAGCGTTGAGCTATTTTTTTCTTCTCTGTTTTTTGATTACACCCCCCCCCCCTTGGGTAAACCCACTTATTGCGCATTTAATTAAGCAAATAGCAGCGCAGTTGAGCTTAGTATTTTTTTTATTATATTTCCCTTTATATATTTTGGGTTTTTTTTTTTGTTTTTTTGATGGTTAGTCTTTGGGGTTTCGCACTTGTTGCCCATTTTGTGGCATATTATAAAAGCCATTTTTGCCGTCCTTTTTTTTCGTATAATTTGGTTTCTATGACAGGAAAGTGAAATTGTGTTTTGATCAAAGGATTTACGATTTAGAATTTCAGAATATATGTCAATTTTTGAGATAACTATTGATGTAAATCAAGTCAATATTTCACACAATAGCTTTGATATTATCATTTTAGATTTCTTCTAGTCTGCCCGTTTTGCAATTGCATTTGCACATTGACTTCTTGCTGCATGTGGCGCTACCTTTGGCAACTTGTCGCCTGTCGCTTCCAGCTACACTCTATGCCAATTTGCAACTAAATTGCAAAGCTGTCATTTGTGCAACCGTGCGACAGGTAACGAGAATACTGCTCTTGAAGTTTCCCAACTGTGCAATACTCTAACAATTGGAATAAATATATCCAAAATAATCTCAGTTGTAGTAGCTGAAATACTTTGTCTTTTACACAGAAAAGAGACTCAGATGAGCAGGCAAAGGGGTAAAGCACACACAGAACTAATATGCTCCTTTTAGGCCAAGGTGAACAGTGTATAATAAACTGACTCACGTTGACAGCAACAATCTAATAGGGAATATTCAACTGCGCGACGTGACAACTGGGAACTGCAAATTGAGAGGTGGGCAGAAAGAGGACACCACAAAAACCGTTTTCATGTGCAGACAGTGTTTAAGTTAAGTAAATGCCACGCCCAGTTGCAGCAGGTGCACAATCGAGCTTTCGAGAAACTCCTTTGGCAGTGGCAGCCGCAAATGTAATTGAAATTGTAATAAAAATGTAAAATCAATTAACTTGAGAGTCGAAACGCTTGTTGGGTCTGCTACTCAGAGTTTTCTACTAATTTGCAACAATTAATAGTGCACTGAGAGAGAGAGAGAGAGAGAGAGAGAGAGAGAGAGAGTTGCAGCAAGCATAGCTTGATCCAAAATGTCAAGATTACAAACATGCAGCAAAAGCCAAGCGAGACGACGGCAATAACAAGGTCGCCATGCATACACGGCCAAAGACAACTTAATTAACCTCGACCTTCTCGAGGCGGCCAATACGCGCTGACGTCAGCCAAAGCCACAGCAACAGTCACAGTCACAGTCAGAGACAGAGTCAGTGTCAGAGTCCCTCACCGCCCCCTCCCATGCTCACTCGCACAGTTCGGTGTTTTTTTTTTTTTTTTTTTTGCCAAACAAGCCACGTTCAATGCCACAATATGTGTCTCCAGTCCAGTCCAGTCCCGGCCAGCCCCAGGCCAGTTGACCATCGCCACTGCCACATTAAGACATCAATAATAAATATAGTTGTATATGTGTATGTCCAGCTAATAATGCGTGTGCGTGCAATGTAAATATGAGCATAAAAAATGACGACTGTGGCTAATTGCCAATTCACTAAAGCGACCAACTTAAATTGGGTGTGCGAGTGCGAGTGCAAGTGGGATGGCATTTTCCATGTTTCATATAAATCGTAGTCGTCATTTTGCGTCAATTTGCGCATGCGCAACGCAACTTTGACAATGACTTGTTCGATCTGCTGCGCGCTCTCTTTCGCTCTCTTTTACACTTTTCTGCTCGCCCGCTCTCTTTAGTTGTCCACTTTAGCCGGCAGCCAAGCAAATGCAAAAAAAAAAACCCGTTTGCCAGCCTCTCTCTCTCTCGCTCTCAATGTTGCACAAGTGACGACAGCTGCTGCTGCTGCTGCAGTTGCCATTGCAGTTTCAAGAACCGGGTCAAGGTTGCTGCTACAGCCGCCGTCAACGGCGACGATCATAGCCAGCGGCAAAGTCAACGTCGACGCCGACATCGCTTTCGCCTTGTTCGCTTTACATTGAAAGTCAAGTTCGTGCACATGTTTGATTGGCATTGGACATGATATAGAGATAGAGGCTTTGGGGTGGACGCTGGACAGCTGGACAAGTTGGCGCTTGCCATCAAACATGTTTGATAAGCTTGCATTTGTGTGCGAAACATGTTTGCACATCATAAAAACAGCTGATAAAATTTGATTAAAAGTAGAACTTAATTTAAGGGAGGCAAAAGGAAACATAAATTAAAAAGTGTGCTTAATGGATAAAAAGAGACTTTTAAATGAATTAATTAACTGTAAAGTAAACTAATTTAAACCTCTTTGCATTTCCAACCGAATTCTTTAAGCAGTCATCAAAAATATTCTTAAGCCTTGCAAGCTGATTTTTAGCTTTTTTCTTTGATTTTCAGTTGCGTTCCTTCTTCCTTGGCTATAACAGTTCCCATGTTAAATACTTTAATTAAATTGTTGATTCACTTAAAAATTATGAAGGACCAATGCAGGCTTTTAACTCTTTGAGTGCACCCACTTTTTAAACGCCTTCTATTAACATTGTCTTTGGTCAGTCAATTAATATAAATTACATTCTATAGAGCAATATGAGGTGCACTTAAAGGCACCTTTGTATATATGTGTGCTATATATATTATATATATAGCATTGTAACTGCGCCATACGCTCATCAATTTTCCTTTTACTTATGAAAATTAATAGCATTTCTGTAAAAGTGCCAGAGGAAATAAGTAAAATGCGAAAATGTGATAGCTGGCGGGGGGGCAAGGCAACGCCTGAGGAAACTTGACCATTAATCAAGCGTTTCGCATGGCAACCAAATGAAACTGAGGGTCTGACAGAGCCATTTTATGTACTTGACTTCACACAGCTTCATTTCAAATAAATAATGATATTTAATTTATATTATTATCGGTTGTCATTGCATGTGCAACGTACAAGAGAGAAAAAAAAAGTTGCACGAAACTTTTATAATATAAATTTCAATTAATTGAATTCTTTTCAATCAAATGCGCTCGCAGGGAGCAAATTTTAATTGCTATTTATAATCGAGTCACTATCAAATTACGAGATAAATATTAATTGCTAAAATAAACCTTTTTCAATTTAAATTTAAAACGTTTCACAAGCTTCGCAAAAAGTTGTAAATGTAAAAGAAATGTTTTTGGGCTTTTAAAAATGTATAATTAATATTTATTATTAATTTAACAGGCTGAGTGCATTTTTTTTAGATGCTGTCAAGAACAAAAAGCGTATTTCAAAGTCAGAAGAGCACACCATGTGGCCATGTGTGTGCACAACACACACACATTACGCACATTTGTATGTTGATTTAGTATAAAATACTCGAATGTGTTGATTTAGATGCGCAAACTTAGAATTGACCCTGAAAACTGCAGTGACTGAAAGAGTCAGCTGCAAAGTTAGGTCGGCAAAGAGAAAGAGAGATAGAGAGAGAGGGAGAGAGAGGTGTATAAATGAGAGAACTGAGCTTGAACAAGTTGACAGCCTCGATGAGCACTCATCGACACTTGTTGTGTTGTTCTTGTTGTTGTTGTTGTCTTCTATGGACTCTGGTTCTAATGTTGCTGTTGATTTTATTGTTATTGACTGTTGTTTGTTGCTTGTTGTTGTTGTTGTTGTTGATGCTGTTTATTATACACATCAGACAGCCAAGTGCAACCACAATTGTGAACAATGCCAAACAGCGACTCAAATGACTCAAAATGCGGGGACGGGGCACAGCCAATAAGAAAATAGTATGCAACTTGCTGCCTTATCAGAGCAACATTTTTTTTACAAGAATACATTATGACTAAGTCGAACGAGTCGCCGCGAACCGTGATTCGCGATTTGAGAGTTGAGAATCGGGCGAATCGAGCGAATCGAGCAAATTTAGCAACGATAAACATTATTGCTTCGCAAAGTAGTTCACTTGCCGTTGCGCTCTCTGAGCAGAAATCAATTGTGACAAGGTTAGCCATTGGACAAACGGACGCAGCGACGCAACATTTTAATGTCACACGGCTCGAGCAGAGCACGGCAGAGCAAAGCAGCGCAGAGCAGCGCAGAGCAGAGCTGATCAAAGCAGCGCAGATCAGAGCAGATCAGAGCAGAGCTGATCAAAGCAGCGAAGATCAGAGCAGAGCAGATCAAAGCAGCGCAGATCAGAGCAGAGCAGATCAAAGCAAAGCAGCGCAGATCAGAGCAGAGCAGCGCAGAGCAGAGCAGCGCAGATCAGAGCAGCGCAGATCAGAGCAGCGCAGATCAGAGCAGCGCAGCGCACGCAATGCTAAAAACTGAACAAATGAAAAACCGAAAACTCAAAACTGAAAACTGAAAAACCAAATCGTTTTCGCTGCTGATCTTGAACCAATTGCAATTGCTAAATGTTGTGCCAGGGTCAAAGCAGCCAGCAGACGGCGGCCGATTGGATCAAAGATGCATAAATACATAAACAAATACCAGCGCATATGCATAAAGTACACTCAGCGAAAAAACCTGTTACAAAAAAATTGTACTTGAAATATTTATAAAATATTCTATTTCTTCAATTGTATTTTTTATACCTGATTCTTTACTATTTTTTGTCTGACTGCAGCATATATTAGGACCATGACATTGACATGACACTCACATAGTTTTGTAATGTGTGTGTTTGCAGTGTGCACAGTGCACTTGAACTTGCTGCAACTGCAATTGTTGCAGCTGCGTTGGCAAACGCTGCGTATGCGCAATTTATTGCTTACACACACACACACACACACTTTGCCTTATTTGCACATTGCGCATACGCAACGTTGTTGACCTTAAACAGTGCGCCTAATTAGAACTGGCCTGGTCTGGCCTGGCCTGCACTGCATCGCTCTCAAGTACAGTCAGCTCCTCAGTTTACTGTTTGATTATCAATTAGTTTGCTGGCCAGCGCAATGAATGATGAGCATTCTCTCAGTCCCTCCCCCTGCCACTAATCCCCTCCTTTGCTATTGCAAACACTTCCAGCCAATGTCAAACAAATACAATCACACACACACAAACACACACATTTACACACATTTACACACATTTACACACATTTACACACATATTGCGGCTTTCTGCAATGAGTGAAACAATTTCATTCGCGTTATCGTTTTTTTTTTGTATAATTTTATTCTCTGCGTGCAAATTTCTCAATTGTGCATACATATTGAACATGATATATATACTCTATATATATATGTATATATATATATATATATATATATATGTGCTTTATGGTGGTTGCTTCGTCATAGCTAAATCTGCATAAAAACATTCTATGAGTAATTAAAAAAAAAATAGTTATAATCTAAATGAAATTGATGCTTAAATTTAATATAATAAGCTGCACAAACTTTTGGAAAGTATTTAGTAAAACTTAAATGGGTTTTTTTTTTTGGCAAAAATAAAAACAATTTTTGAAAATTCTTTAGCTTTTGCTAGAAATTTTGCTGTTCAATTCTTAGGAGACCAAATTCTCGAGCATCATCATTATTATTATTGTGGCGCATAAGTTGTATATTCCACAAAAAGCTGATGTGAATCATATGTTTCAAGGACTGTGCACCCTCTCCTACTGCTGCTACGCCTGCAACTGCCACTGCCACTGCGTCCGCTGCTCTCTGATCTTTGATGTCTGCTGTCGGGGCACGTTCGTTTGGTGGCGCACGTTTTTGGTGTTTTTGGGGGCGTTCGGCTGGCTGCCAGAAATTGTCGGCACATTAATCATAATTTAATGATTAGCGCAAGTTTTGTTTATTAAATATTTTGCCAGCCAAAGTGTTGCTTGTTATTGTTATTTACGAGTGCTGATGCCACGCGTCGATTGCTTCCAACTTCAACTTCAACATCGTAAATTGCAATTATTTAGGCCAATTTTCAGCAAATGCCTTTTGGCAATGCGCAGCTCAATTTATGGCTTACTCTGCATAGTGCAAAAATTGCAGACATCTCAAAATCAAATATATATATATGAATTTTTATGCCACATATGGTATGTGCCACACACAAATTGTGCCTCTTTTCTGATTGTGTCCTTTGAGTGACTTATCCTTTGAGTCTTGTTTTCAGTCACAATTGTACCTTTCATTTTGGTTGTATTTATTTTTTATTTTCCTTTTTTTCTTATGTAGCCGCAGGGGCTTGGAAAGCTTCAGCTGCGGCTCATCTGTGGCTCAATTTGGGGCAACGTTTTGCCTTTACTGTGCCACCTGCACCGACTGCTTCCATATGCCACCAAGAGTGAGATTTAAACAGCACTTTAATATTCGAATAAATTGCTTATTTATGAAACTTGTGTTTTTGGTGCGTTTTTTAAGTTTCACAAATTTTACAGCATTTAAATCTTTTTCTCCAAACTCTTTTTAAGGATTTACTTTTAATGATATAAATTAGGTTTTCAACTTTAAATGTAGTTTTGATGTACACTTTTTGAGTAAATTAAATGAATATAAAAATCAGGCCAGAATGTCGTTTTTAACTTAAAATGTAGTCTTTAATATTTTGGCATGAATTTCGGATCAATAATATTATTATTATTATTTTGATCAAAAGGTTTCACAGCGTCTTTGATATAAAATATTTCGAATTCAACAAATTCTTTGGTGCAATTTGTGCGCAATTTTAGAATAGAACAGAACTTAAAATCCTCTGAAGTATTTCAATTTCCTTTTCACTATGCAGCAGATGCTGCCAAAATATACAAACTCGAGAAATATGTGAATATCTCCAAATATATACATATTTTGCTACATATTTTTATACATATTTTTATACATATTTTTCTACATATTTTTCTACATATTTTTCTTTGGCTTTTTCTTTGGCTTTTGAGTCTTATGCTTAGCCAAGTTTAATGTCGGAGCCAAAGTCAGCTTATTTAATATTAAAGCACTACTATGACTTGGAACCGCTAAATCCTGTGGCTGTCGTGGCACGCAGCAAACTCAATTCAAAAGCTTGTCACACATCCTGTCAGCTCAGTTCAGCAATGCCGCAGATGCCTGGCTTGAGTTGCTGCTGCTGCTGCTGCTGCTGCGGCTGCTGCGGCTATCCTTGCTGCCTGCCACTGATGCTTTTACCTGCAGCATTACTGAATTCAATTTCTCTTCTGCTGCTGCTGCTGTTTTATTCCATTTGCGGCGCGCACAAAGCCAAAGCAAAGTTGGCAAGTTGCGTTGCAAGCAGGCAAGAAAGAGAGAACTAAACACAAGAAATACAAAAAGAAAAAATAGAAAAAACAACAATAAAAGAAAAGAGAATAGAAAAGAAAATCAAAATCAACTACCACTAAAAGTATTAATATTGTTGTTGTTGTTGTTGTTGTTGTTGCATGCACCTGCAACTGGTTTACTTTACTTTGTCACGGATATGTTTTCTCTCTCAACTTTCCATGTCAGCAGGCGCAGGGTTTCTAAGGTCCTGTTTGTATACGCCTCTGTCTATGTGTGTGTGTGAGAGTTGTGTGTGTGTGTGTGTGTTTTGTGTGTGTGTGTAAAACATGCCGGAAGTTAAATAGGAAATTTTATATGCTTTTATAACTGTGAACGTGTTTACAAGGATGTCCCCCCGTCCGCTTGCAACATTTGTTCAAAGAAATACATACACATACACACATACATACACACATATATATATATATATATGTAAAGGTTACTTGTAGTTGTTGCCCCGCTTTCTTTCAGTGTGTGTGTGTGTGTTTTCGTTACCTGGCAGCAAACTTGTTCCTTTTTTTATTTCTTCTCTTTTTGATGAAGCGTCATTCGTGGCTTTGCGGCTTTGGCTGCGACTTTGAAGTAGTATTTTGATTGCCTCTTGCAACCAGTGCCTGTAAAATTAATCAAATTTGTCTATCGAGTAGCCAAGGAAATTGTTGTCCTGTCAGTCTTCTATCAATTGATAACTTTACAACATAATGTTGAGTATTTGAAAGAAATATGCAATATTTTCATTTATTGTAAATCACAATTGAGAATTGAGATTTGAAATCTATATACATTAATATATACTTATTTCGAGACATAACTTTAAGAAAAAAATTTAATTCTGTGCGAGTTATTAAATTTAATAATTCTTTTTATTATATGCCTTAAAATTTAAATTAATAATAGTCATTAAATCAGTTAACACTAATTGTAAAATTTTCCTATTTAATTTAAATATGAACAATGAAGATTTTCTATGAGAACAGACAAATATAATTATTATACATTATGAAAAAATTCAAAATTTGCTTAAAATCATTTTCTTTCACTTATTATGAACAAAATCAAAGTTCCTTTAAAAATAATATAAATAATTTTTAGCCACTGTATAAACAAAGTTATTTTTAGCTTAAAAATTTATATGCAAACACAAAGGAATTATAAATTTAAGCTTGCTTCTAAAAATTTTATTATTCGGTGCATGGCACACTTGCCACGTGTTTCTGCAGCATATTTTGACACTTGTTTAAACATTCAATAGAAATTTATATTCTCACTTGTGGCAATAATAATCCCAGCAAGTGCAACAAATTCAGTGTGAATTTGTGCAGCTTCATTACGCTACAATCATTTACATGCTCTAGGCAAGAATCCTTGCCAGCCTCACACATCGTCACACACATACACACACACACACACACACACACACACACACACACACACACACACATGCGTTATTCTTAACCGCTCTGAGAATTGACCAGCTCCTGTTGCTGTTACTGAGTATCCTAGTTGAGCTCATGTGCCACAAGCCTCACACCCCATTTGTGTTGCACTCGAGTAACTTTGCTGTGGCCAAATCGAGCGGCTTCATTTACCCGACAAGCAATGGGCTCGACGGGGTTTGGTTTCTGGTGGGATTTCGGGACTGCAGCAGTTTCTCGTCAGTTGGCCAAACGAAGCAACAAGCAAACAAACAAGTTGAGCTTTGGCAGTAGTTGGACATGCATACCAACATATACAATGACATCAGAAACACTAAGGCAACACACACAAAAGCAATTAATCAACTAGCAAATACCCTGTACAGACAAATACCAAATAATGAATCAAAGTAAATCTTCCAAGTAGGAATATACATATTTATTATAGATTTATTTTAGGTTTGTTTAATTTCAACACTTATTAAATATTTTAATACTCCGAATATACCCCTTCTCTGTGTGTACAGGGTATACTTTTGCGGCGCGCTTGATTGTAGCATAGTTTTCAGCGGTGTCAACTGGGCAAAATGTTTGATTAGAAAACTTTTTAGATGGCGTACGCTGAAAGTTGTTAGCCCAAAAGATTTGGCTAAGAACTTAGCTTGTTGCCATGGTCGATACGTGTTTGACAAATACTCACGTGTGCCACCTAATTGCTATTAAAATCCGGCTATTCAATCTGAAATTTCAGCAAAACTGCTTTTTACCGGGCTATTTTTGTGCATATTTTAGTTAAGTCTGCAATTTTGTTTCGTGTTGATTTGCTATTTCTATATATTTGAAAGTCGAGTAAATATATCAAATCACTAAACACACACACACACACTCACTCACTATGTGTGAGAAAAGTATCAGCTTGCTTTGGGTTTTGTGTCTGTGTGTTTTGTGACACTTTTCAAAAAGGCTCCTTTTGACAGTCACAGAATGTCAAGCGATTATGGGTGTGCCAAGTGTCTGTGTGTGTGTGAGGGTGTGTGTGTCTGTCTGGCTTCACAATGTGCGTTGGCTGTTTCCGGGCCACGTCCTAGCCATGGTCCTGATCCCGTTCCATGTCCTGAACATGATGCCCTGATGTCCTTGCCCGCACGTTTAGCTCCCAGACTAAAACGTATAAAAATGCATGACCGCAACACATTTTTCAGCCGGCCATTCAACGAACCCTTCTATCAACCACTACACACACACACACACCCATATACACAGACACACCCACACATACTTCCATGCTTATTTCACGGCTTCGCCTCTTAAGTGTTAAAATGTTGATTGTCCTTTTTTGCCTCGATGCATGTGTGAGTGTGTGTATGAGTTAGTGTGTGTGTGTATGTGTGTGTGGGCTAAGTGTTTGTGCTTGGCTCGGATATACGGGTATCTCTGACACTCTGGCCAACTCTTTCACATGCCAGCAGCCGCCCTAAGGGCCCTGTCCACGGTTCCCTCTCTTTCCCTCGTTGGACTCGTGCGTGTCGCAAATAAATTTTTAAGTAGCATTTGTGTTGATTGCTTTGAAGGAGGACACGAAATCAACTTTATGCCCGTTTGCTTCTTAACGTTTTTTTTTTTTTTTTGTTAAGGGATTTTTAACCTAACATTTATCAAGTGGATTTCTTTTTTCAGCTGCTTGGTTAACAAATTAAGTACGGTTAACGACGAAGGAATTTGAAAAATAAAAAAACGAATAACGCACTCGAAACAGACGAAGAAATCACTTTGCACAAGAGTTATGGATTATAAATAGGGTTCAGCTCAAACCGATATTTATCGACCTATAATAAAAACAATTTAATTGAAATATGAGCTATTAAACGTATGCATTATTTAAATAGTCTGAGCTATATTGTAATTATGCGAATTATAGATAATTTAAATTTTAGCCAAACTTTGAATTTAAATTGAAGCTTATAAAACAATCTATGGGAAACTTAATTTGTCAAGCCTTTTACATTAAGAGTCCTTAACAGCAGCAGGCGATGACAGCAATAACAGAAGCTGTTGCATTGACAGAAAATAGTCTCTGGCCACTCTTACTTAAGAGAGCAGACAGTGTTAAAATAACAGTCATCATCTGCAATTTAACAACAGATGCTGGATGAAGAGGACAGCAGCCTACAGCAACAGCGGTAAAACAAAATAGCAGAATCACCACGGCGGCCACTTCTTTTGAACTGCGTCGCTCAGTTGTTGTTGGACCGCAAGAGCGTTGCGTTGTGTGACGCCAGAAACACAAGTGTCAAGAAATTAGCAGAGATCGAACATAACGGCTAGTGCAAGAGAGTGATGTACGTATAAAAGAGAGTGTATTGTGTACAGTGAAGCATCGGCTAGAGCAGGCAAGCGTTAGCATAAACTTTCTTGTTCTTCGACAGTCTTTGTGTGCGTGGATGTATGTATGTGAGTGTGTGTTGAACTGCCGTTGGCATTGTTAAAGGCCATATGCACTTTGTGGATGTAAATGTGAGTGTGAGTGTGAGTGCAGACAATGTTAGAGCAGTGCATCAGCAGCTCTGCCAATGGGACGCCGCCTGTTAATTTGCATGTGGGTGAAGAATCTTAATGCTTTTGCTGATGTTGTTGTTGTTGTTGCTGTTGTTGGCTGCATTTTGTGGCTGCCTGCTAGGACAATAAATGCTGATGCTGCTGCCACCGGTCATGTACAGCTATTGTTTTTGTGGTTAGTGGTTTGCTGGTTGGTTTTTCTTTATGTTTATTTTTTACTATTATGATTTTGCCGTTAGTCACAACATTTTTTTGTTTGTTTTTTTTGTTGAACGACTGTCGAACTACGAAGCAAACACTCAGCGTATGCTGTCGAGTCATCCCAGTTGAGTGTCTGTGTGTGTGTGTGTGTAGTAATTAAGTTTCTTTGTGTGTGTGTCTACGAGCTTGGCTCGCTGTTTTATATTTTGGCTTCTTGTTGCCAGCATGGCGTATGAGTAATGTCCGCGATAACATGTACAAATACATCTAAACCGATGTGTATTAATGTGTGTGTGTGTTGTGGGTGCGAATTGTTATTCATGGACAAGGCACAGCAGGTGGATGAATGCTGTGTTGCTAGTTGCCAGTTGCCACTTGCCACTTGCAAATCAAACATATGCTAACATATGTTAATGACCCAACAGGACTCGACGGGTTGCGGAAGTAATGAAAAGACACCATTTTTGTAATCGAAGTTTTCTTTGTTTGCTTTTGCAACTTTGTCTTCGTATTGCAGTTGCTGCCAATGTTGCAAAATGTACTTGGGCCAGATGTCCATTAAAGTTTAATAAAAATCGGAACTTTCGCGCACAGCTTCCGGCCAACTTTTTGCCAAGCAAATAAGCGGCAGCATCTGACTGCGGAAGAGCTCCTTAAAGTCGAAACGTGCTGCTGCCATTAGTGGCAGGAGTCACGCAAGCAAATACCGAAGTGTTCAGGCACGGCGGAAAAATTTCAATTTCCAGACATGTTTCATGTACGTAAATGGGGGGGGTGGTGAGGAGGTGGCCAGACAGCATATTCAAAAGCACCCCCCAAATCAAAGTAAAGCATTCAAGAAATTGTTAAAGTTAAGTTGGATGCTTTTTTTTCTTTCTCTTTTGGTGTCTTGAGTCTTGAAATACAGTTGTCATTTAGCTTGCAACAGCATAGAAAATAAAATAACGCTGTCTACGTGACAAATTTTTATTTAATTTTAGAGATGCCAAATAAACTTTGACATTTGCTGCGATTTATGTGAAACCAATTGAAGTGTTCACTTCCTCTTTCCATAAACACACTCAAACACACACACACACACATACACACAAATTTATGACCTGTATAAAAGTGCAAAAAGTTTTCCTCTAAAAGTTGGTACAGCAAAATGCTAAGCTTAAACTTCTACAATTGTATTGTTTCATAGTCACTGTTGTTGGCCAAAAAAAGTTTTGACTATCTGGCAATTTGGCTGTGAAAATCTTCGACAAATCTATGCAAAATTGCCAAAAATAAGCAGCTACTTTAGTCAACGTTGGCCAAAAGTGGTTGACACAAACAGAAAGTTCAGCGAGGTTTATTAATCTGTTGTTTCTATAAAATATGCCCAAGTTTTTTATAATGAAAAAACTTTTAATTAAACTGTTTAAACACCAAAATTTTATGTGGTTCAAAGATTTTAAGAAAAATTTTTATAATAAAAATGTATTTTCAAAAAACAACACAATTAGCTGGAATTTAAGAAAGATATAGATTAAAGCCAAATCTTTATTTGAACTTCTTAAAATAGTTTTTATTGCTTGGCAGAGTTTTTGGATCTGGCGAAGAACAGCATCTTTTGGGCAGGACATAAAGATGGTAAATTAACAACACTTAATGGTATTTGTGCAACTTACTTAAAAAGTTGTCTGCTTCTGGAAAAAGGCAACAAACAAATTGATGATGAATAAACATTTTGTTGAGCACTGAAGCACTGAGCTGCAATTCGCATTCACTCTTCAAACACGCCATTAAGGGCAGCAGAAATTGCGCCAAGAGACCGTTAACTGAAATGGTTATATGGGGTAGGGGGTAGGGGTTGGTGGGCGGACGACGAAGTTTTTTTTTGCGTATTTAGCTGTGTACTTTTTGCCCCTGTTGCAATTGCAGTTGCCATTGCAGTTAATTTTGTAGCAACACATTTTTAATTTGGCTCCGGCGGGCAAAACGGCCAGCAGTCAGCCAGGATGCGCATCCCAGCGCTGGAATTGGCTTGGCCAAGTGGCCAAAAAAAAAAAAAAATGAAAACAGGCAATGCTTTTGGCAACGCTTCTACCCCAAAACGGAAATGGCACAGGACATAGAGTCGCAGTGCGTATCCTTGGCTCCAGCAAGCGGTAATTTGGCTTAAAGACTGCGTTAGTTTACTGCCAAAGTGCTTGCTTTATTTTCAGATATTAAGTGACAAAATGAACATAAATTGCGTATATTTTTACGTTTTCTTATCATTATTGCAATTTCGTGTTTTTTTTATTTAAGAAATTGAATTTTAATTAAACGCGAAAAGTCACAAAGAATAAGGCAGCTTGCCCATCAATCACAAAGCCGGTTCTGTCCACATTTCTTGGACCATTTTTATTATTTCCGCTGATTAAAAGGCGGCAGAGACAGCCGGCAACAGTCAACATGGACGAAAAAAGGATAAGCGGCATACAAAAAATTGAAAAAGTACGACAAAAAAAAAAAACAGATAAAGTAACACGAAACGGAGCAGGACAACCAGGACAAGCGGGACAACCAGCACGACGTGCTAAGCCCACGGCAAGATTAATTAAGTCCGCGTAGGCAGCAACAGCTGCATCAACATAAAATAAAAACAAAAACGTTTGAGTTGAAAATAAACGACTTTTTTATACTCTGCCCCATATGAGTCACTATGAGACACCTCCAATTTATATGCAGCTATATTCGATTTTGAGTTTAGCTTGCAAATCTTAAAACAAAATAATTTCTTATTTATTTTCATTAAATTTTTGAACAATATCTACCCTTCTATGCTGGTTGGGGTACAAAGTATGACAGACAAACAAACAAGTAAACAAAGGCAACTTGAGTCGCTGTGGCAACGGATGTTGCCAGACCCGTCTTGGATGTCGTGGCATCGTGGCATTGTGGCATCATCGCATCGCATCGCGCCCGCCAAGTGCGTGTTAATGTTTCATTCTGGCGCTTTTCTTTTCACTTACTTTTTAGGCGTCGCGTGAAAAATTAAAATTTCAAAGCGCCACCAAATGTGTGGCGGCGGGGAAGTGCTGCACTGTGGCATGTTATTGTTCTAGCAACACATACAAGCAAAGTAACAACAACAACAACAACCACAAACAAACATCAACAAACATCAACAAAAGAAAATAAGCAGGAACCATCGTAATCCTCATCCTTGTTATAAGCATAATTTAAATGAGCCTAACACGCGGCTTCAACAATGCTTAAGGATATGTGCTTTCTCCCTGCTTGCCACATCCCTTTTTGACACTACTCTTATCCTTTTTTTTTCGCACACATTGTTGATGTGACAAACAATGTCTGTGATATTAGTTTGTTAATTAGGCTGTTTAGCAGTTTTTTGCATACACTTTTTAGTCGTTTCATATCTAAATTAATCATTAATATTTTATAATATTTTAATAGAATATTAGAATATTTGTAAAGGAGGATAACTCTTATCAGTTAGCCACATTTCACATTTCTGCCGCCTGCTACAAAAAATAATTGAGCTCTTTCTCGAGCATTTAATGGACCACATTAGTCGTTTATTGTATTCGTGTGTATCGTCGATAAAAAAAGACTTAAAAGACAAAATGATGTAGCTGTTGTTAAAGTGGGTGGGCCAAAACGACGCCCAAAGGATTAAGCGCACTTGACATGCCAGTGGTAGTCTCCTTAGTCGACTGTCAGTACAATTTTAACCAATTGTTCAGTCATGCAAAATGGCCAACATTGTGAGCGAAGAACCGACCCAAAGTCACGACCCAATTCGGGATTTTTTTATTTATCTGCTTGGTTTTTTTTTTATCTTTTTTTTTTTATTTTTATATGCATGTTAGCATTTGCATTTCCGGTTGTCGGGCAAGCAGCAGCAGCAGCAGCCTTCAATTAGCCCTTAAATGGATTTGTGTTACACATTTGGGACACATAACACACACATAACAGCTATGTAACAATACACATTCGCTCGGGAGATTTGTGGCTGACTCTCAAATTTACATTGCTTGCACAATTTATTGTCGTCGACAGACGATGCCCAAAGCATTGTCAGCTTTTGTCGAGCACGCAGGCGTTTTGGGCAGCGGACATTAAAAGCGAAACATACATTTCATTTTAATATCCCTTTTCGGGCGTCGCTAGCGGAAGGCACGAATGCGACACATACACACACACACACACACACACACACACACACAAACACGCATACACACAACAAACGCAGAACTCAGATTTTGCTTCGCGTCTCGGAGATGATCATTCGGGCGTTGCTTCAGATATTCCGATGTGCCGGAACATTAAGCGTTGAAATATTTATGAGCACAGACAAACACAACATACACACACACACACATTGAAGTGCAGAGCAAATGAGTGTGTGTGTGCGTGCCCTTAATGAGTATTTGCATTGTGCCAAAATCTGCATTTAAGGCTTCTTTAAGTCTTAATGGGACACTTTCAAAATGCGCTTCTTTTCCCGACACTTTTTCGCTTGAAAATACGCTTCAATTTTTGTAGCATACTTTGTGGGGCCTTAAATTCGTCAGTCTATTAAATTCTTAACTGTTCTTCATAAAAAAAGAGTATTAATTTCAGTTTGATTTATATTTTTAATAATATTACATACTTAACTCATAATTACTTAATAAAAATTCGAATTGCAGCCCAAAGATAACAACAATTAAATTACATATTTATTAATATTAGATACATAAATTTATAATCCCTCATAAAAATCAAAGCTACAAGTAAAATTAATTGCAATACTTAACTTAAAAATATATATTTAATTAGCAGTGTTGATTTCTAGCCTTTAATTTTTTTTTTTAAATATATGTGCACAAAATATACATTTTTTAAGTTAAGTGAATCACGCAATGAATACATTTTTTTTTATAAAGATGTATTTTAAGCCTTGGCACTCAATTTATTACCTCTGGGGGTGGATTTTCTTGGAAGAAAATAAATCATGAGTTCAATGAATTTTCGCAAAGCTATTTGAAAATCAATTTGGGGGGCAGGCGGCATAAGAATCGTAAATCATTAGCATTCCAATCCCAGCTGGGGAATTGAATTTAGCAGCTTAAAAAAAAATCAAACAAAAAGAAAATTTAATAAAATTGAAAACTTCTGCAACTAATTTGTAACTTTATCTTGATATTTTGCAGTTAAACAATATTCAATTGACCAGTGAAGGAAACCAATTGTAAACAGACAAAAAGCAGCCAACATGGATCTGCCATCGATGGTGCAACGTTCCGGCGACACGCTAATCGTGCGCAGCGTTGTAAGTGGCAATCAGCTGTACATGGAACCGGGCGTGCACAAGCCTGGCAACAACAATAACAACAACAACAACAAGAGTAGCAACAATATGCACGGGAACAACAACAACAACAGCAATAACAACAACAACAACAACACATCGCCACCGACAACATCGCCAACAGCAACAGTTGCCAGTGGATTGGAGCAGCAACTGGAAAGATATCGACTGCAACAGTTGTTGCAGCAGCAGCAACAAGCGGCAGCAGCAGCTGTTGCTGTTGTCAACAGCGTGCAACAGCAACAACAACAACAACAACAACAACAGCAACAGCAGCCACATGTGTCGCTCTCACTGGACGCCAAGGAGGAGGGTCTGCCCCAGTGCAAGATTAAGCGGAATTACAGCTGCAATCAATGTGCGTATTTTACGCAGAATCCGCGTTATCATTTGACGCATTTGCGCGATGTGCACGGCGAGAAGATTGTGATAAATAAGTGCAAGTTGTGTTTGTACGCGTCGCGTCACTTCCAGAAGCTGGTGCGCCACATGAAGATGGTGCACGGCTGCACCGATGGCATACCCAGCGGACATGGCCAGGCGCGCGGCAAGCGCGGCATGAGTCGTGAGGCACGCAAGCGGCGACTGGAGGAGAGTGTCGGCGTGATGGGTGGCCAATCGTTGGCCATGTCTGTGCCGGATATGCCCACGCTGGAGCAGGTGAAGCGTGAGCTGCAGCTGCAGGAGCAGAAGCTGCAGCGCGACATCGAGGCCTACAATCAGCGGCAGCGCGAGGAGCTGCAGCAGCGGGAACAGCAGCTGGAGCTCGTCTCTAGCTATGGGCGACAATTGCAGGCAACGCTGCGTGATCTGGATGTGCAGGATGCATATGAGAGGCAATCATCGCCCGCGGAACCGCCAACGCCATCGCCAAGCGGTTCGGCAACACCGCCACCCGCCACATTCTCGTCGGGCGGCGAGGAGCCGCAGAATCGCTTGCTCAAGTGCAGCGCCTGTGAGTTCACCACCCTCTATCGCACCCAGCTGCGTGCCCATGAGCTGGCCGAGCACGGCAAGACGAAGTTCTTCCGCTGCGACAAGTGCAGCTATGTGACGCACATCAAGGCGCGTTTCAGCAAACATGTCAAGTACCATTCGATGCCGATGATCAAGTGCGTCACTTGTGATTTTCGCACGCCCTACAAGTGGAATCTGGACAGGCATATGAAGAATCATGGAGGCGCTGGCGCTTTCAAGTGTGCCGCCTGTGATTTTACGGCGGACATTAAGCAATCGCTGACCGTGCACGAGATGAATCATCATGTGCCGCCGGTTGGCAATGCGGGCTCCATTTGGCCGCGACGGCAGAATAAAGTTGGCGCAAGTGAAATGTGCGATGATTTCCTTAGCGATTCCGCCGAGCTGGAGGATCAGTATAACAACAACAATCTGGATGATGATCTGGAGGATGTCGATGGTGGCGGCTTGAGCGGTGAGGAGCACTACGGCAAGCGCAGCAAGTACGAGGACGATGAGGAGCCAACGGATCTCTCACAGAAGGGCGGCTGCTCCTCGGACACGTCCAGCGTGGGCACAGCCACACCGCGCGACCTGCGTCCGTTGCCCAACCTGATACCTATCACAAAGAGTCCCAAGGAGTAAGTAGAAACTACCATTTAATTTTTCATATATAAATTGAATATTTAACTAAAGCCAAACATGAAAGCAACTTATAAAAAAAGTATTCCAATTGGCCAAAAAGCAAGTTTTAAAAACTGTTCAAACTATTTTAACTGGGTCAAAACAAATGCTTCCTCTTTTTTTGCATCTTTAATAATATCACACTTAAAATAAAATAGTAACAACAATTTCCCAAGTTGCTTTCAACTTTTTCGCTACTCTGTCAAAAATGTCATTTTTAACACTTTCAATTTTGTTGTACTTTTGCAGCGTGCTTAACTTATCAAAGGATACGAATGCCTCGCGAAGTTCTTTGACCGAGATTGCGTCGATGTTCTTCAATGAGAAACAAATCTCTGAGATGCTGGACAAGTCGGATGTGCCACAGCTGTCGCCAGCAACGACCATCGCCTCGTTGGCCTCCTCGCGCAGTCTGCTGGCCAAGAAGAGTGGCTCCTTCTTTGACAAGCTGAAGACTGGAGCACAGCATGATAATCTCATTTGCCAATGTGGTTATGTGGCCAAATGCCTATCCGAATCGATAATACACGGCAAGAGCTGTCAGTCGTCGGCGGTTGTGCTCGACGAAGATGATGTCGCATTGCATGAGGATGATGGCGATGATCGCCTGGAGATTGATGAGGATGACGAAGATCGTCAATCGTATTCGGCGCTCAATTTGAGTGTCTCCGGTTCGACACGCTGCCAGCACTGTCGACATCGCTGCAAATCCTCCACAGATCTGCTCCATCATCTATCGCAGTGCACGGAGGCGATTCGCAGTGCCCACGAAATGTACGACACCAACTCCGGCGAGAGCAGCGAGCGTCGCAGCGATGCCCATTCGCTGCAGCAGCAGGCTGCAGTGCAGCGGCAGCGTGTGTGCATTTGGAACAAGGAGGCCAAGCAGATTGCCGCTGCTGTCGTCTTCAAGGATAAGGCCATGCTGCTCTCCAAGTCACCGAATGGCAGCCAAGCGGCCAGCAACGAGGAGAACAGCTACTACGGCGTGGAGACGGCACCCGGCTACGGCGAGGTAAGTGCAACAAAAATTTAACAACCAACTTTAAGAAAAAACGCACAAAAACACAGTCGACTTTTTTTTTTGGATTTATTAGAAAAAAAAAAATTACTGCTAAGATTTCGTTTTGTTTTTTCCTAAATTCATATTTTTGAAAAAAAAAAAAAAAATATGCAAAACTTTTTTATTTCTATGTGCGTCAAATTATGCTGGCATCGAAATTTTCATTTAATTTAAATAAAATTTTTACTCTAGTTTTTGAAAATCTTTTTTCATTATTTTCTGAGCCGAATCAATATTAAAAATCAATTAAATTCTTTAAGTAAGAAAACCAGAGAAAGTACGCGACTCTGCCCCACACACACTCACACACACACACTTACACACACACACACACACACTCACACACAGCAAATGCAACCCACGCACGACAAATGCGTCAAAATGAAATTTGACTCTCTCATGCACTGCAGGTAACCAAAAAGATGACGCCCGAAGAGGAGGCAGCCAATTCGTCACTGAAAAAGGTCTACAAGTGTCCGCATTGCAGCTTCTGGGCATCGACAGCATCACGTTTCCATGTTCACATCGTTGGCCATCTCAACAAGAAGCCCTTTGAGTGCTCATTATGCTCGTATCGCTCCAACTGGCGCTGGGATATCACAAAGCATATCCGTCTGAAGACCATACGGGATCCCTCCCACAAGACCGCCAAGGTGCTGATGAACGATGAGACCGGGCGTCGCAACTATACCAAGTATAACAAGTACATAACGCTGATGAAGGTCACCGAGGAGGATGGTGATCCCAAGCTGATGAAGTCGGGCGAGATGACGCCCAATCAGGTGGCATCGCTGGCCTTCCTCAAGGACTACCAGAAGGTGGGCGTTGGTCATGACATCACGCTCGAGCCGGTCACATCCAATAAATCGAATACACTGGATGATGCACAGCTGGCGGATAATCTAATACGTTTGCCACTGCTGGCGACCTTTGTGAATGCCGCAATGGCCAAACAGCAACACCAGCAACATCAGCAACTGGAACAGCAGCAGCAGCAACAGCAGCAACAGCAGCAACATCAGCAGGAGCAACATCATAAGCATCACTCCACAATGATAACGCCATCGGTGACCATATCGCCAGTGAAGCGCACACATCAAACGGTGCCCAGCAAGCCCAGCGATGATCTCATCACTGAGGTGCATCAGGAGGGCAGCGAAAAGAAGACATTCTACAGATGTCGCAAGTGCAACTTCAGGTGAGCAGAACACAATCTTCTATCCTAGTCACTAGTCAAATACTAAAACTGCAACTTTTGACTATTCATTTGTAGACATCATAATCGGGACGCTGTGCTGGCCCACGTGAAGATTCACTACCAGGAGTCGAACTTTCCGAAGTCATCAGCGTCGGGCAGCAGCACATCGCCGCTGCAGGTGTCCGTCAGTTCGAATCAACAGCTCTACATGAACAAAGTATTCGCTGCCATGTGCCTGTCGCAGCCATCGCCCACATCGGGCGTCACCTCATCCTCCACGGGCAGCAATGGCCAGCAGCAGCAACAACAACAACATTCCCTAATCTCAGCTGGTCTGCTGCAGCGTGCCATCCAAGAGGTACAGCATTCTCCAACACCGAATGCGAGTGCGCTGAGCGGCTTAGCCCTGGCGCTGGCCACTGGTGGCAAATGCCAAACGGGTGGCACAACGACAGCGATGACCATTCCCAAAGCTAATGCCGCCTCCATTTTAGAGCACGGTGAGCAGAAAGCGAGTCAAAACGAGGCAAGTGCCGACAGTCTGACGTCGCCCACAATCACCACAAGCGCGGCCAGATCATTGCAAGATCTGCTCACGTCACCACGAACCAGACACGGTCTACACTATGGTGCGGGTGCAACAACAACCACAACAACAACAACAACATCAGCAAGCTCTAATCCTAATGCTAACAGTAACTCAAATGTGGTTATGGGTACCGCCGGATATGGCCACAAGAAGTCGCCGAGCGCAATCGCTGCCACCGTCGACAACGTTGCATCATCCAATACACCCACCACCACCACCACCACCACCAATACATCGCATTTGCCAGTAACTACCACTCCTATTCCTATTTCTACTTTTCCAACTGGTGCCAAGTCCTTGATTCATACAACTGGTAATTGTAACGGTAACAGTAACAATAACAGTAAAAGCACATCCAATCTCATCGATACACATTATAATAATAATAATAATCAACTGGTCATCACTGGTGATGGGGTCTATGCGGCAGCGGGTCTAACCCATGCCATACACACTACTAATCTCAAATCCACGCCAGCCTCGTCCATGTCGTCGTCGTCGAATTCATCGCTATCGGCTTCGGCATCGGCATCGGCATCGGCATCGGCATCTGCATCGTCTTCATCAGCATCGCCGGCTTCGGTTGCGTCATCGCCGCACTCGTCGCCGCCATCTTCGTCGTCGTATGTGCCACAGAGCCACATGCCACACGGCCAAACGGGGACACATTTCCATAACCATAGTCCAGGTAGTCCCAGTCTCTTAACGATGAACGACGCCGATCGGCGAGATCCGTCGCCATATCGTTGTGGCCACTGCCATCAGGTGTCCAATTGGAAGCATGTGATTCAGGTATTTGTTTAAATGCATTTTAACAGTTTGTGTTTTGTCCCAATTCAAAACCGAAACGAGTCCCGAACCCAACAACAACAAAAAAAAAAAAATAACACCGCTATTCCAAAAAAAAAATAAAAGAAAACAATCCACCAAAGATCCGTCCGTTGCAGCAACTTTAGAATCGGAAACCTGACAAGTAAATAATGATATAGTAAAATCTCTTCAGACGGTACAGTGCTCACTCGCTAGCAAGAAAGTTTTCCTATCTGATTAAAGGAATTTAAAGGAAATAATAATTTGCAGACATAAACTAATGTTTTTATTCAGATGATTCACAATCTTTCATATTCAGAGACGAGAAATTCTAGTTTCAATTTCCTGCAAACTTCAGATTTCTTCTATTTTAGAACTCTCACAAAAAAAGTACATTTTTAAATTAACATTTTCTCGAGAGCAAGTAAACTTGATGACTTGTCAACAAAATAAAATGAATATTAAATATATTTTCAAAAAAATAAAAATTTTAACTAAATTACAAAAAAAACCTTTTGGTCTCCGAGTGATCCACTCCTATCCGTTGAACCACATCGAGTTGTAGAACCCTTGTAGAACCCTTGTAAAACCCTTAGAGTCAGCATAGAACATTTGTATGTCTCCATCCGCTCAGAAAAATCATCTTTGTCTGTAGTCGCTAAATAAAGCTGGTAAATATGCAAAAAAAAAAAAAAAACACATATTTTATATAATTTCTCTATATGAGAATCTCTAATCCTAAACATTTATATGTGTGGTGTCTGGTCTTGCTTTTTATATGATGTATGTCTATATACGATTTACGTGTTACTCTTACGTTTATTTATAAGAAATCTCATTGGTGACAGTTTTGTATTTTTTTTTTCCTATTTTGCTTGCTCTCGAAACTAATGTAATTTATACCATTTATACCGATTCAATGTCAAACAAACCATTTTTACCCAACTCAATAAGCTAACCCCCCCTAGGCAGGGGCTCTTTAAGATCATTTGGTGCGCGAGTTTCAATTGAGTTACCCATTCAATAAATATATACACACACACACAGATACATACATACACACACACACTTTTGCACACATTCATAAGGGGTATTTCATAATTCAAGCAAAATTATCAGATAAAACTTACAGATTGCCATTTCGATATACAGAAATGAGTATTTTCACTAGTTTAGCATAAAGTAAAACAAAGCTAAAATAAAATAAAATTAATATTTTATGCAAACTATGAAAATGTATATTTAAAAGGCTGCTTTAGTTATTTAAAGCAACTAATTTTTATATAATTTTCTAGATTGATATTTCATATTCCTATTTCCGTTTATCAAAATTTATTTACAGTTTTGCTTTTATTTTTATTTATTTATTTTATCATTTATTTATGATAACTTGCTTAATTATGGTAAAATTGTTTAAAAAAAGATTAAAATTGCATTAATATGAAATTCAAGAAATATTTTAGTTTGCGGAAATGCTTATCTGTATCTTAATTAATCTAATAATTCATAATGATAAATTGCAGTTTTGGTGGAATTACAAACAACAACATCTTTCTCATCAACACACACACATACACACACACATAAATAAGAACAAACACACATGCAATAAACAACATACAAATGTACAACAACAACATGCTAATTTGTGCAACATTTCTCTCTCTCTCTCTCTCTCTTCCCCTCTCTTGTTCTACAAACAGCGGCATTGTCGCTTAAAGCATTCCGGGGATATTCGGATCGAGACCCTTGAGCGGAACAGCAGCAACAATAGCAGCGCCGCCCCAAATGCCCCGCCTATTTACCGTCCACAGGGCGCCGGTGCCAGCAATGAGACCCACACTCACAACAACAACAACAACAACAGCAATAGCTACAACAACAACAACAACAAGCCCAATAATAACAACAATAATTCCGTGCTGAGCAGCAAACAATTGGAGCAACTGTTGCATTCACCGCTCTCTGCCAGCGCTGCTGCTGTGGTGAATGCCGCAAATACGCAACAGGATTTGCAGGCAGCTGCTGCATATTGGGCCGCTGCCTGCAAAGCGGCAAGCGTCGTTGCAAACGCCGGCAGCGCCGAGGAATTGTTGCAACTGCAACAAAACGATCAAATTGAAATCACCCGCTTGCCAGCAGCGGCAGCAGCAGCGGCGGCAGCAGCAGCAACAATTGCTGGCAACAGTGAGCTGCCCAGCAACAGCAACAGCAACACCAAGAGCAAACAGCAAAAGTGTCCCGTCTGCCCGTACATCTCGGAGAGCAAGTCCCAGATGAACTACCATGTCTCGCTGCACAAGCCCACTCAGTACGAGTGTCGTCTGTGCACCTTTGTCTGCGCCAAGAAGCAACATCTGAGCAGTCACATGCGCAGCGTGCATCAGCAACAGCTGGGTGCTGGTGGCGGCGGCGGAAGTGGTGCAGCAACTGCAGCAGCAGCAACAGCTGGCTTAGACTTTAGTGTGGCTCTGCAGCTGGCGGCCGCCAAGCAGGTGCAACAGCAACTGCCCGCCTGCATAGATTTGAGTCAGCTGCAGCTGGATCCGGCAGCCAACGCGGAACTGCCGCCGGAATACCAATACAAGCTCATCAGTTACTGTCCACGGTGTCCGGCCCGTTTCGCCCAGAAGCATAACGATGAGCGCAATGCAAAGTTGGAGCTGGAGCAGCATTTGGCTGCCCATGCGCCCAGCGACATGGATCTGGACACGGAATTGCTGCAGGTGCATGTGTGCGCCTACTGTGAATATCGTGCGGAGGCAGAGACATTGCTCCAACTGCATCGTGCCGTGCACATGTCGCACTACCAGGAGAAATGCCAACAGTTGTATCGCAACTGCAAGGAGGACATCGAATATCCATCGCCCAAGTTGCTGCAAATCAATGGTGGACCCGAAACCATTTGGGTGGTGGACAATGAACTCGTTGCACACTCGATGCGTCAGAGCTCCATCGGTGCGTCCAGCAGCTATGATGGACAAAATTCGCTGCTGAAGAAGCAACTGGAGTCGGCGATTCTGCGTGAGCCAGCCAATCACACCAAGAAGCCCGAAGCTGAAGACCAGCTCGAGGCTGAGGCTGATGCTGATGCCGAGCCTCAACAGCAACCGGAGCTCGAGGAGGATGATGAGCGTCAGAGCAGCTCGACAACGCCATCGACTAGCGCCTCGGTGGCCACCAGTGATTTGGCAGTGGATGCCAGCAGCGAAGCGGGTTCCATGGATATGCCGCAATCTGCATCGGCTCCACAGCGCTGCCAACATTGTCCGTTCGAGACACAGCATTTCGAGCAACTGCAGCTGCATCTGCAGCAACATGCGTGCGTCAAACAACCGCCAGCAGAGGCACAACAATGTGCCCACTGTGACTATAGCGTCGTGGACAAGGCCGAGCTCGAGGAGCACACAACGGTGCATTTCAATGCCAGTGAGAAGCTGAAAGCTGTTGATTTTTACACCTGCTACGACAAGCTGGAAATCAGTGTGGAACAGGAAACGGATTCGGATGCAGATAAGCAACAAGCGGAGCACAATAACAATCAGGATAATGCTATCAATGCCAATGTCCAAACGGAGCAGCAGCAGCTGGGAGCAGAAGTCGAGCCTGAGACAGCTAGGAAACCCACCACAAAGATCATTCTGTACAAAAATGATGGTGCACTCAGCGTTAAGCCCAGCTCCATGGATGAAGATCTAATGTCGTCGCCGCGCAGCGAAAATATCAGCGATCGCCTGCGAAGGCGTAGTTTGCGTGGCAATGCATCTGCCACGCCCCCACCAGCATCGCCAACGCCTACACAGGCAACGGAGACAGGCGATAAAATGATACTGGTCAATGCGAAGACGGGCAAAGTCATTTCCCGCAAGTAGGCGTGGTCCACAAGACAAACGCCCCTTTCTCTTACTATTGTATTTTACATAGACATAATTATTTACATTTTATAATTATTGTAATTATTATTATTTTTTTGGGGTTGTTAATGTTTTGTTGTTTTTTTTCTCTTATATACATTTTGGGTAACTAGTTGTCAAGTTTTGTTTTAAGCACCAATTATTATTTAAAAATGTTACTAACACACACAAACACACAACACACACACACAGACACCGTTTGGAACATGTTCCTGCACTTTGAATCTTAATTTTAAGTTGTTCTTTTGTATGGACATAATTATTTACCAGTGGGTAATTGCAACATGTCAGATTTTAATTTCTTGTTATGTTTAAAACAAAAAAATACCCGAGTGCGGTGCAAAATATTATTAACTATAATTTATAGAAACGATGGAATCAAAACTTAAATATATATACATATACATACATATTTAAAATTGAAATCGCATGAACAAAAGCATTAGTTTTAGATGCATAATGTGACAAATTGAGAGGTATCCAAAAACGTTTCAAGTAAATCAAAACAAAAACAAATTCAAAATTTAAATCTTGCTGCAAACAATTTGTTTTTGAATGGGAACTGTGATTATTAAATATTGTAAATTACAACAAAAAACTATAAAAATCAAAAACAAACCTAAATTTAAATATAAAATAATAAACATTACAAGATATCATTCAATGAATATGGTACTATATACATAGTATAAACATATATATTTACATCAGCTGCTACAGGTAATTTGGAAATTTGGAAAACTTAAAATGAATGGAAAATACTGTGTAATAATTTGCAATATTTGCAAAATGATTTTTGTACAACTGCAGCAAATCGTTAATTAAGTACTTTAGTAATAAATTTGTAGCTTAAATTACAGTTAACGTGGTTTTCTTTTACTATACGACATTGTTTTTGTAGCACAGTGTAAACTCGTGTAAACACAAAAAAAAACAAATCCAAAATGAAAAATAGTACTAAAAACGTTATCATAAAGTATAAGGAAACGAAATGAACACATGTGGAATAGCGGGGCCATATTTAAATAGTTTAAAGCAAACATTTAAACAAACAACAACAAAAAATACACAAGTAACAAAACAGAGAATAAAAAACAGATATAATGCAAGAAAAGCAAATACAGAATTGAAAATGTATACAGAAACTTATTTGAATATAAAAGCAACCGCCTTTGATATACATATACATAGATATATGTATCTATATCTACATATAAATAGTCTTTAACAATGAAACACGTCTAATTAGAATAGTGTAAATAACTTAGTTTTGTTTACTACGCACATACTTATATATAAACACACACACAACCACACACACACACACATACAGACACAAGCCAACACAAATACACACATTTACGGCATAAATTTAAACAAAGAAAATGTACAAAACAAGAATTGTTAATAATAAAAAAAAAAATGAAAAAATAATAAAAATACACAAGTTGCATTTACAATTTGCAGATTTTTTTATAGTTGACAAATAAAGCGTTTCCTTTATCAAAATCTGATTTAGTGGCAGCTTTTATTTTCAATACTTTATTCAATTTTTATCTCCCTCAATTTGCTTATTCATTTGTCCTTTGGCCAAGGCGAAACTTTCTTGATACGTATAAAAATCATTATCATAGATGGCCTTGAATTTTTGAAAATTATATTAACACTTTCAGAATACAATTACTTTAAATATTAATTTTCGTTTTGGTCTTGTAGTGTTCACAACAAACATTTTACTCCAATATTGAAATCTTTTGGAGCTCAGTCAATTCTAGTTGTGAATTTATGTAAATTTTTATTTATTATTTGTAGGCAGAACTCGTTTGAATTGAGTCTGTCAGCAGTGAAACACTAGAACAAAAAAGTTTGCATAGCTTCGAACCTTTGGTCAACTTACCTCTATCAGTAAGCTCTCGACATGTGCTGGACTCCAGGTGGCTGCTGTGGGGCTCCCGCGGGCGTACAATGCACCAACTTTTGCTTCAATTACTGGACTGGTTGCCCAAGCACCCTCTGCTGCCGGACCAGTTGCTCACCGGCTTGCCCGTCGTACCGAGGCTGTTGCGGGTCCTGCTAGGGAATGGCTTAGAAGGATATGATGCCTGGGCCTGATCAAGGAAAGCGGCAAACCCCCTAAATAAAGTTCAAAATATTTTGTTTACTTGCGAGTCTCGTTTTTAGACAATATGCGATAAAAATATGAAATATAAGAAAAATATTGCTTTTACAAAAAAAAAAGAAAAAAATTAACATTCCTTATGGCTTTCGACGGATATTATGTATCTTATGTTCTGGGAACCTTAAATGAGTAAATATCACAAAATTCTAGACTTCCCAAAAACTACAAGGGCGATTGGAATAACATTTAGTCAATTAATTACCCTAGTTAAAACAGATGCAAGATTTTACATAATATGCAAATTATGGCTCAGTATTCTGATTTAAATTCTTTGTTAAAATCTGCATATGTTCAAAAGACATTCCGTATATTTTTATATGTTTTATCGGATTTATCTGACTTACCTTTCAGTATCCAATATTGTTAAATATTTTTTGTTGATTTCTGTAAATTTTTTGATGCCAACAAATCAACCTTTTATCTAAGTTTTAAAAAAGTGCCCTTTGGATATGGTCTCAAGGATATGGTCGAGGCTTCACTACTGTCTTATACCGAATAATATTTCCAATTCGGCTAATTCTTTTTCAATATGGTGCATTAGAATCACAAAGACGAACTCTATCGAACTGCCTTCAAGGATTATGATGTCTTCTAGGAGTTTTAATTTTAGTTGGCAGTGACACCCACTGTACATGTTTAATAATAACAGTAAGCCTATAAATATTTTGACTGCTGCACATATGCAATCGATAGTTCCAAAAATAAGTTGGCAGAGCCATTTCATAATTTTAAGAAATACGAATCGATGAAACTATCGGAATGGCAATGCAAGAATTGCTTCACAACTGATTTGTTTGCAATAAAATTTTTGTTATAACCCATTTAACCTGCCGCCCATGGATACGAAGTCCAACGATGATTCCGGCAGCGACTCTCTCGACAAATCAATGCAGAGCAAGTGCGTAATGGTCGACACCAGCAGTGCCTCATCGTCGGAGCCCGCAGCGGGTACAGACGATTGCAGCAGGGATTTCGCTGCACTGCGAGAGACGCCGCCGCCACCAAGTGAACCAAAGACTGAGGAGTCCAATACCAGCAGCAGTAGTACCAGCAGCAGCCACAACAACAACAACATAAGTTCAGCAAGTGCCGCTTTCGAATCGAAAGTAAAACTCATTTCCCAAAACCTTAAAGAGACAACGTTGGCCGAAACAGAATCAGAAACGCCTGCGTCATTAGAAGCCGTCACAGGAGCCGAGGAGCCAAGTTCCACGGACGACAGCGACCAGTCTTTGAAAAAGGTGCACTTTCATCCGGATGTCAAAGAAAACGACGGCGGCAATCGTGTGAAAAAGAAACGGCGATCGCCGCGAAGCGATGCAAATCCCAGCTGTGATGGCATGGATCTGGACGAGGAGGATGACGACGATGGGGAGGACAATGAGTTTGAGAATGGTGAGCAGGATCAGGATCAACAGCCGGAGGAGGTTGAAGAGGAGGAAGAGTTCAATCTGGCCAAGACAATTGCCGAAGCGGACGACTACTTAAAGCAGCATCCCCTCACATTTGTCCGCCGCATCGAACAAAATCGCGAACGGATACGCGACGGCATCCACAAAATTGAGGAGATGCCACAGCCACAGATGCACCACCGTCGCAGTAGGAAGGAGCACGACAACGAAGATAATTTCTATAAACGAACCAGACCAGAGAATGGCATTGAACGTATTATGGGCAAGGAGACTAAGGCTGGCAAGGTAAGTAAAATTAAAAAGTAAATCGGAAAAGAAAAAAAACCAAAAGAATTCAAATTTTTTTAACCGCAGGTGGAATTTCTGTTGCGCTACGAGGATCAAGGCGGTCTTTCATGGGAGTCTGAGGAATACGTACGTCGCATGATTCCAACGCTCTTAAAGTCCTATGAGAAAAATCGCGAGAGGCGGCAACGGCGATTGGTAAGCAACTCCCACTCTTAAAATGATGCAGTAAACTAATTGACAACTCAATTTGTACATTTCAGATGCATCACGTTGCCAAGCGTCAAAGCATGCGACAGCGCTATACGGATTTCTAGCAACATTAACAACATCTAGCTTTTAGGTCTTATGTTAGGTTCCCGCAAGTAATTGTAACGTTTTTGTAATATGGAGTAAAATAATTTTCTTTTGTTGAACAACTTGATAGTGTGAATTTTCATTATGAATTTACAAAGATATCGATAGGTGGTTTTAGTATCGTTTTCGTTTGATGCACAAACGCCTGCCATTATTATTTTGAGTGATGATACGACATATTTGTTGCTATTTTTTGCTCAGCTGTCTTCTTATTTTCACATAAGTAACATTCGCGTGTCAGCGCAAATATCGTATATCGATAAGTCGCTCAATCGATATAACATCAACAATCCTAGTTCTCGTTTGACGCAGTGTCTTAAAAATAAAAAGAAATAATTGAAAACTGTGTGCGAACGTATAAAAATTGCTCTAAAACCCAATTCTCTGTGATTATAAGCGACAAACCCGTTAGCCACTTAAAAACTGTAAACGTTGGCGCTGTGAGGCCAACAAAAAAAAGTGTTCGAACAGAACAAAAGAGAAATTTTTGTGCGTGTCACCGTCCGTCATCCGCCACCCTCTTGAAAGGCCAGCGTTGCGCAGTGCTGCGATCGGCAACGAAACAACACAAACGGTAAACGTTGTCAAAATGCAATAGACTTTGCCCGCATTTACCCGATTTTCTTGAGTTTCCTATTGTGACGGACGGCAGGTGAAAGTGTCAGTGTTATTTTAGAGGTAAGCAAGCATCACATAAGTCTATAGGTTAGTGCGTATTTATTTTCACCCTACGTTGGCCGTGACTATGCGTTGTGCATTTCTGTCTATGTCCACATTGTTTGCTTTTGCTCTTGTTTTGCGAGAATTATCAAGGAATTGCGCAGATAGCATTTGTTTCCAAAAATAAGCTAACAAATTGAAAACAACATTTGGCCAGTCAACATATTTAGGTCTCACATAATGCTATAGATGAGTGCCAAACATTTTCTTCATAAAATTTCCAACAGCTTGAAACAGCATAAGAAACAACCCCGTTTAGTGTTAAGAAATTATTTTTTTGCTTACATATTTAATAGTTTTTTTTCATTTCGATTTTAGAAAAAAGTAAAAATCTTTGTTGACACACATCTTTTAATTCATAATCCAATTCTTATGGGCTAGATAATTCGATTTATTGTTAACTCTTAGTGCTTTTAGTTGTTTGTATATTTAAAATCAGGCTTCTTCAGTTGACTATTCATTTTGCTTGTCATGCTTGTTTCTATTTATAAATTATATACTTTAGCGAATTGGGCATAACCAGTGTAAACTTACCTCTTAATGACTTTTTAAATATAATATTGTGATAAAAGTGAAGCGTATAATAAGATACAGTTTGATATATGATATATACTTCAATATTTTGCATATTAATAACAATTTAGTATCAGGCGATGCCCTCAATTGGTATGTGCTATGTGATTTGTATCGATGTGTTATCGATGTTGAGTTGTCACTTGTTATGATATCGTTTATTGCACTCAACCTGCAGTTGTTCGCCTTCGCCTTTTGCACCCCGTCGCATGTCAATCAGATAACGTATGAATTTGCCTGAGGCTCTATAAATAGTCGCTGCCCGTGCGGAATAGTTGTCTTAATTTGCTTTTGTCATAGGTCAGCAGTCATCTGGCTGCTGGTGCGTAGTTAATCTTAAGATCACAAAGAACAAAATAAAGACAATTATCCATGTGATGCACGGCTATCTGGGGATGCTGCGCAGTGCAACGAATCTTTCTTATTCTCGTGAACTTGACGTTGACCGCTGGAATTTTGTTTATTTGTTAAATGCGCGTGGCAAATTCACTCATATCTCTCGCACGTCTCATTCTCTTACATATAACTTCTCTCACACGCTCAGTCGCTCACTCACTGCCTCTCCCTCTGACTTTTCCTTGTTTGGTTCGTTCACCCGGGAACAGAAGAACTACGCAACAAGCAAATCACATACGGCAACTGACAAAAAGAGTGCGAGAATAATATACGATACTGAGTGAGCGATATGCCAGAGGGAGACCAGTCAGAGAAGGCCATGGATGAGCAACAGGAGCAGACACAGCCGCCCAGTGATGCCAGCAAAGAGGAGGAGCCACTGCAGCACCAGCCCCAGCAGAATATCACATCACCAGAATTAGTTGTCACAGAACTCTCCGCGGAAGAGGCAAGCACAATTAAAAAAATGTTACCCATCAAGTGTTTCTTGTCTAACGATTGCCAAATTTATTTATTTAGATACGTGCACGTCGCTTGCGTACTTTGGCTGCTAGAAGCATTGTATCCAATTCAACTGCCGCTGTACCTGTAGCAGAAGAGAAATTACCACGCAATCCGACCAGCGAATCGCGATTGGTGCGCGAGGTGTCGGCCAGCTCAAAAACAGGGCCCATAACATGGCCAGAACTGGGCAGCAACAACAACAGCAGCAGCAAGGCGGACATGGACGTCGAAATGAAATCAGTGGTATCAACGCCCATACAGGATGTAGAAATGGCACTCGCACCCATCGCATCAGCACTATGCTTACCAGCTAGCCATGTACAGAACAACTTGGCTCAAACGCTCCTGGCGAAGCAGGCCGAGTCTAGCACGGAGCCGTCGCGGCTCAAGAGCTTGGAGGAGATCAGTGAGCAGATGTTATCCCGGCTGTTAAATGCAACATGGAATGAATATGGTAGTGGATCGATTATTTGTGCACAGACCGCCAGCTTTCTGGAACTGTATCCAACGCTGCGCTTCAATTTTGAGCCCATCATATCGAGTGTGCTGCTAGAGACGGCATACAAGTTCTACAACGATGAAGTGGACGATAGCTTCAAGGTCGAGGGCGAGACGGCATTGACGGCCACCGGTCTGACCGATGCCAATGGTGATGACAAGGAATTCTCCTCAGCCAAAAAAATCAAAAGCGACGATACCGAAGTCCAGGAAATACTCGCCAATGCTGTTGCTTCCAGTGCCACTGCCGAGGAGGATCCCCGCGCAAGCGCCAGTGCTACGCCCAGCCAGACCGAGATACCGCCGGGCGAAACAGGTGTTGCTTGTGTAGTGCCGCCACCACTGAACATTGTAACAACCTCCAAACACAATGCAATGCTCCACTTATTGCGCTGCTATCAAAACTATCACGCTGAACGCGAGAGGAGCAACAGAGCTCAGTCGGATCCTGACGAGCAACGCATTCAGCAGGTGTTGCGTCTAGCCTTCGATAATATTATGCGGGTTGCGGTGCTGATTCTAACCGATCGCATACAGCACAATCTCAACTATCAGCTGGATCAGTCCACACTCCTAGAGCTCATGTATATGGATCGTGTGGGCGAAGCATTTCTCATCGATCTGGTGGCCGAAACACATCAACAGCCCGACGTGTTTGACACCATTTTTGGGCAGTTGCTGCGTGGCCTTTTCAGTGGCATGCAACGCAACATTTGCAACTCGAAGATCAACACACAACAGATCGAATGGCTGGCCAAACTCATGGTCATCAAGGTGGGCAATGTGCGGCCAATAGCCGACTTGTTATCACGTCAGCCAAACTATATACCGCCCATATGCACCAAGATACCTGGTCGCGAAATCGTCAAATGCAGCTTCCTCGGTCCCTTTCTGTCCGTTTCACTGTTTGCCGAGGAGAACGTCAAGTTCGCGGAGTTCAGCACCAAAAACAAACTCGAGGACACGGCCACCTCGCGGCTACGTTGGGTGAGTACCATGAACTGAAGTCATTGTTGTTGTTACATGTTGTTAATTTATTCGTTTTATAAATAGGAGCTACACTCTATGCGCAATCACATGCACACCGTTTTCCATTCGCTGTGCGTTAACGCCAGCAGCCGTCCCAAGACACTGGAGTACATCTCCCAGATCCTGCGTTACAACGATCGCCGCGTGCAGTTCGCCAGCGATGAGAAGCTACTCGCCCGCGATGGTTTTGTTATTAATTTGATGAGTGTGCTGCAGCAGTTGTCGGTCAAAATCAAACTGGATCGTATCGAGCCCTATTTCCACTATTATAGCAACTCGCTGGTCAACATTGAGCAGGACACAAAGATCCGTTTTAGCGAGGAGGAGTACAAGATCTTTTTGGCTCGTGATTTCGCAACACCAGCAACGAATGTCAACTTCCAGACGCAATGCTGGTTCCTCACACTGCAGGCCCATCATCTTGGCTATCTGCCGGCCATACAGCGCTATCGCCAAAAGGTGCGCGCCATTAAGGAGCTGCAGAAGCTAATTGATGAACTGGATCGCACCAAGCCGCATTGGGTGAACTCTCGCTATGCCAATCGCAACAATCAGTTCAAGGAGCGTTGGGAAAAGCAGCTGCGTAAATTAAATCGGTATGAGTCACTGCATCACTTTTCATTCAATTTAATTATTTCGTATTAATAATAATAATTATTTTAATTGCAGCTCAAAAACGTGCAGTGAGATAACGCTGCTTGATCCAGCGTTGCTGCAGCGCTGCACCGAATTCTATTCGACGGTGTGCGAGTTTATGCTTTACCAATTTGAGGGGCGTGCCATTGAGGGTCCGTTTATCTCGAAGCTGCCGGTGCAGCAACTGAAACCGACTGACGCATTTTCTGCACTGCCCGAGTGGTATATTGATGATATTGCCGAGTTCATATTGTTTGCCATGCAGCATGCCAATGTGGACATAAGGCAAGGCATCGATCATTCGATCATCACGTGGCTGCTGACCTGTGTCTGCGCTTCGCATCTCATCAAGAATCCCTATGTAACTGCCAAGTTAGTTGAGGTCATGTTTGTCTTCTCGCTGAAGCCGGCCAATTCGGTAAATACAGCGGTAAGCAAAGCCACCCGCAAAAAAGGGTCTCAAATGAAAAAAATTAAATTAATTAATTGTTGTTGTTGTCGACAGATGTGGAACCATGAGCTGGCGCAGAATGCGCTAGTCAGCGCACTAATGCGATTTTACGTGGACGTAGAAACCACTGGCCAAAGCACTGAGTTTTACGATAAGTTTACTATAAGGTAAAATTGATAAAATCCCAATAATTAACATATTTAAATAATAATTATTGTTGCTGCCCCCAGATACCACATTAGCCATCTGTTCAAATCCATGTGGGAGAATCCCATACATAGGCAGGCTGTCATCTGTGAGTCGAGGCTGGGCAATCAGTTTGTCAAGTTTGTCAACATGCTGATGAATGACACAACCTTCCTGCTGGACGAATGCCTCGAGAATCTGAAGCGCATTCATCTAACGCAACAGCTCATGTCCGACGTACAGAACTGGAACGGCCTGAGTGCCGAGCAGCAGCAGAGTCGCCTCACCCAGCTGTCAACGGATGAGCGGCAATGCCGTTCATATTTAACGCTTGCCCGCGAGACTGTTGATCTATTTCATTATCTAACTGTGAGTTGGCCCATTGCATACTTTGCTAAACATTTGATATTCATTGTATTTTGTCGTTGTACGCGCAGAGCGATATCAAGGAACCGTTTATGCGCGCCGAGCTCGTGGATCGCCTGAGCTCAATGCTTAACTTTAATTTAAAACAATTAGCTGGACCCAAGTGCAACGATCTAAAAGTGAAGAACCCATCCAAATATGGCTGGGAGCCGCGCAGCTTGTTGGCCCAAATCTTTGACATATATCTCCACCTGGACTGTGATAGATTCGCGCAGGCCTTGGCCGCCGACGAGCGCTCGTTCGATGTGCACATTTGCAACGAGGCGGCGTCTCGCATCAAACGACTAGCGCTACGGTCTGGCGTGGAGGTGGAGCGCTTCAAGGCGCTCACCCAACGAGCTCATGATATTTACGGTGCGTACTCCAATTCAGCCAGCGTGATCCTCACGATGCAAATAACTAACGAATTTTGTAAATTTCCATTGCAGTTTCAAATCAACAGACTGAGGATGAATGTGCCGATGCGCCCGATGAGTTTAAGGATCCGCTAATGGATACACTGATGTCAGATCCGGTTGTGTTGCCCTCTGGCACCGTGATGGATCGTGCAATTATCACACGTCATTTGCTCAATAGCTGCACGGATCCGTTCAATCGGCAGCATCTCACCGAGGACATGCTGGTGCCCAACATTGAGCTGAAGCAGCGCATCGATGCATGGCGCAAGGAGCAGCGCGGCAAGCGGCAGAACAATAGCTAAGCTAATCTACAACGTAGTAGTTTAATGTGCAGTTTTAGTGTCTACCTGTATCTCTATAAAAATATATATGCTATTATTAACTGAATGTATATGCGAATTAAAAGCAACTAAGATTTAGTTCCTTTTCATTTTTTTTTTTGTTAAGCGGGGATAGTCGCAGTTATTTCGAAATATTCTCAATACGAACTCCTTGATGAATGCAATAATTGATAAATGTGCAAAATGTTATTATTGCTTAATTAATATTATTATTATCGTTACGATTTTTTTTTTTTTTATAATTTTTTAAAAACCAATTTCACTGCATAAATTCACTTTCACACTTGCTTTAGTTATTATAATAAAAACATATTATTTGTAATTAAAATTTCATGCGGATGGTGGTTTTCGGCTTTAGATGCTTGATCTATCGAGTTACCACCACTCCAGAAAGTGTTTATGCCAGATGCCAGTGCCTGGCTGGGGGGCTTAACAAAAAGTTTAAAGTTTAATTGCAATTTGGAATTTACAATAAGGTTTTAATGAAGCGTATCTCTAATATAAATTATACATACATATACATAATATAAATGTGTGTGTATTTGTAACTGTAACTGTAACTGCATCTGTAACTGCATCAATTTATTTGTTGTCTCGCTCAGTCTCAGATGGGTGCATGGGCCAGGAGATTTGGATTGATTGCGGGAGGAGGACATGCCGGATGAAGGAAGAGGAGGGGACATGCAGTTACCAAAAGGGACACCAGCCAATATAGCACTGGCAGAGGTTCTCATTGTTCGTCGCCTGCTGTATGAGCAGCTCCACCTGCTGCTGCTCCGTCATCTTGCTCATTTGGAAATCGGTGCCGGTCAATTTGCGATTGACTCGCTGTATGACCATGCTGGCCTTGCCGCTGGTCACATCTGCCACATTGGATAGGGCGCCGTGTGGCAACTGGGGCTCATACGTCTTGGACTTGGCCACCGGATTGCCCTGCAGCAGGGATTCTTGTTCGTTGGAGTTGCTCGGACTGCCGCCACTTGCAACAGCTGACGCCGTTGCCGCCGTCGTCGTCTCATTCGCCTTCTTGTCCACATCGACGAGTCGCCAGTTGAGCAACGGATCGTAGACAAATGCCTCGAGCACGGCCATCAGTGAGTCCTTGTTGCGTCGCAGCACGAGCATCACACTCTCGCAGGTGCGTCGATAGGTGCCCTCAATGCCCGTCACCTCCATCGCCTTGATCAGCATCCGCGTCAGTCGGAACGGTATTTTCTCCGGGAACTTTTCACGTGTCATTGCCACCTCAAAGCAATCACCGAAATCGATGTGCAGAATCTTACCACTCATGCGATCCAACATCAAATTGGATGGATGTCGATCCCCAAGGCCGAGTATATAGCCCACCATGGACATGACCGCCAAGGAGCGTGTGTAATTGTTGCGTCTCTCGAACCACAACTCTGACGACGGTGACTTCAGCCAGAGCAGCTTGGCCAGATCATCGCCTTGCGTCTGTCCCAGCGCATATTCAAAGACCTCAACCTTTTGCATAAGCGTCAGATGATCGTAGTCGGGCGCATAGTTGAGCATGGTGCGATGCTCCTGGTTGAGTGGCACCTTCTTCTTGTCGCGATAATCACGGATCAGCGTGTGCAGCGTATCACAGTGCGGCACCCAGCCAATCAGTCCGGAATTGGTGCTCAGCGGAATGACCGCATAGCGTTGAATGGCCAGATTGCGACGGAACGTATCCGGATCGTCGAGCAGCAACGTGTTGACCAGCGAGAATAGCTGCATCACACGCTCATCCTGCCGCAGATCCTCGTGCCCCTTCAACAGATACATGTAGTCCTTGCCGTTGGAGCCACGTATGCAGAGTTTGCGTGGCCGCTGCTTCGAAGTGATCACCTGCAGATTGGTCTTGATATGGCTAATGCGTATCAGTTCCTGGCCAGGATTATATGAGCCCGGCACGGCCAGTTCCAGATTCTTGCACGTCATCAGCTTGGGCGACACATAAGGCAACTCCAGCGATGTCAGCTGCGGCAGCTGTCGCGAAATCTTCTGAAACACATGATAGTAGATATCCCAGGCACGATCCAGATCCATGAGCACCGCTGACGTCTTGTAGCGTTGCGTCCACTCGTACGCCTCGGTCAGCTCCCGCCCGTACGCCTGCGAAAAGGATGTCTCCTTGAGCGTCTGTGGTCCGCGGTCCAACATGGCGTGCAACGGTTCCAAAATCTCAAACATGCCCTTCACATTGCGATCGCCAAAGTAGAGACGGGATGCCTCCTCCAGTCCTTCGTGCCACTGCTCGTGCCACAGTATGGCCACACGGATCAGCTCCTCGCTGCACATGACCGCCTGCTCGACGAGAGTCGGTGAATGCTTGCGCATCGAGTCGAGCACTTTGAAGGCGGCATTCTTACGCGAAAGCGACGCCGACTTGGAGGCAACGGTCAAGGGATAAACAAGTGCCTGCGGATGATTCTTGCCCACATCGATGAGCAGCGTATGGATGAGTTGGCCGACCAGTCGCCGATGCGTATCGATGCGTGCAATTAGCTGTGGTATCACCTGCAGCCAGGTGTTGATCTCGATCACCTTCATGCCCGAGTCGAGCGCATGAAAGACCTCAGCATGGTGGCCATAGTCGAACCACAGCGTCAACAGGCGCAGCGTATCCTGCAGCGAGTTCCCTTGGATCAAGCTAATCGAACGGAAGAAACCCTGCACCGCCGGCACCGCATACTTCTGGATGATGGAGCGATCGCTGTCCAGACCAGAGGGCGATTTCTCGCGCACCACCTTGAAGTTCATGTAGGCCCACAGATGCCAGGCCTTGTACCAGTTGGGATCATAGGATGTCGCCTGGGCAAAGCACTCGAGAGCACCCTTCACTGCGTCCTGATTGGAACGATTCTCGTGCTGTTTGTTCTGCCACGTGGCCAGGCGCAGATAGCAGCGAGCCATCAGGCGCTGATCCTGCGGCTTGCGTGCCTCTGGCGGCAGGCAACTCAGTTGCGCACTATACGTGTTGACGAAGTCATCCAGCTGCTTGTAGGCCAGCTCTGGGTCGCCGGAGCCAGCCACATATTTGGTATAGGCATACGTGACCTGGGGCAGATTGCAGGGCAACGGTTCATGTGGCGCCAGCTGCGGATCGGTGCCCAGCAGCATGACCAGTGTTTTGTGCGACAAATACAGGGAGCCGCTCTTGCGACAGAGACTGGCATACTTCAGCCAGGTGTGAATGTCCTCGTGCGGCTTGACGACCAGCGAATGCACCTGGATGATGCGACGCCAATCCTCAACCAGACGCTGACCGCCTTGCAAACGCTTCCACCACATCGCCTTCAGTGGCTCGCGGCGATCCGGTATAAGTTTATATTGGATAACCTCCTCTAGTTCGGCAAGCATTTGGACACAGACCATGGCGCCATAGGCACGCTCATAGGATTCACCAGCCATGGAGGTCAGTTCGGTGTCCAGCAAATCCCGCGTCTCATCGATCAAACGCTGTGCCGTCTCGTACTCCTCGCTGTGAACGGCGAGCACCGCACGATAAAAGCTGCCATCCTGGGTGTCCACGGGAATGCAGCGCACATACTCCTGCATGCCCTCCCAATCCTGCAAGCCCCAGGCGGCCACAGCGGCCAATGGACTCGCCCTGGCCTTGTCCTCAGTACTGAATTTGGTCCATTCCTCTTTGCACTTGCTACTCAGCTGCGACCAATCGCCGAGTGCCTCCAGGCAACGCATGTGACCCAGTCGCGCCTCCAGATCATTCGTGTCCGCATCCAGATTGAGCTGATAGTGATGCAGGGCCTGATCCCAATTGTGTAGCTTCTCGTACCAGCGTCCGTGGACATTGCCCTTGTTCGCCGAATTGCGATAGGTGGTGAGCAGTCCCTCGGCTGCCTCGCGCTGCTGCAGCTTGTTGTTAATAAGGATTAGTGACTCGAAGACGGGTGCCTCCTGGCGCAGCACAAACTCCTCCTCCTTGTATCGCAAGGCTTTCGCATACGCACGACATGCCATCGCCCGGGTGCCCAACAGTTGTGTCTCAATCGGAATGGGATCACGATCACAGTGCTCCATAAACTCGGCCAGATTGAGAATGGTCTGCGTGATCTCTGGCATGTCTGTGATCTGCAGTGCCTGGATCAGCGATTGGGTTAGTTCGTTTTTATGCTCCGGCGATAGTTTCGTCCAGCAGGAGATGAAGGCGGCATTGAAGAGATCCCGCAACAGGGTATCGTAATCCTGGGCAAGGACGCAGCAGGCGCGCAACGCATGCGACGGCGACTCCTTGAGCAGACCGACGGACAGACGCTTCAGCCACTCGACCCAGTCATCCTTGGAGACGCGACGCGACACTTGCCACGCGGTGCGCAGCGCTGTCGTTGAAACCTTTAGATTCTTGCTGCTGCTATTGCTGTCCAGGACAAAGGGTTCATTGTATTTGGGCTTGGCTTGGCGCTGCCCAAAATCAATGCCGATGCCGAAACTGATGCCGCACGGATCGGCCAAGGTGCTGTTGGATTGGATGCGGGTAAGTAGCTTCTCGTATTCGGCATCCACAATGCGATGACGACTCATGGTGCGCTGCACCATTGGCACAAATACCAGATACTTTTTGCCCAGCTGTTTGACTAGGGAACGCAACGTGGTCATTGCCTGTTCCCGTAGCTCTGGCTCGGCTTCGAGCACACGCACCAACGGATGAATGATGCGTGAGGAGTAATCGGAAAAGTCCAATTGACCGGCCAGCACACTAATGGTCTCCAGGGCAACCAGCGACACCTGCTGCGGCACATAGGGTGAATCAAAGAACTTAATTATGGGCGGTAAAATCAGTGGTAAATAGTATCCCAGGGTACTGCCAAATTTCTGCAGTGCCTGGAGCAGTCGACGTGTGTCCATGCGATCCTTTGAGCTATCCTGTTGTAAGCCACGCAAAATTTGTGGTATTAACTGCGCCAGATAATCCCGAAACTCGCAGCCCAACGCCAGAGCAATCTGCTCAATCAGATTGATCAGCGTGGAGTGCAACGGTGTATTGATTGTCCAGAATTCCTTGATCAGCTTGAAGATGTCATCCATGTAGCTGATGATGTGCAGCTTGACGAAGGCCACGAGGATGGCCAGCTGCTGGAAGAGGAACTCGCGCAGATTATTGTCGGCGGTGCGCACATTGTCCAGCAAATTGGGCAGCACCTGGGCCAAGTAAGGCACACACTTGATGCCCAGCGTGTGAAAGATAAAGGTGACGGCCTGCACCACACTTGTGTGACGGGTGCTCAGCGTGGGATCGCGTAGGATGCGCATGAGTGCGGCAATTGCCACGGCCGGATAGTATTCATCTAGGGCATTGCCCATATTGACGAGCAGCTCCGCCGACGAGATGTCCTGGCTATCATCCGATTTGCCATCGGAGTAGGCAATTAGCACATTATCCTTTTGGCTATCGATCAGACCCTTGTTCATCTTGTGCTTGTACGGATCCATGGCGCCGAGCAGACCCAACACCCGAATCGTCTCACGGCGTATGGAGCGACGCTGTTCGGTCTTCAGGAAATTGATGAGTATATCAATGAGAACCGGATATTTGTGGTAGGGGCTAACCACACGTCCTGTGGCGCTAATCAGCTGACCCAGTGTCCAGAGGGCCACGCCCCGCTTGTCCGGACTGCCCGCATCCCCGAGCATCTCGAGCAGTATTGAGAGCAACTCGTCTGCCCACAACTCCATTTCATTGGAGCCACCATTGACCTCGGCCAAATCTCCAATTGTGCGCAGCACATTGAGAACCACGCCCGGATTCGATTCCGGCTCGTGCAGCTTGGGCACTAGTGCCTTCAGTATAGGATTCATGTAGGATGAAATGAGACGCGGTGTGCTAATGACTAGATGATCCAGCATTCGTGCGCTCTGCTCCTTATTGCGACTCATCCCCGAGTACTTCAGATCCGTGAGCAGCTCGATCATTGTGGTGCGCAGTTTGGGCATCACATAGGCGGGATTCATGGACGACAGTCGTCCAATGGTGACCATAGCCAGCTCACGTATTTCAAAGATCTCATCGTGCAGTGTAATGAAGAGCGCATTAAGTGATTCCGGCTGTGCCAGTTTCGCATCGAATGTCTCATCCAGCGAGCGGAGAATGCGGATGCGCACATTGTAATCCATATCCGTGATGGCCACCGTCAGCAGGCGTTCAATCACATGCGACACCGTGTCGCTCAACGTCTTCGAGTTCTCCATGCTCTCCGCCGAATCTTTTACGGCCAGTTTGAGCAGACGCGTGCACGTTTGCACCGCTTCCAAGCGAATCTCCTGCTGCTCGTGCACAATGAAAAAGTCCGCACAGCTGCAAAAGATTGAGATAATTATTTAGTTTTGTCAAATTTAACATTCAAAATTTACAGACTAATCTGTAAATTAACTCACCGTTGCACAAAGTCCAGCATATTCTGATCCTGGAAATTGAAGGTGCCCAGCGTACGGAGAGCGAGGACAATTGTTGGACTATCTGCACTCTGAAGCATCAGGGAGGTATCAATGCTAATGGGTGGCATGGTGGCATACGGAATGGCCGCCGGTCTGTTCATTAGCACCTGGAAGAGCACACCAATCAGACCGTCCGTTATGGCCGACTTCAGTTCCGCCACATTTTCTGCCAGTTCTCGCAGGCAAACAGTTAACGCCGGCGACAGACCCGTGTGGAACATCGGCTCAAGTATTTCGCGCACATCTTCCGCGATTTGGGATTTGACAGCATGCGCCAGGAGCGTGATGCAGGCGAAGAGTGTCGCATCGACGGGCACTTTGCGTTTGCTGGCCAATTCCTTGACGGGCAGTGCCTGCTTAATATTGCTCATGATGGGCTTCAGCAGCTTCTCAATGTCGCTCTCGACAGCGACGGCTATGTAGCCAATTGTGATGTACGCCACATTGCGATCCTTCTCCTTGCCGCGCAATATCGCCATCAAATGTGTCACACACGTATTGAGATATTGCTCCACAAACACCTCACGATTAAAGGCGGCCAAACGTGGCATTATTTGTAGCAACGCCTGCTGCACATACGGTGATTTTGACGAACGCTGCTCCAGCACATTGTCGCAAATGGTGATGAAGTGCTCCTTAAGTATCTCATGCGCGTAAGCGGATTCCAGCACATTATGCTGCAAGCAAAAAAGGGTATTAATCAATAATCAGCAAGGCAATTAAAATATTCAATGTCAATCTGCGAAAAGTAGCAGTTTGGACTATCCCCATTGAGATTAGAGGATACGCCGTAATACTTTAATACTCACGCTTGTCAGCTTGTTGCCAACGCCGTTGTGCTGCTCGCTCTCCATGTGCATCTGTGTGCTACCAAGCTTATCCACAAAGGGCACCTTTAGGCGCGGCACAATTGTGGTAAGTTGACTGCCCACCGTTGAGGAGGAGCTGGCCTCCAGAAACTTGTTGTGCTGCGACTTTGGGAAGAGCTTTTTTAGCGTTGTATATTGTCGCTCCCACTGCGCATTGGCACAACGGAAGAGCTCGTTGAAAACGATGAGGCCGCCATGTATGCGATCGTCGCGCGTCATTCCCTTCTGCTCCTTGCCCGTGATCACTTCTGTATTAAAGCTGTTGCTCGCCTCCTCGTAGCAGATCTTATACCATTGCGGCTCGCTCGATTGCTTGGTGCTCTCGCGCTGTGTCGTGACGATGAGAGCGGCTCGTAGTGCCTCGCCAGCTGATTTGCGTATAGCTGGCTTCGGGTCAAAGATCGCATTGAATATGTGCTCGAAAAATGTGAGAATCTGCTGATAGAAATACGTGGGCAGCGCAATGGCCAATTCTCGTAAAATGAAAACGGCCGCATGACGGCGATACTGCAAGAAGAAATTAAAAATTACATATTTAAAATGGTTAATGATTTTTGCTGTTATTGTTGTTTAAGTTGTTAGATTATTGCTTCTAATCTTTCTAATCTTTCTCAACAAAAGCCAATTAATCTGTCTCTGTAAGCAGTTTTCACTTCCCAGCTTTAATATGTACGCACCTCTTGTCGGTCGCCGCTGAGCATCTCGAAGGCCTTCTTGATGTCAAAGTCAAAGGATTCAGCGCCCTTGGAGCCGGGCATGTTGGCCAGTTTGACCAAGGAGCGAGCGGCTATTTCCATGATGGACACATCGTTTATAAGCAGTAGATCACGCAAGCGATTGAGGTAGGGAGAGATGCCTTTGCGCGTTATCAAGGCATCGCCGCTGATAAGGCACTCTAAAATAGAAATCAGGCGAGGATTAACGATAACCTGACTTTTGCGGCGGAAACGCAATACTCACTCATTGCGAGGGCGCCACCCTTTTTCTCGTTGATGTCCGACGAATTGACCATGTTAAAGATGTGATGATCGAAATCGTCGAAGAATTTCACCAGCTCCTCCTGCGACATTTCGCGCAACTCCGTCTTGACATACAGGAAAAGATCCTGCGCCGCTTTGTTTTGCACATTGCGATTGCGGGACTTGAGTCCGTTAACGAAGTGCTGCACATTCGATGGTGTCGACATGTTGATGCTGCAATTCAATCTTGGGTCAGGGGAGAATCCCCAAGCGCCTGCAATACAAAGCAGGTGCACCCACGTCCAGTCGAGACTTTGAGGTTATAGTTCGCTTGCCCGGAATCGAGAGTCTGTCTGGGCACGTCACGCAAAAATCCACAGCCTGTGTTTGGCACTCTCACATGTTTCTGTTAGGCGTTGCAGCGCGACGATCTCAACCAAATTGGCTCTACTACTTATTTTATTTTGATCTCTAAATTTCTTGTTTTTCTGTTTTCGCTTTGAGTTTGTTTTGCAGGCGAGAAGGTAGTAGAGATGGGAGTACGCATTTAACTAGCTCCGCACTGTGCGATAGTAAACCTATCGATTGTTGAGTGCATTGGTTCGCTGCATGGATAACATTCACAGTGTACCTGCACGTACCAACATGAAACAGCTGTTCTGTTTGACAGATATGAAAAGCGTAAAATATTGAAAATTGACAATGTTTAAAAAAAGTGTTAATGAATTTTATCACAACTAAATATATTAAAAGCAGATGACAGTTCATGAATTAAGGACACCATTCAGGATTTATAAATTGATATAATTATATTATTTTTGTTTAAACAATAATACGTATATATGTCATGTTGTATTCTGGGATGCACAAACATTTGATATAAAACTATTTGGCGCTAATTCTAGATTTTGTTCTATTTTATAGCATGCGATTTTAGAGCTATCGATTTTCGACTGTAAGCATCGCAAGTAAACCGATAGAAATTTTCACAAGGTATTGGAAAACTTGACGCGCTGCCAATCTATTAAAATATAAACTCAGTCTGCTGAGAATTTTCATAAGAGCTAAAACAAATGTGAGTCAAAGGAATTTTCCAATTAGCAAAACCTATTAAACAATCGTTAAGAAAGAAGTTGTGCAACAGCGATAGTGCTTAAAAGTATGCAAGACTTCTGCTGGTACTCCAAGAGCAGTTAGAAAAAAATAACAAGCATATACATTGTGGGTGACAAGCGTGTAAAGTTGTGTGTGGGAAAAATCGATCGCTGTTGGTTGCTGCGGGGGTGTGAAACTTTGACTGGGGGCTGCCCACGGCAGCGCCATCTAGTTTTCTTTTCTCTCTTTCACTAATTTTCCTACTCTTTTTTTGCAACAAATCTCAAAGCGTGCAAAATGTTTTTATTGTTGTTTTCTTCTTTGTTTTTTTTATTGTTTTTTTTGGATAGCGAGCAAATTTTGTTGAACCGAACGCCCCTCAAACATGTCGAGCCTGAGGAAAATGAAAGACGAGGACCGCGAATCCGAATACGGTCGCGTCTACGCCGTCTCCGGTCCAGGTAAGATGTCAGCATTGTCCTTCAACTGCTGACCTCGATAAAAAAAATATTCACACTCCCTTTTTGTGATCTGTGTTAGTCGTTACGGCGGAGTGCATGTCCGGCTCTGCTATGTACGAGCTGGTGCGAGTGGGCTACTATGAGCTGGTGGGTGAGATTATCCGTCTCGAAGGCGACATGGCCACCATTCAGGTGTACGAGGAAACCTCGGGCGTCACAGTTGGCGATCCCGTCCTGCGCACGGGCAAGCCATTGTCCGTCGAACTGGGTCCCGGCATTATGGGCAGTATTTTCGATGGCATCCAGCGTCCGTTGCGGGACATTGGCATCATGACCAGCTCCATATATATACCCAAGGGCGTTAATACGCCCGCCTTATCACGTTCGGAAATGTGGGAGTTTAATCCGTTAAATGTGCGCGTTGGCTCCCATATCACAGGTGGAGATCTGTACGGCGTCGTGCATGAGAACACATTGGTCAAACAGCGCATGATTGTTGCGCCACGCGCTAAGGGAACCGTTCGCTATATTGCTCCGGGTGGCAATTACAATCTGGAAGACATTGTGCTGGAGACAGAATTCGATGGCGAGATCACAAAACACACGATGCTGCAGGTGTGGCCAGTGCGTCAACCGCGTCCCTGCACCGAGAAACTGCCGGCCAATCATCCACTATTTACGGGACAGCGTGTCCTCGACTCCCTCTTCCCCTGTGTCCAGGGCGGCACCACTGCCATTCCCGGTGCCTTCGGCTGCGGAAAGACTGTCATCTCTCAGGTAAGGATAAATCCACTGTCTACGGACTTTTACTGGGTGCACTTCTCTTTAAAATTTCATTTTTAGGCTCTGTCCAAGTACTCCAATTCAGATGTCATTGTCTATGTTGGATGCGGTGAACGTGGCAATGAGATGTCTGAGGTATTGCGTGATTTCCCGGAACTGACCTGTGAAATCGATGGCGTAACGGAGTCCATCATGAAGCGCACGGCTTTGGTGGCCAACACCTCCAACATGCCCGTCGCTGCTCGTGAGGCTTCCATTTACACTGGCATCACGCTTTCCGAATACTTCCGTGACATGGGCTACAATGTGGCTATGATGGCTGACTCCACGTCCCGTTGGGCTGAGGCTCTGCGTGAGATCTCCGGTCGTCTTGCCGAGATGCCGGCTGATTCTGGTTACCCGGCGTACTTGGGCGCACGTCTGGCTACCTTCTATGAGCGCGCTGGACGCGTCAAGTGCTTGGGCAATCCTGAACGTGAAGGCTCCGTGTCGATTGTGGGCGCTGTCTCGCCACCCGGTGGTGACTTCTCCGATCCCGTTACGTCCGCTACTCTGGGTATTGTTCAGGTGTTCTGGGGTCTGGACAAGAAGCTGGCTCAGCGTAAGCATTTCCCTTCCATCAACTGGCTCATTTCCTATTCCAAGTATATGCGTGCCCTGGACGAATACTACGACAAGAACTTCCCCGAGTTTGTGCCACTGCGTACCAAGGTCAAGGAAATCCTGCAGGAGGAGGAGGATCTCTCCGAAATTGTGCAACTTGTGGGAAAGGCATCGCTGGCGGAGACCGATAAGGTTACCCTTGAGGTGGCCAAGCTGCTCAAGGATGACTTCTTGCAGCAGAACTCCTATTCACCGTACGATCGTGTTTGTCCCTTCTACAAAACGGTGGGCATGTTGCGCAACATTCTCGCCTTCTATGAGACGGCACGTCATGCTGTTGAGTCGACCGCCCAGTCAGACAATAAGATCACATGGAACACCATTAAGGAGTCGATGGGTAGCATTATGTATCAGTTGTCCTCCATGAAATTCAAGGTGGGTAACAATAACAAAAATAGTAAGGGATACAAATTTTAACACGTATATTTCTCACTCTCTCTGCAGGATCCAGTGAAAGATGGCGAGCAAAAGATTAAGGCGGATTACGATCAGCTGTACGAGGATGTGCAGCAGGCCTTCCGAAATTTGGAGGATTAAATGTGTTCTTGAACCTATCAAGAAACTAAAAAACAAACCAAATATTTAAAACAAATACCAAAAAATTACCACAAACGAAATAAGTAACCCAATGTTAGGTTATTATTCGAATTCCCCATCAAGCTAGTCATATTATACATAATGCGTCATAAGATATTTGAAATCGATTTTATTTTTAAGTTTAACGGTTTAGAGCGTTTGCGTCTGGTTGGACGGATGCTTCACTTGATGAAGATCTTGAAGGAATGAACGAAGTTGACGAAGTTGCAAAATGAGTTAGAAAAGACGAACAATAATTAGCCGATAGCGCAAGACTAAAGAAAAGAAGAAGAAAAACAGGATGTTTTCCACTTAAACCAGCCATATAAATAATATACATCATATAATAATTATATATAAATAATCTATGTTGATATATGTATACAAAACATATAAATTTAATTCACAGCTATTTATTGTTAGTATTTGAAATTCGTAAAGTTATCTAACTCTGTTCTCTACGTATCTGTAATTGCAAACTACTACTAACAATTTATTTAATTTTTTGTCATTGCGTGTTACAAGTTTAAATTACAAATACGAAAAATTCTAATATAAACATATATATATATATATATATATATTATAGACCTTTACAAAACGCAATAATTATGTAGCCCCAGTTTACGAAAATAGTTGTGTGCGTGTTGCAAATGGAGCTATACAAGAATAAATAAAATGTATTATGAATGTTAATATTATCAAATATATTAGGTTTTTTAATTAACGAAATATTTTCATTTTGGGCGGTGGCTGCCACTATTCAAATGTCGCGCTTAACAGCTGTTGTAAATAAAAGCGTTGCACAGCACTGCGGCTCACTTAACAGTCACTTTACAGACCCGGTCTAACATAATATACAAGTCGGCGTTACCTGTGAATGCCAATCAGCCGTTCGACAGTGACGTGTTGAACTGAATTTATAAATAAAATATCTTAAATATTGTTTGAAGTGCTGAAAGATGTCTCAATTTGGTGGATCCAATGAATATTACGCTCCCGGAGCGTCAGCCGAATCTAGCTACAACTTTGATATGCCCGAATTTGGGCAGGAACTGTAAGTATTTCTAAACACACGTCTCGCACTGCACAATGTTTAACATATTGTTTGTTTTGTCTTCTTTTTTTTAATGTTTTGGTTTCACATACAGCAATTTCCAGAGTTTTGACAACACGCAGCCGTCAGTACCGCCAAATTACGATGCCACCTACAGCAATGCGCCAAATCAAGGCCTTGGCGGCTTTTACGACCCGACCGCCTACACAGACAACAGTTATGCGCCGGACAACTCCTTCAAGCAGGGCGGCGCTGCTAGTGCCCCTGCTGGCAACGAGTTCGAGGATGAACCACCGCTGCTGGAGGGTAAGCGACATGGGCTCAAATATAAATTCAAACCAAATTCTATTGTAACCTAAATCCATAATTAATAAAGTGTTTTTCTCTTTCTTTTCTAGAGCTGGGCATCAATCCAAATCACATTTTCCAAAAGGTAAGCACTCGAATTGTTTTCCTCTTAGAAATCTAAGACAACTCGGACAAAATGCAAATTTTGATGAACATTTGTGGAAACTGCAGGAAGATTGCCTTTCTTTGTATTCTCAATTACTCTTTCTGTATTCATTTTTTGCTTTTACGCATTTCGCTTTGTTTTTGGTGAGTTTTCTAATTTGTACACCATTTGAATAGTGGGGCGCTGCAGAAGAGTTTGTGTCCACTTTAGGCCGACGTTTTCCATTGCGGCCAACTTTGCTTTGGTCTCGTTGCGCACAGTTTTAATTGAAATTTAAATGTTTTTGCATTTCGCTTTTTTTTTTTATTTATTTATTGCACTCTGGTTGGGACGCCAGTTTTTTGCGCTTTGCGCGTTGTTTCATTGTCGTTGCCGTTGCACTTGTTGTTTTGTCGTTAATGAAGACATATTTTTTTATTGCTGTGTTGTGTTTTATTTTTGAAATAACAACTTTTGTGTTTTTAATTAAACTTTTTCTTTCGTTTGTCTCCATGTAACTTTTTCTCACATCTCTGCCGTTTATAAAATTTTCCACGCTATTTTCAATTTTATTCCCGTTGTATTTTTTTTCGTTTGCTTTCGGAATTTATTACATTTGTGTTAATTGAAAAAGAAAAATGTTAATGAGACTGTTGCCATCATAAAAATAAGTGAAATCACAATTAAATTGTAAAGCATTTAGTATTGTGCAGCTGCTATATATATACATAAAATAAAGGCAAATTACATTTCATTTAATAAAAATAAATGATTGTATAAAAGATGAGCGCGATAAACGTGCAGATTCGATATAATATATAAATTGTAATTAACAAATGGTTTATTTTCCATTTAGTAAACCAATAAAAAAATCGTCTACGTTCATTAAATCACAATAAATACTGCACAATCGCATACGTTCATGGAATTGTAAAAATCTTGGACTCCAGCAACTTGTACCTTTGTAGAGGGAATTAATATCTGGTGATGCAGTTTGTGACGCATATTCGGTGGGACTGCAGTTGATAGCGAAAAGGGGGCCTTGTCATGTTCCAAGTTGATTACTGGTAGGTGATTTCTGTCCCCATGCCAACAACTCCCTTTGACTGGGAATATATACGACGTTGTATTGCGGACAACTATATCTAAGATCTGTGTGTTTTTTTAAATACTGAAATATATATTAAAACCTTAATGTCAGCGCTCGACGGAATATTATATTATTTCTCAGGTGCAGGGAATTTCTACATTTGTCAGGGCATAGCACACATCATCGTTTTTATTTCATGCTTTTTAATGTGATCTGATAAAGTGTTAGTTTATATTCACAGATCATGTTTTGTTTTTTTATTAAGCCATTACAATTTGGGAGTAATACACAAATCACGTGAGAAATGAATGTTGCGTGTCAAATAAATGAAAACATGGCCTTAACGACATACTATTTGAGATTTGGCGCTTTTAACTATGTACCTTAACTTTTTTTACACATGAAAGCAAACATTAGGTAAACTTTTCTTCGCAACAACTATATTCTAAACTAAATTTAAAGTCATAGAAAACAGGGATTTGCTTTTAGTGACAGAAGTGAGCGATTTGCTAAGACTCCGCCGGTGATTTATTAGTGTATTTTGTGATAATTCATAGCTAAAAGGATTTCTAGTTTAATCAAACCGAACGTTAGCTGCGTTGATTTTTATTTGGTCGCATGTGTGTGGGACAAAATGTATTGTTCTGTTTTATGGGTGCTGTTTCAATTCAAATTATTTGTGGGTCAGTTGGTATAAATTCGGGTGCGTCAAATATGTTGACAGACTCGTTCGCTGCTCCGCTGCGTCTTCGCTCGCCAGCGGCCAGCAAAATCATTTATCATCAATTTCCATTTTTCAAATTTCACTGCGAGTGTTCACCCAAACATGAAACACACTGAAACAATACGCAATAACAGAACAAAACAGCAACTGTTGCAGAAGCGGAACTCTGGCCTCGTTTTATGTTTTTGCGAACAAATGAATTGTGCTGTGTCCTGTCCGCAGTTTCTGTGAATGATGATGGGCTCCTGCTGATGTTGTTTGTTTGAAATCCTTCACTGACTTTAATTCTATAAGCAATGTGTGTTCAATTACGTATTTTTTTATTTGATTTTTAGACACTAGCCGTGCTTAATCCCTTGCGGGGCACAGAACAACAAATACTTCAGGACACGGATATGGCTGGACCGTTGGTGTTTTGTCTCACACTTGGAGGCATCCTGCTGCTGGTGAGTCTCGCTGCGACCCATAAAACAAACTCTAATTACATAATGTCTCTTCTTTGATTTTATCACTCTGTTCTATTCTATTGTTTTTTTATTTTATTATTTTTATTTTGTTTTCGCAGAGTGGAAAAGTTACATTCTCGTACATTTACGGCATTGGCGTCATGGGCTGCATTTTCTTCTACTGTCTGCTCTCGCTAATGGTGACACGCTCGCAAGTGACCTTCGGCGCTGTGGCCTCTGTGCTGGGCTATTGTCTGCTGCCCATGGTCCTGCTCTCTGGCATCAACATTTTAATCACCATTCAGTAAGTAATTGTTGACACAACTCGCTGGCTGCTGGTTGCTGGCTTTTATCCCCGTCCTCCTCCCCCCCACTCCCCGCCACGTTCGAGCCGATTTGTATTTATGTTTTTAATTGAAAAGTTGGCAATGCATTGTGTGCCTTTGGTCGTAATTAAAAACTTTGCCTAAGTCAGTGCAGCTGCGACTGCAGCACGTTCCAACTACTTAGCCCCCCGTTCGATGATTGGACTTCAATACTTCTAGTTTGATTGCATTAGCAATTTTTCATAATTGTTTACCAATAAAAACTCACAATTCATCATCAAATCAAGTGTGTAGGGTTTTTAGTTGACCCCAACTAAATTTTCAGTTGGTTGAGTATTAAACATATGTCGTAATCGGATTAAATTCAATAAAATATCGAAGATGTTTCTCAAAAGAACACTGCAATAAATTTTTATATGCCAGCTAACTATATTTATTTTAATTAATGCTTATATTATTTATTAGTCAAGTGTTTCTAGCTGACTTTTGTAATGAATTGTAAATGTGTTAATTAGTGGTGTGTAAAAAGTCTTTCAAAAGAAAACTATTTACTTATTTTTTTTAAATAACAAAGCTGATTTATGTTTATTATCATAAGTGGAAATTAGAGTTATATAAATTGTTTGGATTATTAGTAGCTTAAGTTGTATTTATGTCCAAGTGTTTATTGCTGTTGCAATTTAAGAGTCGCTGCTCTAAAAACGCGCAACTTAATTTGCACATTTAGAGCACTCTGGGGCTAAAAACTTGGCCAAAAAAAAAAAAAAAGAAAACGAAAAAAATAGAAAAGGCAGCGAGGCGCTCGGCTATGCACCGTTTAATTTTCTCGCCACTCTGGCCAAGTGGATAAGGAATGGGGAGGGGGCGGGTGATGTAGCCGTGTCCGGATATTCGCAGTGGTCCACGTATTTTACTTTTCAAATATGTGTTCAGCACTTGGTGTGTGTGTGTCTGTGTGTGCAGCGACTATTTTGCCTTTTTCCTTTTAATTTTTCTTTCATTTTTTTCCCCCTTGTTTTTTTCTCTTCTTTTTGGTGAAAAGCATCACGCAAATGTTGCGTGCAATGTTCCGCAAAACCCATATGTAGGCACTGCACCTGCCCCCCCCCCCCCCCAGCCACACCTTATGTGCCGCTTGCCTCTCAATCGAGCCTTTGGCCAGAGCTCTCTGGCACATCATAATTTCAACTGGCCCTGGTCAGGCACGAAAAACAACTATTGCCCAAGCTTATTCGACACCAGGAGCGTTTTGTTTACCACCAACCCAACATCCAAGCATCCCAAAACCAACCTAGCTTGTGTGTGTGTGTTTGTTTATATGTGTGTGTGTGTTTTTTTCCGCCAGCTAAAGCTGCCCAATTGCCATTTGGTTGCCCGTTTGCCTGCATTTTTTATTTGTTGGTTTTAAACGCCTGCACTTTGTGCGTGTTTGCATGGCTCTGTGTGTGTGTTTGTGTGTGTTGGTGTGTGGGGGTGTGTATGTGTGTCTGATGTTCATATACTCGGACTCGTAACTATAGTCGTAGCCCCTTTGCCAACTACCCCCTCCCGCTAGCGCATACTCACTCGTACTAGTTTACAGTAAATATTTTTGCAATTTTTTTAGACAGACTTTTTAATTGAGTTTGTTTGGTGATGCAAAAGTGCACAAAAATTACACTCGACAGCAGTTGGCTCTTGCGACTGTATGAAGTGTGCAAGTGGGGTGGGATGTGTGGGTGTTGGTGGGGAGTGATGGAGGGAGGGAGGGAAGAGGAGCAGCTAACAGCAGCATTGGTTTGATTGGTTTTAGACGCAAGGCATTGTCGCAGTCCAAACAAAGCCAAGCCCGAAATCACTTGGCACAATCAGCAGCCACACAACAACAGCAGCATTTGCCCATTTTAAGCCTTAATTTGTGCACAGTGTAAAAGCGGAAATTTAAACAGTGCCATGCAAGGCTATTACTGAGTTCTGAGGGGGATCTAAGGTTACGCAAAGGTTATGGGAACTACATGTGGGTTAGATGAAAGCGAATTTCGACAGTTTTGGGACCAGGTGACCTCAGGCACAGAGAAAACCACAATGCAACAGGAAAAAAAAGAAGAAAAATAATAATAAAAAAAGGGCAATCCATTAAAATGGAACCGTCAAAGCATTGAGTCCTTAGACATTGTGAATGATTGTGATTCTTGTGCTGAGCTGAGCACCCCTGAGAGCATTACAATTATTTATAGATTAAAATTCGGCCATGCTCTCTGCAAATGAACAATTTAATTTTATTTTTGATCTAAGATGCAATACTTTAAATAACAAGTCTATTGTGATGAGATTTGAAATATTTAAAGAATGCGCAGAAAATTATTTATTCTTAAAGTTTAAGCTGTTGAAAGTATTGTGTTGAATAACTGGCATTTTTAAATGACTCTGTCACAAAAATTTTAAAAAGATATTAATTTAACTGAATAGTAAAATCATTCAACATATTTTGAAATAAAGACGAATGTGCCTTTTATTGAGTATTATTGTTAGGTAATAATAAAATTTGTAAATCGGTTGAATGAGTTTTCAAATTTCGTTATTGGTATGCTAAAATACTCTTCATATCAGAGATTTGTTTTCTATTTCACTTATTCGCAGTTACTGTTTTTTAGTATTATATATTCTTTATTTTATTTATTTTTATTTAAAGTCTTTATGTTATTGCTCCCTTTCATTTTTATTGTTGAAATATGTTTTAACTGTCTCCAGCACAGATGCTATTTTATTTTTATATTTAACCTGTCTTATTTATTATAATTTAAAATTTTTAATCTTAAATTTGTATTCTTTTATTTTATTTTGTATATTCCTATATATTTCGAACCCCGTCTGAAATTACCTTCGAGATTCACTGAGTCCGTTTCGTTACCTGTGCAATTTAGAAAGTTTTTTACTGTTTTTAAATCACATGAAATACATATGAATAACTTTGACTATTTATCAAGTAATTTTTTGATGTTTAACAAAGCTATTCAGATTGGACCAAATCAAATTTGCTAGTTGATTTATATGAAGATAGTTTTCATTGAAGTGGTACAATTAGTCAGGATAAAGAAGATTTGCGATAGTGAATACTGAATACTGAATACTGAATACTGAATACTGAATAACTTGAATCAATTGTTGTGCTAACATAAGCTGCATAGAAGATTAAATTCAATTACAAGCGTACTTTTCTTAGACTGCAGTTGCGATACGTTTTAGGCTTATGGTTAAGCTCTTGGACGTAACTCAAATATAAGAGTATTTCAATTTCCATTCTGTCTGCCTCTGCCTCTGCCACTGCCACTGCCACTGCCACTGCCTCTGCCTACACTTGATGCTTTGTAGTTGGAATGTGTTTGCACATCCTTTGCACATCTCCTGCTGCCTTTGTTTGCACTGCTCATTCATTCACAAAATACACACTCGCACTCCAACACACACACACACACACACCACACACCACACCCACACATATACACACATAGATTGGCAATTTTTTTGTATGGCAAACAGTCAGTCGGCCGTATACCCTTTCTGCTGCTTCATGCATATGCATTGTTTATTGATTTTGCTGTCGTTGCTTTTCTCTTTGCATTTCGCTCGTCTCGCATTTTGTCTTCTTTCACTCACACTTTCTAAATCTCTCTATCTCTCTCTCTCTCTCTCTCTTTGCAGGGGCACACTCGGCCTAATTGTGAGCGGCGTCTCCATACTCTGGTGCGCCATATCAGCCTCGAAACTATTCGCCACGGCATTCTCCATGGACCATCAACAGCTGCTGATTGCCTATCCATGTGCGGTGCTCTATGGAGGATTTGCGTTGATTACCATTTACTAGGCAGCCCCAAGGCTACCTCGTCGCTATTTGTGACTGTGACTGTGTTGTCTGTGTCTGTGTTGTGTGTCTGTGTCTCTGCCGTATCTGTAGCTTTGCATGGTTTTAATTGTCCTGCACACACACTCACACAACCACGTGCGCACACACATATACGTACACATATGGACATATGGACATGATAATATTTTAAGAAAATAAGCGGCGATTGCAGATTTGTTTTTCACCTCCCATGTGTAATAAATTTGATTGAAAAAAAAAACACAAATTTTAACAAATTGCAAATTGGTTTTTTTAACGTTGCTGCCATAATCGTTGAAAGGGGCGAGAATATTTTTTTTAATCGTATTATCTTTAGTGAGAAGATTAAAAAATTTGGTTGAATAACATATTTTTTCAAATGATACATATACATACATAACGAAACTCTTTTATAATGGTTTATAAAATACGTAACATATGATGGGCAAAATAATAACACTACAATTTTCTTTTGCCCTTTTGAACCTTCAATAATAAAGTTTTTAATAAAAGAACAATAATTGCTGAGCATTTGGGCGTTTTTGTTGGAGAGTTTTTGAATGGCAGTCAGTATTCAGATTTTGAACAGATGTGACTGCGCTTGAATAATGGAAAGTGTTAATTGAATTAGTTAATGGCCAAAGTGAATAACACGCAAATAAAAAACATTCAACGGAGTTTGCTCGACTAGAAAAATACCCCAGATGCGATTAAAGAACTAAACATTAAAATCTATAAAGTTTGTTTAACTTTTTAACATAATCTGTTTTTTTATTTAGGTATTAAATAATGCAAAATAAAATAATAAGCAAGTTTTTATAGCTAATAGATATTTACTTGATTAATTAAATATACCCGATACTTGGATTTTTCTGACAACAGAGTATACATGAAAAAAGGGTTCGACTTTGGTTCTCGTCTGCCTGCCTATTTACCATATGCAAATAAATCGGTCTTATTCGGTATCCCGGAATCATGTCCTTCTCCTTGACGCTACGCTTGCTGTTGTTGTTGTTTTTGTTCCCGTCGTCGTCACATTTTCGTATTACATAATTAGCGGCATTTGGGTTGCCTTTTGCGATTGCCTGCTCTTTGTCCCGCTACACTAGCCAGCTCCTTGTCGCCGGCATGAATAATTTTCAAAATGCGTAGCATACTTTGTGCTTTGCGCTTTTTGATTTCCGTTCGCCGCCCTCAATACGCCTCGCACACCCCGTCTCGACGGACTATGCAAATTGTTGTAATTACTACAATTCGGTTGAGCATTTTTATGGTCGCTTGGCAAATGAAACAAAACAAAAAAATAAATGCGAATGTAAGAATACATGCGGAAATATTTGTGCGCTAATTGCGAGGCGGATGCATTGTGAAAGAGGACATGGCCAAGGAGGATCAGTGTGAATTGTGTGCTTTGTGTGAGTTTTGTGTGCTTAAGCGGACGCTCATCAAACGGCGCAGTTTTCGCCATTAGCGCCATTAATAAACACTCGTTAGCAGCCCTGTTTTGCTGCTGCTCTGCTCTGCGATGCTACTGTTAAAAACTCACCTCGAATGTGTTGCTGATAATTTGAATTAGCGCACAATTACCAAAGCAGCGGCAGAAGCAGTAAAAACCAGCAGTGGCGGCAGTATCAGCGCTCATAGAAAGAAGCGGATAACGGGCTTGCCTCGCTAAGCTTATTAGCTGCGCTCAATTTTTGTATTAATAAGCAGCTTGGACAGAACACAAAATATATCTATATAAATATATATATATATTTATATATATATATATGCTCTACAATCATTTTTAAGCGTTAAGCCAACAAAAGCAAACACCTGCGGACAAAAGCAGCTTAACAAATGCGCAGCCAGAAAAGAGGCAAAATTAACAGCGAAAGCAAAAGCAAAAGAAAAGGCAAAATCTGCTAAAGCAGCCGCCCAAAGCCGAGCGAGCAGCATCAGCGGATTGGGCGAGGCCACAACAAGAGTTATTACATTTTAGCTCTTCTATAGGACTGCTCTGCTTTTCCCTTCTCTTCCCTACGCTTGCTGCATTTTAATAAATATGCAATATAAGTACAAAAATAAAACGCAGCTACCGACAAAGCCACCACGCAGCATAGGTAAATTTGTGGGTGGGTGTCAGGAGAGGGCTGCTGCTGCTGGAGGCATCTGCCAAGCGTAGCAGCTGCTTTTTAGTTGCACCTGGAATGCCAAAAGCGAAGGCGTTAATTACGCTGCAGGAACAGCCGCGTCGCTTGTGCAAAGAGTACGCAGTAGAAAACGGGATGGCAACGCCATTATGGATAAATGACAAGAGGGAGGTTGCCACAGGGTGGCGAATCCCGATGCTGTTATTATGCGGCTAGGTGAGTTGGTGGTAACAAGCAAAGGAGCATCGTGTGCAGTTGCCACATTTTTAATTAGCGCGCTCAATAGCGCATTTACTAGATGAAAATTGAAAGCCATAAAGGTTGTCAGAATGTTGAATATACGTACACACACACACACACACACACACACACGCACAACTGGGTAAGTGCGGCGTGCTACAACAAATTAATCCCAACAACTTGATGAACAACTTATTGCTTCCAGTTTAAAAATAAAAGCAATTATTGAAGCAGTCAAGCACACCATATATCAATATTATTATAAGTAAACTGATTTTAAACGGATTTCAAACTTGAGTGTGAAGTGTCAACATCTTATTAAATATTAAACATATTTCAGAGTACAACATTTTGTAAGCAAACATGCAGAAAAATTTTATTTTTCTAGCAAAAAAATGTTTTCAATTTCTTACAAAACAAATAATTGTATAAATTGTGTCTTGTGTTATTTTACAGGGTATGCACACTCTCAACTACTCAAAATTTTCGATTATGTGTGCAAATGAGAGGCAACTAATTGGCATGGTGGCAGGGGTGTTAGAGGCGTGGGGAGGGGGGAAGCGATTATTTTAGTGCTTGTTACCATAAGCTGTCTGTTAGCTGCGTAATTCCCGCGGCGTTGACTTTTCAAAAACCATTCCAAATTGCTGGTTAGTTGCAACTACTCCTGTCTGCCAGGTTGCTATCTGCATGCATGCATTTTAATGCCTCGCCAGGCTCGTATTAACGTAAGCCGAATGTAACATTTATGGCAATGCTTCAAAATGCCCAAAACGGCAGAGATGGAGGCGAACATTGAGCTGCCAGCTCACCGCGTTGATTGCTGCGGACACAGCTTGTTGCATACATCCGGTAGCCAGGCAGAAAGCCACAGTACCCTCGAGTCTGAAGGAGGCTCTTACGCACATAGAGCAGCATTTTCGGTGGTCAGGCCAGGTGAGGTTTTGGGTCAGATCAGAATGGCCATTGGCATGGGCAGTGTGGGACTCGCAACGTATGCAAAACCAATTAGCTGCAAGTCAGACACACTGAGCTCAACCTGGACAAGTGGAATATTGTAGTGGAACAACAAAGTACTTGAGTTAAATCCCAGGCGAAATGTGCTAAGAATGTTTACTGTTTTTCACATTTCATGCACTTCAATGAGCAACGACTATTAGCTACAAATTCGCAGTGTGTGTGTGTATGTGTGTGTGTGTGTGTGTGTGTGTGTGTGTGCTACGCAATGAGAACGCAGCAGGACGTTTGGGGTCTAGTAGATGGGGCCAAGTCGATTTCAACTGAACTGTAGATAATCCCCTGACAACAGCAGTTAACAGACAACGATTACTTGGCAACAAGTCAATTACGAGTTGAGTTGACTCAACTCGCGCTGAGGAGAGGAGAGACCAGCTAAGGACGCTGCACGACTCAAATGTGCCTGGTTGCAGCGATAAGCGTCTAACACACATACACACACACACAGTGACTCAACTCGGCCTGCTAACACAATAAATTCGCTTTGGCCTCGCCGCTGCAGATCCCCTTTAATGCGGCAACTAATTGGGCGGGCCATCCTTGATGCTGTTGCGAATGCGGGCACCGCAATCCACACCTCAAACCCCCACAAAAACACCCCAGACCCCAACGTAGCCCAGTCAACCTGCGCTGCCCCTTATCGTCAGCTGGCAATCGCTTGTAATCTGCCCGCTGAGTCATTCAGAGAGTTCCACAACTTTGGAGTGTTGTTTGCAACAGACAAGTCGAACGACTCTATCAGGTGTGCATAACTCAGCATAGTGCCACTAATCCTCTCATCCTACTTTAAATTCAAACAGCTTTACATACATATATACATATATATATATGTGTGTATGTCAGCTTATAAGTTGAATAGTTAATTAAATTGATTTTAAATAAAATACTTCCTTCGCCTAAGGAAAGGATTACTCAGTTTTCTACTCATCTTAGGTTTATCTCAATGGAATCATTTTCTATTAGAATTAATCGTATAAATAAAAAATAAATTAGAATTAATATTAAATATTAAAAGTTGAATTTTAATCGCAGCGCATCTTTCTAGTCGGTTTACGCAGTTTAGATTTTGTAATGAAAATTATAATGAATATTATAGGGTATTTTATATTCGACGAAATAGAATTCGCTTCGATATCTGGTTCAAATTACTTTTTGCAATTCTTACAACATTTTTATTGCCTGTCGAATGGCAAATGGCGTTTGTCTGTGGTCTGGATCTGAGTTTTTGGCCAAGATTTGGCTGGCTTAGCAGAGATTTCAGTTATGCGGTCCCCGTCCAGAATTCAATTAAAAGACAACATAACATTTCTCTTGTTGGTTGCAAAACTTGGCTTTGACTTGCACTTTTGGACTTTTGGACTCGGACTTTGTAGCTGAGCCGAGTGCGATAAGAACGATAAGGGTGAACTGGGTTAGGGTTAGTTTACTTCACACACACACACACACACACACACACATACACACACACAGACAGACAGACAGAATAAAAGTTTTAAGCACGTGCTGCAAATTTGGCTGGCAACTGCTCAGCTACGAATCATTCAGGCGGCAACAACAAACAGATAGAAAAACAATGCGGCAAATGGAAGGAGTTCATATCTGTAAGAAGGGCAGGCAGCGGGGTAAGCAGTGCACAGATTATGTTAGAATGTGGGCAGGGCATTAAGGGGCAGGGGTTAGGGGGGAGGGGGTGTAAAAGCTCATACGCTTGGCTGCATTTGCATATTTTGTTGTGAATTGTTGCTCGACTGGCAGCTAATAGGAAAATGCGGCACAGACAACATGGGAGACAGCTTAAAAGAGACGGCTAACAAGTGCGAGAGAGTGAGAGAGAGAGAGAGAGTGTGAGAGATTGTGAGAGAGTGTGAGAGAATGTGAGAGAAAAAGAGAGACAGCAGGAGAGCGTGCGTGTTGGCACGAGTTGTTTTTGCATTGTCTAATATGTTTTGAAGTCGCTACTGCTGTTACTGCTTCTGCAAAGAAATATGTATGTCAAATGCTTAATCAGCCGCACACACACATACATACACACACACACACATATGCACAACACGCATACCTTCATGCAGAGAGACAAACAAAGCAAACGAGCAAAAGAGCGATGCATAAATATTTCAATAGCATACTTTTCAGCTACGTGCATAGAGCAGCTAGCGTCCTTTGCCTTCACTAACTCTATATATACCCTGATACCGATCTTAGAAGTGCATATTGGACTTTGGAAACATAAAATACATAGTTGTCTGCCTTTGTGCCAGGCAAAGATTCCAAGACAATAAGTAAAAGGTGCAAAGAATCAACGACGATTTTTAACAACGAGAAACGGCAAAAAGCAGCGTCAAAGCTAGTTTCAGTTTGATAAAATAGGTTGTTAAGAACTGTTTATCAATAGATAAAAAATTAAAAAAAAAATCAACATAAAGTAGTGAAATTATTTACTAAATTCTATTGATTTTTGTAACATATTTTATACATTTTATATACAATACGAACTAGAGATAGATTTCTGATGTTGTCTGTAGATTCTTTTATTTTTTAGTTTTTAGAATTTTCTTTATCATCACAACAGAGTATGACACAGTCCGTCATTTTTCAGCTATTTCCGCCTGCCTGTGCAACGGATATTCTTCATGGCATTTTATTTAACTTAAATAATTCAAACAATTTTGCAGACAAACGCTGCAAATGCAAAAGTCTGTTTGATATTGCACTAGGAATGCATATCAAATCCAGTCGCACAGTTTAGTTGCTCTATTAAATAATTGATGCCGTTTGACTGTGTAAACAAACTTAGGCAATGTATCATTTATTGTTATCGAAACACTTCCTGTTTGCAATGTGTTTATTCAGCCAAGCTTAATTTAATTTCATAGCAGAACATTCGCATTTTCAATGCTAATACCGTTTATACCCTCAACATCAAATATATATTTCAACTGCTTTGCTTAGTAGCAAAATTTGTTTAATTAGTGCGCCAAATTAAACCCAATTATTTTCGAATTATATTCACAAATAGTTTACTCTACTTGACTTATATCAAACATTAGAACAATTGTCAACTAATGATAGAAATTTAATAAGAAGCCCTTTCAAGATATGAATTGTGTCTGCATGCAATTTGAAATATTTATTTTCCGTTTTCAATTTCTTCATAAAATAAAAGTAAGTAACTTTAAAAATCGTTGATAATGCTATTATTGATCTGACGTATAAATTACATCAAATTCTGAAAAGAAACACATAAGTTATAATTCCAAATTTAAGCTCATATTAAAATCAAAACTCTCAGAAATGAGATAATATCCACATATGAGAAATTACAACTTTCTAAAGAATAATAAAACTAATTTAGTATTTTTAAGAATTATGCTCAAAGTATCCAGCAGTCGAGCTCACCGTAGCTTATCCGCTTATTTTAGGGATTGTGTTCTAATTATTTTCAGTTTTAGATACGAATTTCTAATACAAGAAGCTTCACTGCATATCCCATTTCTTAGCTCTGATTACGTGGATTATAACACAGTTGGAAATTTGAGCCAAGAGATAGGTAATTCGTAAAGTTAACTTAACTTAAACACAAATTTGATACTTACAATTTCAATGGCGTATCGCAAACAATTAAAATGCTTTGCCAGCATGACGACGAGTCATGTCTTAAAGTGGGATATTCCGCTGCTAAAAATAACTGGCTTATATTCAAATTTGTTTTCTATTTGCATATACATACATATGTTTTGCAAATACATATATATACATATATATATGTGTGTATGTATGTCTGTGTGTGTGCGTTGTCGAAACAACTTTTGCTTGTCTCAAAGTATTTCAAACTCATTTAGCTGGCGAGTTGCCTGTGTTGCTGTTGTTGTTGTGTTTGTTGTTGCTGCTTCTGTTGTTGATGTTGGGTGGCGTGGCTTTTGCTGTAATTTTGGTGTCATTAAGTTGGCATTATAACAAAATGCCTTTTCAATCACTTTTGACTAAATGCACTAGCTGCTGGAAGCGCCGTTACTACTGACTGCTGACTACGCCAACATCTACTTGCCACTCCATCCAAAATGCCGCAACAAGGACGCGCTCCAGCAAGTTTCGGAAAATTTTTCGACAGGGATAAGTAAGCACAATAATGGCAGGACGACCAAAAAGACAGGCACCGAGAATTGAAGTACAGCACAGAAGAAGCAAACCGCAAAGTTAACAAAAAAAAAAAACAAAAAAAACGCCAATGGAAAGAATTTGGTTTCAGGTTTTAAGAAAATTAAATACCCTCAAAATCAAAATCTATTATAGATTGGTAAAAGTGCTGTATATATATTAATTGCCTACACTCAAAGAAACGAGTCAGGCTGAAAACTACAATTAAGAAAAGAATAAATCTGGTTACGTTTAAGGAATATACTTCCCCAAGAGATTCAATATAATTCTAAGATGTCTCCTAGAAATCGTTACACTATTAATTAAAAATACATAATACCCACTGCAAGGGTATACAAAAAAAGGAGACATGCGCCGGCAGTGACTTTGACGTGGTGGTGGGCAACGCTGTTGGGTGCAAAGAACGCAGTAAATTTGGAGCGTTTCGTCAATGTCACTGTTGCTGTCGTAGACCAAGGATCGAGGACAGACCGCGGCCAGCTGGAATGGGTGGCTTTAACATCTGCCCACGCATATCCTTTTGTATTTAAAATGTTCGCATTGCTTGATGAACAGAGCGAAACTTTTCTTTTTTGCTATATAATTATGTATATATTTTTGTATATATATATATATATATACAACAATTTCATTATCTGCGTAGCAAGGACTCGAATTGAAGCAGCGCTTCTGAGCGATGGAACTGTTCTCTCAGTCAGCCTGGAAGGAAACACCGCCGCCAAAGTAACTGTTAGCAAATTTTTATGACAAAACTTTTACAGAGAAAGCACACACACAAACACACACACACACACATACATGTGTACGTAAATGGGGGCGTGGCAAGTGATAATGCGGCTTCAGCTACTAAGTGAGCAGTGGGTGTACTTGAAATAGGATACACGTGCTGCAACAACAAAGCCGAAGAACAAAACAGCAACAGCAACAGAGGCAGCAACAAAAGCGCTTGAGGCGCATTTGCATAGGCTTAATTTAAATTCCCATAATCAGAAGCATATCAAACAACAATAACAACAACAGTGCGTTAACAGTGGCCAAAAAAAGGACACTGAGCGACAGGACCCTTTTCGCATGCACAACTTTGGAGTGCCAAGCGAAAAAGAAGCCACCAAGAAAAAAAGAAGAAGACAACAAACAAAGGCAATGCGGGGCAAGCCGAATTTTGAATACTCTTACAGACCATTTGTATTTTTGTCTAAAAATAGTACGAAATTGCTGGATGTTGATTATGCTTTGTACAATTCTTAGAATCAAAAATAATAATAGAATAAAATAATAAGTTGTTTTTTTTTTAATTCACACAAGAATTAATTTTTGGCATAGCTAAAAACTGAAACAGACTTGGAAAGTGTTGCGAATCGAGAATATATACTATATACGATTTATGGATTATATATATATTTATTTTATGGCTTCGTAGACATCTTCTTCAAAGCGTTACACAAGCCCACACAAATTATAAATACCCGGTGCAAGTGTGGAAAAAGGTTTGCTTAACTTTGCCAAATAACTGCAGGCGTTGTAAATCTGCGCAAAAGGACATATCGTCATCAAGCATAACAATAGCAACAACAATTACAACAACAACAACAACAACAGCAGCAACAGAAGCAGGCATACACAAGGGGCAAGGACCTCGAAGCGCCTGCTCAAAAATAACAAAATCAAAAGGATTTTACGTATAAGTTGCAAATTAAGTTGCCGCCACCCATCGTCACTAAGGACGCCAACGTCCTTGTCCTTGAGCCAGCTGCTGATGATATCCTTTTTGGCCTCTTGGCTACACCAAAACATGAACTCTGTAACAAGCAGAGCGACATATCCTTGATGTGTCCTCCTATATGTGTCTACTTATAACTGGTTTATACTCAAATAAATATTTGTAGGCCAATTAAATGCGTTTGCTTTGAAAACATGCAAAAATGTTAATGTTATTTTTGATATCCGCGTTAAAACAGTCATTAAAATGTTTGATTATGCCATCATTTTTTTTTTTTTCAATTTTAAACAAACAAAACATATTTATTATGGAACTCATTTGTTCTTTGTTTAAATTTATTTTAAGTTATGAAAGATAATTTGTTGCAAGCCAAAGTAAGAAGTATCAAAATTGATGTCCATTTATTTAGTAATCAATTATTATATCAAAAACTAAAAAATTATTCTGCTTAATATTTTAATATTTGTGTTTTTTACTTTGTGTTTTGCACTCTACAAATATTTTCTACTTATCATAATTTTTTTTTAAGTTTAATTAAACGATTTGCTAGAAATCTAGACAAAGCCGTTGACTTATTGAAGAATCAACTTGAAACTTTATCATTGTGCATAAATATATAAATTTTGATAAATTTCAAAGTCTCTTAATTCCCTGCTGTGCTGGAATTTGCATGTGTTTTTTTTTTGGATTTTTGTATTTAGACCTTAACCAGATACTTCTACTAATACACAGTTAGAAATTATGTGTATATATCGTTAGAGGGAGCTGTATAAGCCGAAGCACACAAATGTTAAAATTTAAGCAGATTTTAGCAAATATATACAGATATATATTCTATATCTAAATAGGGTATAAACTGAATTCCTTTTTGCTATGACATTCATATTTATTTCGTTTATTTGCTTGGCCATTCGCTCTTAAAGCCGCTTACACCCGAGAGAGATGTGTGTATGTGTGTGTGTGTGTGTGTGTGTGTGTGTGTTTGATGACAATGGGCTGCAGGGCAAAAACTTGAGGGGGGATGAAGGGATTGCAGCTTTGGGTTTATCTAAGAGGCAACATCAACGGCCGTTAGCCTGTGCCCCCGAAAAATCCTTTAATTGAGTGCACACTTATGCCAAGCAGCGCACAACACACACACAACACACACACATACACACACACACACATATGTATATATATATATATAGATATATACATGTATATGGGCCACTGGAGTTTTCCATTGCTTGGCTTTGGCTGCTTGCTGGCTTTTTATGCGCTTTTAGCGCCATTATCCTTTTACGATTATCGCCGCTAAAGCGAATTGACTGTTTGACGTTCAATTGAAATTTTTGCATTAAAGCTCAATGGCTTAACCCCTTCAAATTATGCAATAACGCTATGTAGGAGCAACCCAGCAACCCAGCAACCCAACAACCCAGCCGGCAATCCATGCGCTCCATCGAGCTGTGTGGTGGGCTGTGGTGATGGTGATGGTGGTGGCTCAAGAGATGCCTGATGCCTGCCACTGATAGTGGCAAAGGAACGGAACTGCAAACGGCATCGCATCGTCGGCCAATTAGTGCGCATTGCTCATACGCCACGTTTGTCCTGGCAGCTGAGCGGCACCAAAATCACACAGCTCCAAAATTGTAGGTTTTCATTTTTGGAATTTACTAACATTTTGCATTTTTCAATTAAATATTCAACACTTTGAAAACCACAATAATGTTTTATCAAAAATTATTTTATTTGGTGAAATATTTGTAATTTTACGTTTTTAGTTTTCACCAGGTCAACTGTTCATTTTTTGATTTAGGATTTAGATTTAGTCAACTGTTAAAAGCTTTATACAAATTCATATTTGTTGGAATGGAATTGGTGTTTGGATTTTGGTTTATTTTTCCAACTAAAAATCCCAATGGTATTAAAACTAAATGTTTCTGGTGTGTAATTAAATTTATTTATTGCCATGGCATTAAATATTCTGATGCATTTCAGTGAATCCCATTTTTCACTGTGTAGCCAAGCTGATGCATGCATAGCTTTTGCTCTCTCTCTCTCACTCACTTAATCTCAGTAGCTTGCTCGCTCTATTCAACAACTCATGTACTGTCTCCAGTCAAGGTCCTAGCAATAGCTATTTCTCTCCCTCTCTCTCATTCTCTCTCTCTCTCTCTCTTTATCTATCTCTCTCTCTGTCTGCTGCGCTGAGCTTGCCTAGCGGAAACGGAAGTTGTAAGGGGATTTTCAATTTGCAATTGAACTGATTTTTGGCTTGCTTCGTTTTTTTTTCGGTTTTTTTTTTTATTTTTTATTTTCTCTGTGCTCATTTTATGGCTGACTTGGTTACTTGGCTGCGGTGCCGAGCATCGAATGCGGAAATGTAATCATCGCAATGCCTCTTAGCACGCCCCCTTCTCCACGCCCCGCTGCTCTGTGTGCTTATCGGCAAAGTCAGACGTACAAACACACAGATGCATATGTGTGTGTGTGTGTGTGTGTGTGTGTGTCTGCATACATATATATATACATTTAATTTCCACTAATTGAATCGAAATCGATCTTTGCATTTTTGTGCGCTTTAGGGTTCAATGTGGAGTGGTTGGTGTGTTTTTTTTTTTCTTTTTTTTTGGATGGGGCGTGGCTTGCTAATAAACTTTTCGTATAAATCAACGAATTTTTGTCGACATTTGGTTGCCGTTGCGAAAATTATCGAGCACTTCCCGGCAAAAGGCGGCAGACGCAAACATGGCAAAAAGGATTAACTTCTCCTGACTTTAATGCTAGTGGCAAATGTGGCAAAGTGCGGTTTAAGCTGATAATGGTTGATAAGGCAATGGCAGAAATTCAACCAATTTTAATGAGCTGTCGTCAACGGACATCAGTGTCGATATGGAGACTTTGTTCGGATCTGGTTTTCTGTTTCCTTAAAGTGAACAATTCTCCGAGAAAGTCGTTCAATCTTAATTAACGTTAACTATTTTTGAATTTTAATTTAAGCACATAAAAATTTACATTTATCGTTTGGGTAATTTAAAATAATTCGAATCTTTCATAAACTAAATATAAGTAGCTACATTCTCGGCCAGGTCGCTTAGGGTCTTGATTATTTTCTGGTTAAGCAACTCAAATTGCTTTTCCAATACCTCCTTTCCGTCTTTGGGATCTAGGAACTTCAGAGTGCCCAGCTCATAGAGGACATCTGTCGCCCGCTCGCGTATCAGGCCCCAAGTGACATGTGCCTCCTGACCACTTGTACGTTCCACCGCCAAAATGGCGTGATTGTAAAATGTGATCATATTCTTGAGCATGCCCACCGTCTTGTAGAAGGGACAATAGCAGTCGTATTGACTGTACGAGTTCTGCTGCAGAAAATCATCCTTGAGGATGCGGGCAACCTCCAACGTTATCTTATCCGACTCATTCAGCGAAGTTTTGCCCACAAGCTGCACAATTTCAGCCAAATCGTCCTCCTCCTGCAATATTTGCTTGGCCTTTGCTCGCAACTCAACAAATTCTGGACTTTCGATCTCATAGTAGGGATCGAGGGCTCTTATATATTTCGAATATGACTGCAGCCAGTTGACTGAGGGAAAATGCTTGCGCTGCGCCAGCTTCTTATCCAGACCCCAGAACACCTGCACAATGTTGAGTGTGGCCGAGGTAACCGGATCGGAGAAGTCGCCACCTGGTGGCGAAACAGCGCCAACAATGGACACCGAACCCTCTCGCTCCGGGCTGCCCAAGCATGTTACGTGACCGGCACGCTCATAGAACGAGGCGAGACGTGCACCCAAATAGGCTGGATAACCAGCATCGGCAGGCATCTCGGCCAAGCGACCGGAGATCTCACGCAGTGCCTCTGCCCAACGGGAGGTAGAATCAGCCATCATGGCCACATTGTAGCCCATGTCACGGAAGTATTCGGAGATCGTGATGCCAGTGTAAATGGAAGCTTCACGAGCAGCGACAGGCATGTTGGAAGTGTTGGCCACCAAAGCCGTACGCTTCATTATGGACTCCGGGACACCATTGATGTCCACTGTCAGCTCGGGAAAGTCACGCAATACTTCGGACATCTCATTGCCACGCTCACCGCATCCAACATAGACAATGACATCCGAATTGGAGTACTTGGACAGAGTCTGCGTAATTTAAGCAATGATGAAATGCATCGAATACCTTTGATTCCTTAGATTGGTTTGCTGGGTTTTCGCAATCTTTGCAATAAACTTTTGAATATTTTACATTTTTATACCTCAACAGTAATTAAATTTTTATTATTTTAAATTTAAATTTTAAGAAAAAGCATTTAGTTTTATTTTAATATAAATAAGTTTGCCATTTAAATTTTAATATGAGCGCATCTAGAAGCCAATTAAAAATATAAATTTAAAATGCAAAAATTAAAATTAAATAATTAAAATTATAAATTCAGGCACACTAATAGTTTAAAATGTCCTTCAAATATGAAGGTAAATTATCGAAAATACCATAAATATTTTATCGCAAAATGCATTTGAAACCAAATTTTAATACTTTAAAAATACTTTGTAAAATATATTCAAACTAAAAATATATTATTAAAACATGTTTAAATATCAAATATTTTAAGTCAATGAATAAAATTTGTATTCTATTTTTTAATCACTTTCTTTACGTATTTGGGAGATGATTTATCTTACCTGGGAGATGACAGTCTTGCCGCAGCCAAAGGCGCCCGGAATAGCTGTGGTGCCGCCCTGGACGCAGGGGAAGAAGGCATCGAGAACACGTTGTCCAGTTAGCAGAGGATGGACACCGGGCAACTTTTCGACAACTGGACGACTTCGTCGCACCGGCCACACCTGTAGCATTGTGTGTTTGGTGAGTTTGCCCTCAAATTCGGTTTCAATGATCTCATCTTGTATGCTGTAGTTGCCAGGAGGCGCGATCCAGGTGATTCTGCCCTGAGCGCGTGGTGGCAGCATCAGCCGATGCTCCACCATGCTATTCTCCCTCACAGTGCCGTAGATGTCGCCACCCGAGATCAGATTGTCGACCTTCAGCGTCGACGCCTGAAAAAAGTATTGCGCACTGCGTGACAAGCAGCTCACATCGACGCCTTTGGGCACATAGATGGATTTGGTCACCGTGTGGATGGCGCGCAACGGACGCTGAATGCCATCAAAAATGCTGCCCATTATGCCGGGACCCAGTTCCACGGACAGTGGCTTGCCGGTCTGGTAAACGGGATCGCCGACACTCACGCCGGAGGTATCCTCATACACCTGAACGGTTGCCATATCACCCTCTAATCGAATTATCTCTCCAACCAGATGAAAATGACCGACCCGCACCAGTTCGTACATGGCGGCCCCGGCCATCTTCTCGGCATTTACAACGGGGCCGGAGACGCCAAAGACGCGTCCCCTTTGGTAATGCTCCAGCTCCGGGATTTGCCTGACTTGATTAGGTCGAGTATCGAAGACAGGTTTTGCACTACTTTTCGATTTATGTACAGATTGTAAAGACGATTTTTTTAAGAGAGTTGCATCATTCTTTGCAACCGCTTCTCGCAAGTCATCGATGTCATCGATCTGAGCCTTATCATCGATCTCATCCTTCTTAACGATATCATCCTTCTTATCATCAACGATAAATGAGGTATTCGTAGTGCAATCAACTTTTTTTGCCACCAGCTTTCTTCCGCACTTACAAATTTTATCCATTTGATAAATACAACAAAAAATTTGGTCTAAATAAAATTAAGTTTACAGAAATTTGTATTATTATTTTTGACTACTGTTTCATAGAATTCAGAAAACGAGAAATTATTTCAAAACTTTTGATTACTCAAATTGTAATTGCCATTTTTGTAACGATTGTAAATAGTACAAAGACTTCTAAGCCGATTATCCTACTTATTAGACAGAGTACTTAGATGCTGAGCAAGAAAATACCCTCTCTGTAGGGGTAAATAATAAATATTAAATATTTGCATATCGATAATGATATATGATAGATAAGATTGACTTGACTGTTATATATATATATATATATATATATATATGCGTTTGTCTGACTAACTAACTTACTAATCACCTATCCCGGAGGCAATGTTTTTATAATTCTTAGACTAAGATGCGCTTTTCCCACGTCCTCTATGAATTAAGTAGTAGCTGTTGGAGCATTTTTTGTTTATAACATTTCCCCAAATTAAGCTTATCGTCTTTTTCTTTTATTCTGCCTGCCAAAAGTATTGGTTTTGCCCCATCCCTCCCCCTAACAGACCGAAAATTGAGCAAAAATCGGCAAATTTTATTTGATTTTATTTACAGTAGTTTTAATCGGAAATTTTCCTTGATCTCTTCAATGATTCGATTGTTATTTTGTACATTCTGATCATATTCTTTGAACTGATTTGTCAGCGTGTCCCCGGATGCCTGCTGGTTCACCATATAACATTGGAGCTCATTTCCAAAATTGGTCGGATCAGTTGTTAAAGTTGTCGGCGTCTCATTGTCATTTTTGGTGTTCGGCATGATTGCAAAGCCCAGTGATTAGCGTAGAGCTTGAGCAGTAATGTATTATTATATTAAAAGATTTTATTATTTATATATTCCGATTTGTTTGCTTCCACGATTGGCAACGATTAATGCAGCTGTACACCTCGACCAATTCTTTAGCATTTTTGTGCAGGTGGCCAGATTTTTCTTCTATGCAAGGATCTGGCAAGGTCTTTGGGAATTATAATTGGAAAAAGATTGTATACAACTGCTTTTTTTTTCTATATATATATATATATATATATATATAAATTATTTTGAAACTTTTCAAACAATTTAATATCAACAAACGGTGTACGTGAATATATACATTTTAGGTCGTGAAACTATGTCAAACCGATTACCGATTAAATTTTGGCATTGGAATCGAATGTGTGACCGACAACGAGACTACACACAAATAAAATCGGCTTTAATTTTTGTTAAACGCTCTAATAGAAAGTTTTCTATATTTTAATTATTAATAATTAATAATTTCTAAATATTCAGAGACACTTTTCTACAATTTTGCCAAGAATATAGCGATTTATTTATTTTATTTTTAAGTATGTTCTTTAATTAGAAAAATATTTATAATATTACAATTGCGAACTTCACATATAAGCGAATAATCCTTCATAAAACTAAACTTTAACTATTTACGTGAACTTTATGTAGAAAATGTATGTGACGCCTAAAAACTCGAATTGTTTGGATTTTGAAAATTTCCTTTCTAAATACCATTTGTATCAAAAGTAAGCCGATTTACGAACCTTTATGAGTGCAGGCAGCCAAAATACATTTTTAGAGCTTGGGGTTTGAATTGTTGGTTTCTTTTTTTTTTCTTTATTCTCTTTTTTTTTGCCCATTTGGTATGTGATTGGCGACATCGGGTGTGTGTGTGTGTGTGTGTGTGTGTGTGTGTGTGTGTGTGTGTGTGTGTGTGAGTGAGTGTGAGTGACTGTGAGAGATCGTTCTGCTTTATGCCTATTTGGCTTATTATTTTTTGTGGCCGGCCGACCAAAGCAATAACCGAACTAAATTGAAATCAAACCCTGTCACACACACACATACACGCACGCACATAATGCATATTTATACACACACACACAAACAAGCACACACACATGAATACGTGCACACTGTGCTTTTAACAACGGCAACTTTAATTGCTAAGTTCTGTGCATCAATCACAAAATGCGCTGCCAAAAGCGCCAACAAATCGCGCGGAAACGCGCACTCTTCAAAATCATCAACACTTTCAACGAAGAATCGTGGCACGAATGAGTGTGTGTGTGTGTGTGGCTGGTAAATGGACTACAAAGTTCAGTGTTAAGTGCAGCGCTACTACGTTAACAAATGTACCCCAGCAGCGAACTAGTGAATGAGCCTTCATCTTTACTGAATGCATTCCGCATGCATACTTTGCAAATAATTACCAAGTAATTATTTAATTTTTTTTATCGAGCAATGCAATTTATATAATAAATTTTTAGGTACGAAATATTATTCACATCTCTGGTATCTGGCGTACATCCAAATAGTCTAACTTGGTATATAGAGTAGTACAGGATTCGATTTTTTTTAATCATTTGTAAATTAAACCAATTTTAATTTTGTTGTGAAATGTTTCGAATATTATATGTATATATCTATATATATTTCTATATATGCATAATTTAATTATTTGAATTTGTGGCGCACTTCACAACTGTATTCAATCTTCGGCGTTTTGCATTTAACACCTAGAATTATGTTAACAATTAAAGAAATTAACTTTTTGTTCAACATCTGCTGAGAACACCCAAAATCAGCGCAAGTATTTTGACTTGGGTTACAAAATCTGTCAACCCTCATTAAAAACAAAAAGGAATTATAAAATTTAAATGCAAAACGCATAGTAATAAAACAGGTTATAAAATAATTAAATAGAAAATTTGATTTGCAGTGTAAATATTTTGTTGCTTTTGCATAAAATAATATTTAATAATTGTTGTTTTAGCAAAAGTGTAAAGTGAAAGTAAATTAAACTAAATTAATTATTATGTTGCGCCGTCAAAACAGAATTAAAGCAGACTACGTAAACAAGAAATATTTTGTGGCTGTTGCTGGACTATTTGGAATTTTCACAGAAATTCACATTTCACATTTCAAATATACCATAAAAAACAAACTATAAACAGAAAGAAATAGCGAGAGTGAGAGAGAGAAAGAGGTAGATAGGTCTGCTTTCAATTACATTAAATGTATTTGTTGTTTGCACTTTATTCGTACATTTAATATTTCATACTTTAAATATTTACATAAGTTTAAAAACAAACAAACAAAGAGAAAACATGACTTTTTTCACAAATAAGCAAAAGAATTTCCATTCATTAAACAATAATACTATGCATGCATTTGTAACTGCGTGTGTGTTGTGTTGTGTTTTGTGTGTGTGTGTGTGTGTGTGTCTCTGTGTATGTATTGACAATGGAAGTACATAGAAGGACGTTAGTTAGTTGCTGTGGCTTTTGTTGTCGTTGTTGTTTTTGTTGCAAGTAGAGTGGGGGTGGAGTAGCAACCGCAGGCTGGAATGTTTTACTATTAAAAAAAATAGGAATGTTAACAATAGTTTTTTGTTTTGTGGACGCTTGGAATCTTTTGTTGCGATTGCTGCTGTTGTTGCACGGAATTATTTTCTGTTGCAATTTGTAAAAGTTAACTACATAACAATATAAGATTAGGGTGTAAAAGTACGGACAACGTGCTCTAATCCTCCAGATTTCTGAAAGCCTGCTGCAAATCCTCATGCAGCTGCTCGAAGTCAGCCTTGATTTTGGCCTCACCATCCTTGACGGGATCCTAAAGCAAATCGAATAAAAGAAAATCATTTGATTATCATCAATCATCTCATTTCATCACGTTCAGTTAATTAACCCACCTTGAATTTCATGGAGGACAGCTGGTACATAATGTTGCCCATTGCCTCACGGATGACGTTCCAGGTGATCTTGTTCTCGGATTGGGCTGTCGATTCGACAGAGTGACGGGCCATATCGTAGAAATCGATGATGTTCTTCAGCATGCCAACGGTCTTGTAGAAGGGGCAGAAACGATCGTAGGACGAATAAGAGTTCTGCTGCAGGAAATCATCCTTGAGCAGCTTGGCCACTTCGAGGGTGATCTTGTCCGTCTCCGCCAGCGACGCCTTGCCCACAAGTTGCACAATTTCGGAAAGATCCTCCTCCTCCTGCAGGATTTCCTTGACCTTGGTACGCAGTGGCACAAACTCGGCGAAGTTCTTGTCATAGAAATCATCCAGGGCACGCATATACTTCGAGTAGGAGATGAGCCAGTTGATGGAGGGGAAATGTTTGCGCTGGGCCAACTTCTTGTCGAGACCCCAGAAAACCTGCACAATACCCAGAGTAGCGGACGTAACGGGATCAGAGAAGTCACCACCGGGTGGTGAGACAGCACCGACAATCGAAACGGAACCCTCACGCTCGGGATTACCCAAGCACTTGATGCGACCGGCACGCTCGTAGAAGGAGGCGAGACGTGCACCCAGATAAGCTGGATAACCGGAATCGGCAGGCATCTCAGCGAGACGACCGGAGATCTCACGCAGAGCCTCAGCCCAACGGGAGGTGGAATCAGCCATCATGGAGACGTTGTAACCCATGTCACGGAAGTATTCGGAGAGCGTGATGCCAGTGTAAATGGAAGCTTCACGAGCAGCGACAGGCATGTTGGAGGTGTTGGCCACCAAAGCCGTACGCTTCATGATGGACTCCGTTACGCCATCGATTTCAACAGACAGCTCGGGGAAATCACGCAATACCTCAGACATCTCATTGCCACGCTCACCGCAACCGACATAAATGATGACATCCGAATTGGAGTACTTGGACAGAGCCTGTAAATGAAATTTAGGTGAACAGAGTTTCTGGTGGTGGCTTAGATGATTTATCTTACCTGGGAGATAACAGTCTTGCCGCAACCGAAAGCACCGGGAATGGCTGTGGTACCGCCCTGGACGCAGGGGAAGAGGGAGTCGAGAACACGCTGTCCGGTCAGCAGGGGATGATTGGCGGGGAGCTTCTCGGTGACGGGACGGGGCTGACGCACCGGCCACACTTGCAACATGGTGTGCTTGGTGATCTCACCATCGAATTCTGTCTCCAGCACAACATCGTCCACTTTGTAGTTGCCCGAAGGGGCAATGTAACGCACTGTGCCCTTGGCACGTGGATAGACGATCATCTTGTGCTTGACCAGTGTGTTCTCGTGCACGAGACCGTACAGATCTCCGCCGGTGATGTGGGAGCCGACCTTGACGTTTAGGGGATTGAATTCCCAGCTGGCTACGCGAGACAGAGCTGGAACATTGACACCCTTGGGGATGTAGATGGACTCGGTCAGTTCGTTGATGTCCTTCAGTGGACGCTGGATACCATCAAAAATGCTGCCCATAATGCCGGGACCCAGTTCAACGGACAATGGCTTGCCCGTGCGCAGGACGGGATCGCCTACTGTGACGCCCGAGGTTTCCTCGTATACCTGAATGGTGGCCATGTCGCCCTCAAGACGGATAATCTCACCCACCAGCTCATAGTAGCCTACACGCACCAGCTCGTACATAGCAGAGCCAGACATGCATTCCGCCGTAACGACTGATAGAAATAATTTCGATAGATTAGTTAATTTGTTTTAGAGTAGAAGATTATCTTTTTCATTTTACTCACCAGGACCAGAGACGGCGAAGACGCGTCCATATCTGGACTCCTCCTCCTCGTCATCGAAACGCTTCAAATTGGACATGTTGCTTTATTTGGAATCTACAACTAAAAAGAGAGAAAGTTCCATTAAGCTACAGTTTAACAATAGGTTTCAATTACCCTCTACGCAATACAATATATGTGGGTATAATAGAGAATAATAATAAATATCATAAATTGGCTTTATATTTAAGAATTGAGATAAAGATTTTTGTTGCTCATTTACATTACTTCGCAAGACATTTAAAAATACTATTAACTTTATTAAATAGTCAGAATTTTTTTTTTGATTTCTTATATTTATTCTAAGCACATCTGGCAACTCTTTTATCCAGTCGATCAATCTCGATTTTCGTGTTTGCACAAAATGCAGCGTGATGAAAATTTTCTTATCGCTGTCAGCTGACACATCGGCGAGCGCATGTTGGCCACTGGCAACATTTTATGTAGCTGATTGAAACGGGTTTTATATGGCGTACTTGCGCAGTTCTTTCAATTAGTATGATAGCAAATAATTGCTTTTAAGCAACTTATTGAAGAAACTCCTCCGCTTACACTATATCAATGAAAAAATTAATATTTTTGTACGCAAAGCTTTTCTTTCACGTGACAAAGCTTTAAACAAGTTCAAAATCTACTCCCACGATATTGACAACTTTTAACTCTCGAAGAGAGAACTTACAAACGAATTAAAATTGAAAAGAAAATAAATAAATGCTGCCGCTGTAGTTTTTTTTCTTTAACTACTGTATAATTTACGAAAAAAAATACTGGTGGTTCCAGATGTGTTATCTAGCGGGGAGAGTTGCAGACTGAGCAGGCAGCAAAGAGAGAGCGAGAGTGAGAGTTAGTTGCCTACCTCTCTGCAACTCAAAACACGCTCTACGGCTCTCTCGCATTCGAGTTCGAATTTCTGACAATTGGCTTTTGACGTTGATCACAAGACTGCCGTCATGCTGTCAGCTGACAAATGGAAAATGCAAAACGGAGCCACAAGCGCAACTGTAGGCCAGCCACCATATTGAATTAAAACCAATGCATTTAATTTGGTAGTTGTCCCACACCAAATAAATGACGTGTGTTACTCCAACTACCCTTCAATATAAAATCGGTCATATGGATCACAAGACCAGCTGTGGGAAGGTCAGCTGACCAATTATATTTTCACACAACAACCAACTTTTATTTGTACATATCTTTTTTTTATTAGTTGTTATGCGCACTTTTTGCGTTTCATTGTTAAAATTCGTGTTTATTTATTTTTCTCTTATTTGTATTGGGCATGGCTGCATTTATTATCTAACACTCATGTAATTTGCAGCAAGCTTTTTTATCACTTTTTTTTGCCGCTTGAAGAAGGGTTTTTTTTTATTATTACTATTTGGCTTTGAAAACCCAAATTTTATGTTGGTTTTATCAGTAGCGAAAAAAATGGGTAACTGTTTTTACATTAATTTTTCTGTGCTCTTATTTTGTAATTGTTTGCTTTGTGCTTACTTTTCTATTTTCCCGTTCCACTTGCGTTGAACGTTACTGCTGCTTTACTCCAACAGAACTAAAACCGACTGAGCACTAGCGCTGGCAAACTTGTTGCTCGCAGTTCGTAAAGTTGTTCCAATGCGTCGGAATGGAAGTCGATCAAATGATCACAGCACAAAGCACTCGCGCTTGAGCTTTCGTGCAAAGCTTTAAAGTTGTCAGCTTTGTATGCTATGCGTACGAGTTGTGAACTGCTGCTGCTGCTTCTGCCTGCTAAGAGAGAGCTTTCGCAATCAAACCGCAGCGCTTGCTTAAGCAAACAGAGTTGCCAGACAACAGTGTTGCCTTGTAAAAACATGTTCGGCACCAAGAATTACTTAACTCTATAAAAAGAGATCAAATTTTTATTTTTATTGAAGTTTAATATTGGGGGAAAAAAAAAAAGTATAATTTATGCTCTGTGCCACTCATAATTATTCCAGACACGGAGTGTTTTACACCTGACTGCTCTCGAACAGAGCATTCTTTATTGTTTTCCTTTGCGTGAAATCTATCAAAGTTGTTTTTTTGCTTCGTTTTTTTTGCGTCGAAAGCAAAAACTTTGATTAAAAATCGCATTGTAAAAAGATATGCATGCAACAATGAATTGTTTGTATATATTTTTTGTTTGTTTGTTGCATGCACCGTTGTGCTATAGTTTTTTGTTTTTTGTTTGTGTACAACCAATCAGCAGTAGCAGTAAATAAAAAAAAAAGAACTACATTCTAATTGGGAAGCTGAGCGAACCGGGGCCAAGAAATTGATTTGACTAAAAACTGCTGATTGCAGTCGGATGGATTTGTTGCGAGTAGGGCTGTTGTTTGGGCAGAGGGGGAGGGTGTATGTGGCAAGTACTGGCAGTAAGAACCATTGCTTACAAAGTAGTCAGCAGTCAACAGACACGAGAAGATGGTGAGATTGTGAAATTCTGACTCTTGCATAACTTATAAATCGATGACGTTGGCATGCAGTTAAAAGATATCTCGATAGCTGAATATTGCTTTGGCTATGGGTTTGGCTATGGCTTTGGCTTTGGCTCGATAGCTGCTCAGTTTTTGGGGCATTTGCATAATAAAGCGCCAGCTGAAAGCTTGGCTGCACTTGGCTGCCATCATTTCTAGCCGGGAATGTCCTGCTTTGACATGGCATGGCTCTGAGTGCGCTGCGCCAATGAGTCGCAATGAGTACTTGGCCACATCTCTCTTCGTCTGTCCGCCTGTCCGCCCGTCCCACTGTCCCCCAATCTGTCTGTCTTTCCTTGGTGTTCACGTGTCGCTCTGTCCCCTCGGTCGGGGATGAGTGTTGGATTCTGTGCCAAAATGACACAGCAGCGAGAATAAATATTCCAGAGTGGCAACTGTAGAAAAGAGTTTCGAGTGCCAGCAAAACTGACAGGCAGACAGCTGAGACAGCTGAGATATGGCCAACATATCAGGTGTTCCTGTGCACCTCTTGCCAGATACTTAAATTATATTAAATTTTCTATTTAAGACATTACGAAACAGAATAAACAATATTTACTTAAAAGACTAGGAATATTTATTAATTTATTATTTATTTTCAATCAGTAGGGTTATGAATTAATTAGAAAATAACACAAGCAGAAATGAAACTAATTGATTTAATCACAATTTTTTTTAATCAATCTGATTCCAGCTTATGTAAACTTTTTTATTGAAAACATAAAATGAGCGACACAAGAAAAACAGTTTTTATTAAAATAAAACTTACTTTAAAATTATTATCTGTGAAGAGATGAAATTGTATAAGATTTTCTTTGTGTTTGTTGAACTCATTTTGTACTCTGATATTCCAAATAATAGATTTTATTGAGACTTGGGTTATATGCTCCTCTGAACAGATGATAGACAAAGTATTAAAATCTGCACATCTTTTATTTTTGTAATATATATTTTATTTTACGTTTTATTTTAATCATGGGACGCCAGGACTCCAATAAATCAGATGGGTTTTGGTTTGCTATAGTCATAAAAGATTTAAGCAAGCAATATCCATGGGGAAAAACAGGCTTAGGATACTCACCGGGATACTGACAGGATAAGAAGCGATCTATGCTGCTTTGGTGAAAGCGAGCAGGAATCCTCAATGCACATCCTAGCAGAATGTGTCGCCCTAATCAGGAATAGATGTAGGGCTTAATAGTAACCCTTAACCTAATATATATTCCAGCACTGTGTAGATGCTGGGATTTATGAAGGAGCTATAAGCTCATGGGGACAATAGATCTAAAAGGTCGCCAAGCAGGCACTCCCAATTTTCAGCAATTTATTTTTATTATTTTCAGTAATTTTTTTTGTGTTGTTTTTTTTTTATGTTTTTATAATTATTTAACTTTAAGTGTATTTTGTTTTTATTGTCGAAACTTTAAGGAAAAATCTTGTAAGCACAATGTATTTGTTTTACTCCTTGCTACTAGATAAGAATGTTGCATGTGTCACTCGTATGTTAGCTAGAGGAAAAAGAAGAAAAGAATTTAAAATGTATTTTCTACTTGGAGCTGTGTATTTTATGTGGAGTGTTGTCCATAACTGAATACATTAAGTCATAACTTTGGTTGCACACTCGTTCATTCAGTTTACGCTGGCTTCCTCCACGCGGAAGCAGTGCCAATAAATTAATTTGCTTGTGTGTGTGTGTGTGTGTGCTGGTGTGTGTGTGATACACACAGATACAAGGTTAGTAGTGGCGTATATTAGAGGTTTGGGTTATGTACCCTGTCTGGGCTAATCTTGTTGCGCATTGCAATAATTTTCAATTTACATGCCTCCACCCACCCCCCCCCGCAGTCATCACTATACCCACCCACATCCCTACCCATTGTGCTTCTTGTTACTCCTTGCTCTGATCCTGGGGCGTTATATTGGTCACAATAAATTAACTGCAATGGGCGAGCTCTGCTAATGCATGTGTGTGTGTGTGTGTGTGTGTGTGTGTTGACCATTGGCATCCATTCGCTTGATTATAGCACGCCATGCTGCTCTTTACAAGCCCGGTTCTCCTCCCTCCCTCTCCCACCACACAGTTTGCACTATTTCAACGCATATTGCAGTTGCATTAGGTTGTTATTGTTGGTCCATTGGGGTTTGCTGTCACTGCTGTTGCCACTGGTGCCACAGCAGCTGCAACAGCTGCAACCTGCCTGAGTGCAATATTTACATTTGCCATTGTCCTGCTGCACTGGGTGATTCTCCCTCTCTCTCTCTCTCTCTTTCTCTCTTTCTCTCTCAGGACCCACTTTGGACAGTTTCCCGCTGGGTATCCTAATCATTGACACATTCATTGATGCATCTGAGCGCGTTTTGTGCATATTTACGAGCCGGGCTAATTTCCAAAAGTCGCACGTTGACTACCAAATTTTCAATCTCATTTGCATTTGCATTTGCCGCATTGAATTGCACTTTTTTACAGTTCGATTCGGTGGCATTAATTGGACTAACTAATTAAAATTGTTCTTCAACTTGTATCTATTATCTCATTCAGAACCAGAACCCAAAACTGGGCAAAGTTCGTCGGCAACCGTTGAACCTATTATGCAACAAATTAAAGCATCAAACATGTGCTGCACACTGCTGCAGCTTGACCAAATCCACTCAAGTCACCACAAACAACAGCCTGGCAAAAGTAGAAGCTGCAACGGCAACTAACAACAAGAATTTGCAACAAACAACAGCATCATCAGAGGCAGCAGCAACTTTAAGCCCCGAAAACAATAAACTTTTACCATCCACATTGCACACACACACACATACACATAAGACACACACACACACACACACACACACACATAGGATTAAACTAATTTGCAAGAAAATTCTTTTAAACTGCTGCAACGTTCCCAAGCCACAAACGAGTGCAGCAGGAGAGGGGCAGAGATTAAAGGGGATGGGGGCAGTCAGAAGTAAGATTTGGGGGCAGCAAAACCCCAAATGGATGCTTAGAAACTGCATAGCTAAAGTTTTTAATTTTTTAAACTGCAATCAGTTCAAATAATCCCAAGAAAAGAAGTGAAACAATTCAACAACCAACATTAAATTATTTAGTGAAAATCGAATTTATTTTGTTTAAAAATAACCAAAAATTCTAGTTTGAACTAGTTTTTGTTTATAAATTTATTTATATGCAAAGAACATTTTAGGATTCGATTTGAGTCCACAAATATGTTAAATTTAACTCATTTTATAAAGTTATTTCTAATCAAGCTATCAAAAACTTTATCTCTCTTTTATCTAATAAAATAATTGATTATTTATTTATATAAGAATTTTTCAGATGACGTAAATCAAGAACTTTTTGGATTTCAAAAAATAAAATAAATATTTCTCTGACTAATATTGAAATTCAAACATTTTACAGTTTTAGTAAATTAAAAAATCAATTGAATAAGAAATATTATGAAATGCAAAATTATTTATTTATTTTATGGATTTTCGCTTGATTAAACTGGTTTAACATGGTATAAATCTCAAAACAAATGATTAAATTCTATAAATGATCGGAAACTGGCAAGTTAAACAATTTAATTTCAAATTTATTTGTCAGATTTGACAAGAACTGTGAGTGTTTTAAGCAAATAAATTACTTTTGAAAAACCGAACAAAGTTTTTATGAAAATAATTAAAATGAAATTGGTATTTGGTGTGAGCCACAAGCAACGAACTGAAAAGCAACCGGAGTTGGAGCAGATGTGTGTCTGTGTGTGTGTGTGTCGGTGTGTGTGTGTGTCGGTGTGTGTGTGTGTCGGTGTGTGTGTGTGTGTGTGTCTGTGTGTGTGCTCCACTGCTGCTGGTGTATTGCGCATTTCAACTTAACTGAATTATTAGCCGAGTTATGTGAATTATGATCTCTTAGTGCTGATACCAGGCGAGGAATCCTTGCTGCTGTTGCTGTTGCAGTTGCTGCAGTTGCAGCAGTTGCTGCTGCTGTTGCACTTAGCCATAACCTTCGGTAGTGTGCTGAAGCCTTGCCACCATCTCTGCCTGCCTCTCTGTGTCCCCAAGCACTTTTGCTAATGCATTTGCCCACTGGCCATGTGGGATTGTTTGTTGTTGCTGTTGCTGTTGTTGTTGTTGTTTTTGTTGTTATTGTTGTTATTGTTGTTTTTGTGGGGCGAGGCAATTTCAAAACAATAACAGCAACAAGAGTGCAGCGTTGCAAGAACTGTTGACTGTTCACCTGGTCTGGCTGCAGTTCTCACACACACAGACCGACACACAGACCGACACACACACCGACACACACACACCGACACACACACACCGACACACACACCGACACACCGACACACACACACCGACACACACACAGTCTCAAGAAGAAAAAAAGAAGCAAATAACTTTGAATGGTTGAGGCTGGCAAAGATGCTTTTGTTGTTCCTTTTGTTGGCTGTGAGGGAGCAGTTGATGCTGAATCTGGTTGGTTACTGGTTTTGCTGGTTGCTTTTGTTATATTCAAGTCATTGTTATTGCTTTTGTTTTCGTAGGCATTGCAGCCACCACACAAATCCCAGCAGATTGCAATGTTGCTCAGCCGGCAATAATACAAAAGCAAAGCTTTTAGGCCGCAAAGACCACGTCTCCTTGATCCCTGATTGAGAAACTGTCTCCCTCTCTCTCTCTCTCGCTCTTTCTCTTTCTGTCTCTTTCTTTGGCTGTTGCTGTCTCCGTCTGTGTCTCGCATGGACAAGGATGATTTATGACGCAACTCATAGGATTAGCATATGGAACCAAACAATGATGTTTGTCCTTTTACCTTGGCCAAAGCGAGCAAAGCGAGCAAAGCGAGCAAAGCGACTCCTCTGTAAAATCGAACCGGAAATGGCTTAAGCAAACAAACACACACACACACACACACACACAGGCATAAATCTGTGTATGTGAGTGTGTGCGTTAAGCGATTTACGGACACAGACAAGGAAGGATTCGAATCCAAACCGGAGACGAGCTGGGACGAGCCGAGTAGCGAACGAGCTTGCAGCATGCGTAATTAACCTTTGCCACGTTTCAGATTGTGTGCGTGTGTTTATGTGTGTGTGTGTGTGTAAGTGTGTGTGTGTGTGTGTGTGTATGTGTGTGTGTGTATGTGTGTGTGTGTCTATATATACCCAAGCATACAATCATATTTCATTTGTCTGTCCGGCTCCTTTAGCAATTAGGACAATGCAGGTGGCAACGTTGACTGCGACGTCGACAGCGACGTCGACTCCGACTCTGACTGCGTCGACGTCAACGCCAGTGTCCTGGCAATTGAGCTTTGATCCTTTGAATTCAATTGAAGGCACAATATTTTAGTGGGTCGTTACTCAAAGCAGTCAGGATATGAAGTTCGATTTCTAAGCCACAAAAATTTCATTTTAATATTATTTTGCATATGCAATTTCTAATTAATATTTCATTCGAATGACACCAACAGAGCCAAAAGTGAAGTGAAAATGTGTATTAAATTCAAAATTGAAGCCAAAAGTGCTTTAAATAACCACTTTGATTGGGTCAAAAATGTTTATGATTATTTATTGATGTTTTTTATTGACAGTTTCAGTTTATTAAGCTTAAGTTTTAAACACTCACTTATAAATATGAATTTTGAATTTGTATTATTTGCATATATAAATCATAGATTAGATTTAATTGCTTTAAGTCTTAAGGCTTTATTTTCTCAATTCAATTTAAAGAAGCTTAAATTTAATTGAAAAAGTGTTTAAATTGAAATTAAAATATACAAATTTTAGCAATAGAAAAATTGACTTTCACTTGCAAAAAATATTGTGGAAAGTGATTTATTTTCTTTAAGTTGTTGCCCAAAATTCGAACGAATTTTTAAATTAATAAATAATAACTATAAATTTATACTGGGTGTGTTTGTATGTTTTATTTAAAAAAATTAAAATAAAGTCAATAAGCAAAATTAAACATAATTTTTGTAGTGATTAATCGATAATAATCGATTTAATGATGTCCTCCATGATCGTGTTCGCTGCTCTTCTTTTGGGATTTGTGCCACTTTTTCTTGTGCTCGCCGCCGCCCTTTTTGCCGTGCTCCTTTTTGTGGCCCCACTTTTTGGCCTCCTCGTGCTTCTTCTTGTGGCCTTTGTGTCCCTTTTTCTTGTGTCCCTTTTTGCTGTGACCCTTTTTGCCATGATGCTCCTCGTGTCCGCCCTTTTTGTGCTCGCCCTTTTTATAGCTGCTGCCCTTTTTGTGCTTTTTACCCTCCTCGAAGGCGCCGTGCTTCTCCTCGCCGCCCTCGACATGATCCTCATCATAGTATTTCTTTTCCTTTTTGTCCTCGTTCAGCTTGTGCACATTGTGTTTACCCTTGATGGAGTGGCCCTTCTTGTAGCTGCCATGATCCTCGAACTCGCTACCCTTTTCACCTTTTTCGCCCTTCTTCTTCTTCTTGTGATGACTCTCGGAGTGTTTGTGTTTCTTTTCGTGACCCTGCGCCTCGCCATGCTCACCCTTTTTGCCCTCCTTGTCGTGATGTCCTTTCGCACCCTTCTCCGAGTGTTCGCCATGTTTGTGACCCTTTTTGCTCTTCTCCCCATGCTCCTTAAAATGTTCGCTGTGCTTTTTCTCACCAAACTCGGACTCATCCTCCTCGCCATGCTCCTCATCCTCGTGCTTCTTCGATTCGGCTGTCTGCAGGTCATCCAAATGGGCGTTGAAATCGTTCAAATCCGCATTGCCCAGCGGCTCTGCTATCACCATGGCATTGTCCTGCGTATATGGCAGGATTGCCGTCGATGCGGCCATCGCTGCGAGTGCCACAAACGCTCCCAGCCATGCCAGTTGCCAGGGTATCCTCCTTGGCCTGGCCACCATTTCAGCCTAGTCGTTATACTTTAAGACTTTGAGCTGCTGCTGCTGGAGCTGTGGCTGTTGCTGCTGTTGCTGCCCCGCCTTGTTGTCGTTGTCTGGTGAGCTGCTCGCTGGACAGCATCGCTTTTTATGGAAGCCCTTTCTGTTTGGCTTGCAGCCACGCCTCAATAGAGCCAAGTTATTGCTGCTTGCCGCTTGGCACTGCGGCTGATTTGGCAACATTTCTTTTGGCTATTGGCTCGTTGTTGTCGTCTAAGTGCATAACGTTGTTACCAAGAGCTGCCAGAAGAGCAACAAAAAACCAACAACAATAAAAAATGGACAACTTCTTGCGGTTTTTGGCTGCTGCTCTTGCCATGTTTTTTTTTTTTTTGCCGACTTTTGTTACGTGCTGGTTTTTTGCTCTTCTCGAAGATATCAACTAAACAGAGCGTGTACAGTGAAGGAACTTTGTAATCAGATCGTAATCAGTGAGTGTAATCAATGGTAATTATTTTATGGCTAATAAATAAATATATTTAAAACAATGCAATGAAAATAAAATAAAAGAAAGCCAGACAGAGTCAGACAGATTTCAGGCCAGCAGCAGGATGGCAAAACTCAAATACCTTAAATTTAGTTTAATATATAATTATTTATTATTATTATTATATATTATTATTTAAAATATATTATTGTGGTAAGCAATATATTGATTAAATTAAATACGACGTTTCAAAAAGGGACAAAATGAATTCATTTTTGGGCACATTCGAAGAGCGGACAATTGAAATTTACTTATAAATTATAATATAATATTTAATATACATATTAAATATAATTAAATTGAAATAGTTTAAATATACAAAACGATTTAACGATTTATTATATATAGTATATATAATTAATTTGAAATAGTTTAAATATACAAAACAAATGGTTTCAAAAATAAATAAAAAAAAAAAAAAAATACATTTCAACTGGCGCCATTAAAAACATGCATAAATTATAAAAAAAAACACTTAAATTTAATGAGCAATTTGCATCTTTATAAAAAAAGCTTGTTGTTTTTTAACTTTTAAGTGTTTTCGGGTAACACACATTTTATGAGCATGGTAAATAAATGATGATAAAACGTCAAAGAAAAATTCATAGACATTATGTCAGTCAGAAGATTTGGAATTTGGAATGTTTTGACAGGGCGATGACAACTTTTAGTGCTTGTTTATTGGCAAGTTGAAGTTGTGCGCTGATTGGGACAATTGCGAATAGAAATCACTAATATTACTGTTACTACTATATCCATACAATATTTTGTTTATTTGCATCGCGTGTCAAAGATTTTCAACACAAGTTTTCACAACTTTTCGCAACACCTCAAAAGCAACAATTCTTTTGTTGTCAAAGTTTTGCCATGTGTGTGTGGATGTGCATGTGTGTGTGTGTGTGTGTGTGTATAAAGTATTTATAGCTTACATTTGCCGGGCTGTCGTCAGCGGTTTTGATATTTATAATGCCGTATGTATTGCTGTCCGCTTTCGTCTATAAAGCTCTTGTGGGCCGTTATAAATACACGCTTTAAAGCCATTTACCGTTCAGTCTACGGGCCAACAGAGCCCCGGCTGGCCCCAAAGTGCCGGAGTGTGTGTGTGTGTGTGGCGGCAAGTGCGACAGGAAATGCATTTTAAATGTTGAGCATGGCGTAAATAACCCGTTAATGTTAACATGCACACCAAAGGCACAGCGAGTACGGCTCCGATTGAGGGGGGTTTTTTTTTTGTCGTTGCACGGCGTCCGCCCGGGCAATGCGTTGCCTTAATTTATGTGTCACGGCAATGGCGACAACACAAGGACGAGGTTGGAGCAGAAGAATGGTTGAACAGGTGAACTATTCCGTTCCATTTCATTCCATTCGGCTCGATTCGATTTGCTGGCAAAAGTTTGACAGCCACTTGGCACCTTGGAACTTTTGCCGTTGTGCTCAGAGCCCAATGGTTGCAACCTTAGCATATATATATAAGCACTCACACACACACACACACACAGATACACAGACACATCGACATCGAAGCTACAAACACAAACACGAAAAGTTCAGTAGTTGGCCAAAAGTCACTTGGCATGCATATAAATTGTCAGCCATTAAATTTGCATTGACATTTTGGCCGTGCTGCGTCGCCGCTATTCAAGCGCGCCACACCCAAACCCAGACCAAACATCCCCCCTCCTCCCTTCCCCTGCAACCAACCAAGCAGCACTCCCCTCCTCAACACTTTTGGTTTAGTTTTTAGTTGGGTGATTTATTTGTGCGCTCCTTGATTGCACGAACGTCGCATCGAGTGGAGGAGGGAGAGAGAGGGGTGGAGTGCTTCATCTGCCAAGTTGTTTGCCATGTTGTGATGCTCTCGTTTTTATTGAATTTGCTGAATTAATTTGAATGCAGCAGCATCGGCATCAGATGATGAGAAAAAAAAAAAACCTAGACGTCGCCAAACCGACCAAAAGTATTGGCCAACGTTGATTAAACTTTGCTTGCCATTCACAAACAGCCGCCCAGTCAAAAGCAATCAGAAACAGAACCAGAACCAGAACTAGGAGCAGGACCAACTGTCCAACTGTCCAACTGTCCAACTGTCCAATGGTCCACTTCAGGTCCAACTGCTGGGGACATCTTTGCAGATGCTTTTTGGCCGTTTGGGCCAACAATTAGCCTAATACCAAGACCGTGCTCTTTGGGCTTTTAGCCTTATTGGGCCAACACGGCAATGACTCTCTCTACCTCTCTCTGTCACTCTCTCTCTGTCTCTCTCCCTCTCTCTATGTATCGTTGTCTTTCACAACGTAATCATAATCAAAATGCAAACGACGCGTTTGCTGGCAACTTGAATGACTACTTCAGTGATTTTTGTTTGGGATTTATGTAATAACAACAAGAGACTAGACCTAAATCCATTAATGCACTACCAGTAGCCAGATAGGCAGGCAGCCAAAATAGTGAACAACGGAGAGAGTGAGGGGGAACAACAGAGGGGTTGAAAGAGGAAATCAGAATGAGGCAGTAACAGATACAGATACACAATAAGCTGGTGAAGTAGTTGCAGCATTTGAAAGAAAGCAAAATATAATTGTCGGAATTGTCAAAATCTGTTTACATATAAATTACAGTAAAGTAGAATATAGAAATATATATATAACTGAGGAATAGGGGCAGATAAAGGCGGCAGGAGAGTTGCAGCCTCCTGCGGAAATCGTTATTTAATGAGTAAAAAGAAATATTGACAAATCTGTCGAGAAACTTTATAAAACGCATAATTTGTAAACTTGTTCAGAATATCTAGAAAAAACTTAATTATTTTAAATGTGAATAAAGTAATATATATATGTGTAATATGAAATATAAAATAATTTAACGCATATTTTGTCAATATCTAGGAAAAAACTTTTGTTTTAAATGTGAAAACAAGTCTTTTGACAGATTGTTTGTATAACAGCTATAAAGTACCAGAAAAGATTTAAAGATAAAAAGTGCATATAAATTAAAAATATTTAAGACTTTACTGTCAATATTTAATACAATAATCAATGGATGAATTCATTGTAACGATTTGTTGAGATTAACAATAAATACAAGAATTGAGCCATAAATACAACAAATATTAAATTAATATACGAGTTGACTGCTGACTAATGATAATATTTTTAATTTAATTTAATTTTTTTTTATCCATTTGTCATATTTTATGCTTCAGACAATTATTTATTTTAATCGAAAATAAACGGAAATTTTAATATGACTATAGTTAGAAAAGATATGCATATATATACTTTATACATATATAGATGGGTACCGGGACACATGGAAATAGCGGGGAACGAAACGGCGGATGAGCAGGCTAGAATGGGTGCAGAGAGGCCCCTAATAGGGCTAGGACCCTTTTGTGGCATAGGTAAACACACAATACGGCTGCAACTCAGAAACGAAGAAAGACAAAGGAGACTACGGAGCTGGGAAGAAACAACAGGACTCCGACAGGCCAAATGTCTTTTGGGCTGCTTTAATCATTAACGGTTTAAGCAAGTAATATCCAGGAGGAATAGGCTAAGGATACTTGTTGGTCTACTGACAGGACATTGTAGACTAAAAGCCAGCTGTCCAAAATGGGTATCTATAGTAACAATCAGTGAAGGTTTTGTGAAGTCGAGGAATGTATGTATCGCCCTAGCCAGTAAAAGATGCAGCATCCTAGGGATGCATGTTATGAATGTCAATGACAAAGATCCTGGAAATCGTTCAGGAACTGGGTTTGATGGAGGAGCTATAAGCTCAGAAGGGGGCACAATAGATTTAATAGGTCGCCGTGCACAAGTCCAATTTAGTAATAATAATATAATATATATATATATATATATAATTATTCATTTACAAATTTAAATAGATATTGACAAAATGTTAAAGTTATCTGCTTGCTTATAAATCAAAATTCAAATTTTAAAGTTTATTCAGTAGATTATTTTCAAATATTTATCGCAATTAGTAATAATTTCCAAGATAATTGCAAAAGTTAAGTTTTAAAGAACTGATGCTGGTAAAGTTTAAAGTAAACATTATTATATAATATAAAATATAATGTTTGGGGACTTGTAATTGTTGCTCGCTGCAAGTAAAAACATTGTAATGTGAGTAATTTTGTTGCGTTTGCCCCATTCGGCTGCCACTCAAAGTGTGTGAGGCGAGTGTTTAGTGCAACTCGCAATGGCAGCTTATTGGCCATTTTGACAGTTGAAAAACATTTGATGTTGAATGCAACTTAAGTTTTGTGAAGCTGCTATTATCGCTAAGTGTTATTTACCTGCAGAACGCAATGCTTGCCGCTTGCCGCTTGCCGCATGCCGCTTGCTGGTTGTTGCTTGCTGGTTGCTGGTTGCGTCGTTGTCGTTTCATAATGCTGGTGGCAAGAGCAAAGCCGCAACTGCAGAAACCTTGTTGGCATTGCCTCGTTTATTTATGGTTACATTTTACAAGCTTTAAACTGTACGCGCCAAAATCCGCTAAACTTTGATTGCACTTTTGCGATGTGTTTGCAACGGCAAAGGCGATGGCAACGGCGACGACAAAATCTGCCCCAAATCCCCTCACGCAGCGGTAGCAGCGGCAGCAGAAGCTGGAGACAAAGCATAAGCTGCAGCTGAAGAACGTGCAACACCTGTGCGTTTCTTTGTATGTTTGACTGTGTGTGCTTTGTGTGTATGTGTGTGTGTGTGTGTGTGTGTGTTTGTGTCTATGTGTGTGTGTTTGTGTGTGTGTGGCAAATGCAGCGTGGCAGAAGCGTGACAGCTGCGTGGCTTTTTCACTCAACACAACATGAGGCTAAAATGTGGGGCATGTGGCACTGTGGCATGTGGGCCATGTGTAACCTGGGGTGATTGAGTGCTGCGTTGCTGCTGCTGCTGCTGGTGGTTTTGTCTCGTAAGTTTTGCTTGCAGCAATTTTGCTTTTTTTTTTTTCGAATTCAATAAAAATCTTTTGTTTTCGCTGCGCAGCGCATTGAAAACTTTGAGCCAAGTTTTTTTTTATTATTTTATTTCTATCTTGGCTGACGGGACGTATGACTTACTGGCAGCCCATCATCGATGCCACTTGCCCCTTGCTTGGCACTTACACTTCCCCCCAATTCCCCCACCCACACCATTTCATTCAGCCAACTACTTGTGGTAAATTTACACGTACACTGAATTTTTACTCGCTTTGTTCGATCAACATTTTCTTTTCGCTTTCCATCAGTGTGCGTGTGTGTGTGTGTGTGTGTGTGTGTGTGTGTGTGGGTGTGTGTGTATGGAAGATAAGTAATCTAACGTGTGCGTTGCCTTAACAATTTTCAATGACCTGCTCTGCTATGCTGTGTGGAACTTTTCATTAATCTCGGCATCAGTTTCCAAGTAGCTTTAAAATTGGCAGCAGCTGAAAGTTATGCAACATAAGTCACTGTGGCAACATCAATGCAACTGCTGCTGTTGTTTTTTTTACTAGACTTTTGCAGAATAAAGCCTTGTAATTCTTAAGTATTAGACTACGATTACATAGCAACAGAAACACGACTAATTAAAAACTAAAGCAAAAAGATAGAAATTTCATTCAACTGCAAACTTATTCAAAATGAAGCAAAAAGCGTTTGTTGAAATTGTCGCATTTCATATAATATTTTATATTATTATTTTGTAATTGTGTTTTTTCTTGATTGATAAGATTATTATCATTATAATTTATTTTTGTATAGTACCATAATAATTTTATATATAATTATGCTAATTTTAATAGCTTTCGAGATAGTCTTAATAGCTTGATGTTAAAATATTAAATAATGTAATGTTAAAATAAATAAATAATAGTAATAAATATTAAAGTTAGTCTCACTTCAGCTCTGAGATGAAATATATATATATAGATAAATAGACAAAAAATGCAATTTGTTAAACAGATAATATTTTCTATTATTAATTTCTAATTGTGTTTTTTTTTCTTCTCTTATGCTTTCAGTTAAAAAAGATAAATAAGATTGTTAGTATTATAAATTATTATTAAATATAATTATGCTAATTTTAATAGCTTTCAAGTTGGTCATAATGGCTATAAGATATTAAATATTTTCTTACTTCTAAAATGAGTAGCATAAAAATAAATATATATATAAATAAATAGATAAAAAATACAATTTGTTGAGCAGATTCGTTTCATTCAGCTATCGCCAACAAAGTCAGAATCTAGTTTTTATATGCCAGCTGATATTTTATATGATTGGATGTAAGGAATAAAGCAATCTTTCGGTCTTTTTACACCCGCTGCCATGTTGCAAGTGTATCTCTGCAATTGGCCCAGATGCATTGACAAGCGGTGCTAAATTATGCGAACGCGGTTGCCGATGTGGATGTGGATACGGATGCGGATGTAATACATACACATACACACACACTCGCACACACATATACACACACACTCGCACACTCGCACACACACCGGATTCTATCACATTGTATTTGTTCACTGGTTTTCTACCTTTATTCTTTATGTGTATTGATTTGAAATGAATCTCCGTGTAAGCTGTCCAGGCGCAGCTTTCTAGCTCCTCCCAAGCGCCCTGCACTTGCCACCACTTGCCTCCCCCCACCCACCACTCCACAACCACTGGTTTCTCTGCAGCTCGTTTTTACCTTGTGGCACTACAAATTGCAATGTTTGTTTGCGTTTTTCGTTTTCCCATTTCTTTGTTCAGGAGCTTAGCATATAACTTACTGTCATATTTTCATCTAGCTGGATTTTGTTTTTCGTTTAGGGGGGGAGTTTTTTTTTGTTTTTTTTGTTGCTTATTTTTTGTTTTCTTTTTTTTTTTTTTTGCCTGGCTCTTCGACTTTGTTCTGGTTGGTATGTCCTGGATCGTATCTAGCTATGCTTCACGCTTCAGCTTTTGTGTTATTATTGTGCATACTTCTTTCTATTCAATGCTTTTTTTCGTATTACTTGCAAAAGTTTTTTTATTTTTCATCTATTTTTTTTTGTGATTCTGTGTTTTTTTTTTTGTGTATTCCTTGCTTGCTGAAAATATTCGTTGGGTTCTTTGGATACTTTTGTTTCTGGATTTTGTTAACTTTGTTATTTTTGCTTTACATCTGTGTTGCTGTTGTTGTTGTTGTTGTTGTTGCTGCTTTTGCCTTGACGCTATTCAATTTTCAATAAAATATGTAAATTTATACCACATTTCGTTCTGCTGGCTGCTCAGCTCCGACTGCCGACTGCCGACTGCCGTCTGCCGGCCGTTGACTGCTGACTGCCACTGTTATCTGTGCCTTTTATGTCTGTCGGCCGTTTCTCATTGAACAACATTTGATGGCTACAAGTTATGGCCGTGAAAGTCCTCCTCCGCTACTCCCAGCAAAGTATGTTATTAATTTCTAATTTGTTTATGGCTTGTTTGTGCACAAATCAAAAGGCAAAGATTGAAACTTTGACTGCGTCGTCTTCGACTTCGAATTTTGTGAAGTGGCTGCTTATCAATACTCTGATTGGCAGTAGAAGTTTCTTGCTGTTGGTGCTTCTAGTTTTCGACTAGTTTTTTCTTATGACAATTTAACCGACATTTATTTGAAAACAAACGTATTAATTCAAGTGTCTGTTTGTGTTTGACTTCTTATCAGTTCAAAATGTTAACAGACAAGGTAAAATTGTAAAACTTATTCTTGTCTGTGCATTTTCATGGAAATTATTTCCTTAAATTTTTTTTATTTAATTCAAAGACTTCTGTTAGAGCTGGTGCCTCTGCCAAGATTGTCTTTTCTAGTTTCACAGATGTTGCCGCATTAAAGGACTCTTTGATGTCCCTCTTACCCTTAAATTACCTTACTCAGCCTTTAAATGTTGGCCTAATAACATATTAGACAATTACAATAAAAAATTAAAAGAGTCATAATTATTTGTTTTTTATTTTTCGTATTTTGCACCAATAATCTTAATAATAAATTGATTATTTTTTCATTAACCATTTACATTTAAATTGGTTTGCTTGTTGAACATTACATTTTTTTGTCAGCAAAGTAATTTAAAAAATAAATTTCATAACTAGACTTCAGAACTTTGCATTTATTTGTTGTTATTATTTTAAACGAATAAAAAATTGAATGAATTGAGGTGACTTTTTGTGTTTAAAAATATTTGTGATCGTCTCCAACTCTTGTTTTTGTGAACTGACATTAAAATAATCAATTATCAAACCTCAATAGTCATGTCAAATAACCAAAATCAAATGAAATCAAGTGAAATGTGAACATAATTTCCATTGTCAGATAGATAGTCGGTTACTCCGTTTGCTTGATTATCCATATTTGAGATGTTCATTATTTGAACGCATTCACAACACTCACAACACTCACTCATTCACTCATTCATTTATTGTGCATTTATTCATACATTTGTTTGCCTTCTGACGCATGTTTTTGCAAAATTATGTGTACGAAAAGTTGTTATATAAAAAAAGGAAAATAAAATCTAAAAACAAAACCAAATAAAAATGTCAAATAAGCGCAAAGTCAAACAAAAGCGGTTCTGAACAATAAGTTTATATAAACAACAAAAACAACAACAATAACAAAAGCAACACAACAAGAGACACACACATGCAAAAGCAATTTAATTGCGCGGCAAAAAACAAAGGGACTTTTTTTTTTGTATATTTTTTGTTGTTTTGTCTTAACATTGTTGTTGTCAATGTTAATTTTTGCTGGCACAAGGCACAAGTTCATAAATAAGTATGCATATAATTTTTTTCTTTTATTCTGCGCTTTGTAACTGCGAGACCCATTGAGCAAAAGTGGCATGCAAAAGGCAGCAAGAGCAACGGCAACAGCAACAGCAGCCCCCAAACAACAGAACTCTCAAGTTGCTTTCGACTTACTAAAACAAAAGTTAATTAGAATGCCTCATCATAATGCGAGAGGCCAACATGAACACACACACACACACACACACAGACAAAAGTTGAAGGCAGTAAATTAGATTAGCAACAACAATAAAGAGCACAACAACTACAACAACAACAACAACAACAGCAACGTTGACAAACAATCACAAACGCAACAAGCAATTAAAAATGTAAAAATTTTCTCTGTCCCTAAAAGTTGTTTTTTTTTTGTTCGCATTTTATTAGCTGGCAAGTTGAATGAGGCATTGCGCGCTTTTGAGCAGCTTTGTTTACTAGGCTACCAGCCAAGCAGTGCAAGCAAGCAGTATGCTTGTGTGCAAGTAGTGCAAACAATTCAAGCGTTTTTTTTAATGTTAGTTAATTTGATTTACTCTTTAAATGAACTTAGAAAATTGCTAGCAATTTCAATTTAATTGTTTTTCTTGTTGATGCTTTTATTTCTTAGCTTCTACAATTTTTACGTTCAGAATATCTGTTTGTACTCTGATCTACCGACTAGAGCTTAGCTAATTGTTTAATTTAATTTTTGCTGCTTTATTTGAGGTATTTTTGTGCTCTTGGCAAACTCTCGACTAATGCATTCCAAATTCTTCAAGTTGACATCAAGGAATTTGATTGAAATCATATTTACTAAAGTCAATTTGAGGTCTGACAAGCAAAGCTCAGCTAAGACAATTAAATACAATTATAAAATGCTTTTGACTTGAAGTCATTTAATCAATTAAAACGTTTTAATTTCGAAATGCTCAAATGGACTTTCTAATAAACTACTGAAAATTTTGCTGGTCTGCCAGGAGAAATTTAAGAAAAATGCAACAAAATTTATTCAGCAATAAATATGTAAAATAGTTGAAGTTAAATTTAGAATATTGTATTGCGAAATGGAATGCGAGGAATGTAAGTATATTTTGGGTTTTTGTTAATTAGATGCTTTTATATATCAGCAGTTAATATCGATTTGCTGTTGAGATGCTTTATCAACTTTTAACTAACCATAATTTATGATACTCGGCCAGTTTGTGAAACTTTTGCGGCTTGCCCAGGCACTTTTGGTAAGAACGCAGTTGTTGCAAATAGTTGTTACTGTTTTAGTTTGTGTGTGTGTGTGTGTTCTGTGTCTATTTCTTAAGCTATTTTTAAATGTGCTTGGGCAAAAGTTTTGGCGCACTGGCACTTTGACAAATTTTTGGCCAACATCATTTGCCTGTTAACTGGCGTCTACGTAAATTGTGTAAAAGTGTCAACTGAATCTCTGTCTAGTTGCCGTTGCCGTTGCCGTTGCCGTTGCCTTTGACGAAGCCAGTAATGATAGCCCAAACAAAGTTGCAAGTGGCAATGGGTTTTTAATGAAGCTGAACGCAGCCAAATGCAAACGAATCACTTAAAGTCAACACGTGGCTTTAAGCTAGACAAGGTTTCTTTTTCGGCCATATTTTCAACGGGGGCTACAAAATAAATAACAGCACAAACTTTTCAATAAATAAAATTAGAAACTTTTTTTTTTTTTATTTTGTGTAGCGCTACGGTCAAAAGTTGGTCGCCAGGCGGTGCTATTTCGAGTTGGCCAAACAAACCTAAACTGAAACTGAAGACAGACAGGCAGACAGGCAGACAGGCAGACAGAGAGAGAAAAGATAGGTGGACGACCGGAGAGTGCTGAAACAAACGGCAATTGACCGTAAAAATGTTTATGTGTGGGGGGCCGTTAAGCCGTCTACCAACAAACTTCGACTTGGAGTTCGATTCGGGAAGCGCTTGAGGTTCGAAAACAATCACCTTAACATAGCGGCCTGGGTTAACTTTTTTTTCTACTTCTTTCTTCGATTTGTTTTTTTGTTTTTCTCTATTTTTTTGGTGGGTCCCGATACAAGGGATTTCATTTAACATTCGGCTTAAAGTTTTCTCTGCCTGCCCAGCAGCAGCAGCAGCAGAAGCAGCAGCAGCAGCAGCCAATCAGTTGAGCAGTCGAACAGTCAAACAGTCGAACTGGCGAGTCAACTGCGCGGCTAAATCAACTGAAAGTTGGTGCGAAGAAAAACAAAATCAGATTTCTAAGTGGACGAAGCAGGGGGCGGCATAGGGCAACGTACTGCGAGGAGAACGAGGGTTTGCAGATGCGGATGCGAATTGCGAATGCTCGAATACTGTGTGAAGTGCGCAAAACGAATTGGTCAAGTGGAAAAAATTGGCAAAGGTCGCAACAGCAATTCGGGGGTGTGAAACGTGAGCGCGCTTTGCACAGAAGAGTGTCTGAAGGGAAGAGGGGGCTTTAGCTAAAAGTATTGAAATACATTTAATGAAAAAGTTCGATGAGGTCGCGGCATGGGGCACGCTGCGGCAGCAGTAAAAGTAAACGCGCAGCGTGAAACGTGAACGAAGCAATTGAGCAAACACAGCAAAGTTGATGTGATTTTGCTGTGGCCAACAACAGCAACAAATAACAACAACAACAACAACAACACCAACAAGTGAGAGTGCTAAACACTGATTGCGTTTTAATGCCAGTTATGGATGAATAGATGAGCACAATGAATAAGGAAAAGTCTTTAAGTGTGTGTGTGTGTGTGTGTGTGTGTGTGTGTAGCCAGTGCTTTGATTAGCGCTCAGTAAACTACACAGCTGGAAGTGAAATGTCGCGACTAAGAAATTGCAGCACATAGAGAAACCAACAAAGAGAGAGCGAGTGGAAGAATATTAAGTATTTATGTAGCAAAGAGTGCGTGGTGTGTATGTATATGCTTATCCCGTTTTAGTTCGTGAAGAGCTTTTGTTGAAATCTTCTGCTTTTTCATTCTTAACTGTTAACCCTTTAGTTTCAAGCAGTGTTTTTTGACAGCCCCAGTTTAATTCCGCGCTTCTCGCCTCTCTTTTGTATGAATTGCGAAAAGTTCGTCAAAACTTCTTCAAAATAAGTGTATTTTGTGCATTTTAACAACTTTCAGCTTTAAACCCGAGCTGACTAACCAGTTACAAATGTTATTGAGCTTTTTATAGTCAATATGTAGTAAAATGGGACAAACATTTTGAATTTATGCAAGAATCACGAATAAAATAAATGCTATATGCTGCAATTGTAGATTTAACTAGTCACATAAAACCCTCCAATAATAATAATACTGTTCAGGCTACTATGATGATAATTTTATTGGTTCATTATTTTACGACCCTAAAACTAACCCTTGGCTCTGCTCTAGCTCAAGAGTAAATCAACAATTTTGACTACTTGATATAAATTGTGACCAAACAATAAGTTTCAACAGACCCCCCCCCCACACACACCCCTGCTGAATAAAAATAAATACATACGTTAACACATTTGGGATACCCTCTTTGTGTCTTAGTTGGGAGAGTTTCATCACTTAGCAGCTGTTAACTGTTTCACCCGGCTGGCCCGTTCTGACCTTCGTGCAGACACTTTTGCTAAGCTCTTTTGCTTGGCTGATAACAAATGGGGCAGCTTCTTGCATAGTTGTGCCACACAGATATTCTCATTTTTAACTGCTTGGCATTTGCAAACTGCAGCATCATTTAAACTTTTCTCATTTGCTGGCAGCGCAACAGAAACAGCAAAAGCAGCGCGTTGGGGGCAAAACTTTGCGCTAGATTGACAGCGGTCGGCAATTGGCGGTCGCCGGTCGCCGGTCGCCGGTCGCCGACTCCAGTCTCCAAGTGCTGTGCACTGAGAGCGACGGAGGCTGGGGACAGATGAGATGAGATGCGATAAAATGGCAGCATTACCAGCACATGGATAGCTTTAGCTAGCTGCAGCTCGATGCAGCTCGTCATTGTTTGGCTAAACAATTTTAATATGCGACTAATTTGGCAGGCAGGAGACGACGCATTGCGACAAGGATTGCCCAAGCTGACGCAGGTGCACCAACCTGCAGCCGCTCCAGTTGTAACAGATGCTGCTCCTGCTGCTGCTGCATTGAGTTTGAGTTGTGTCCCGTGACATCGGCTATTGTTTAAATTCAATTCCCGCCTTTGTCGTCTCAACTATTTTCAAAAGTTTTACAATACACTTTGAGAAATTAATAAGGCATCGTAAAATTGTTTACAGTTTGTTTTAGCTTGCAAAAATAATTTATTAAATACAGATTAAATTTATCTACTTTATTTTCGATGAAGGATAAGCTTTTTGAGCTTTCAGTAATTTAATAGAGTTAAATTATAAATAAACAAAAATAAACCATTTCTCAGAAAGATTTTAGGTGAGATGTATGCTTTTTATTTGATTTTTTTTAAATATTTTTGACGTGGCTGCTGGTTTTTATTTTGCGTTTTTTCTTGAAGTGTAGCAGCCGCTTCTATTTTGAACATAGCAGCTATTGCCATGGTTGCTGTTTGACTTTCAGTCTCGAATGATTTACCTTACAAGATAAACAGACGAAGACGGCAGCAGGAGGACCACACAGGCAGCAGCAGCAGCGGCATTGCAGTCGCAGCGCAGTAGCAGCAAGCAGGCTTTGGGTTTTTGTCTGAATAGCAGCCCAAGTTTGACTTTAGTCTTTTGTATTCCGCTCTCTGTGAGCTTTTGGATAATGCGCTTGAAATTGTTGCTAAGCATTGCGCCTCTGTGTTCACTCAAAAACCCCCGCTCCCCATTTTCACTCTAGGCCCCCTTCACAATATCTTTCCATTCTATAAAGTTCTCTCTTTCTCTGTCTCTATGTCTCTTTCGATGCGTCGAGCTTGGCAATGCAATTTAAACTCTTTGATAACTCCGAAAAGTGCATTTGGCTGACGATGCGTCGCCGCCTCTTACTCCGCCTCTTTCTCCCCCCCTCCTTCAGCATGCACATCCTGCATTATCAGTGGCTGGCGAAAGACAATGGGGACGGACCGAAGACACATGAAAATACAATAGCCAAAAGTTTGATATGAAACTGCAGTGCAGACAAAGTCGCGCGTATTGCAAAAGTTTTCATTTGTATTTTTTTTTTTTTTTTTGACTCAGGCTTTTTATTGTTTTTGTTTGTTATTTTTTTTCTCTCGCTACTTTTGCATTTTATTCTTGCGGCACTTTTGCTTTTTCTGATTGCATTGAGTTTTGAACCGCCGATAAATTGTCAAACCATTTGCATTCTGGCCCCACAACCAAGCTTTGAGTTTGCAGCCAAATGTTGCACCTTAACAGGTTTGATTTAAATTTGGTATAGCATGGCTTTTTAATACAACTCTCTTATTGGTTAGTGCAAATATACCACAAATAGCTACCATTGCTTTACAATTTTTTATTTACATATTTTTTTCATTACTTAAAAATGTAAAAAAAAAATATAATTTTCTAAATATACATTTTTACATAACAATAAATTTTCTTAAGACTACCAAAGTTTTTAAACACTTTTACTCTTGTTTTTACATGAATTACGGATTGATTTAATTTCCATTCATTATTATATTTATTTAAGAATTTGTAGAAATTCAGTTGCATTTATTTATGTACTGCTTGATATGTTTTAAATAATGTGTAAAATAATATTGATTGAAATTCGAACTATTTACATGTAATTACCAGAAAATACACACAAATTAAGCAATACCAGCAATTTGTAAATTTTGCTGCCAATTAAAATTTGCACTAAACCAATTTTACTTTATCCACACGTGCAACAAATACATATAAATAAATTTACGGGGCAAAAACATGCCAGTTGTGTTAATTCTAATTTGGTATATAAATTCTTGTCTAGATCAAGTTTATTTCATTTTAACTCTAATTGCATTTAATTCACAAATATTGATTCGAATCGATTTTTTATAGCATACATTGACATATATTTGCTAAACTGTACAAATTTTATCAAGATATTTGCAAAACGAATGGCAATAAACACTTAAGTTTGGTCAAAAATATATTGTCATTTTCAACTCATTTCTAGCAGCAGCCGCCAGCAGCAGCCGTCGTCGAGCTCACTCGACTGCAGTGTTCTTATTCGTTTTTATTTGCACACGTCAAACGTAATGGCAACAAAGAGTTGCACCATCTGAAGTATGAACTATGTTTTATTTAGTTTTGAACTCATCACGCCTCACACAAGCCGCACTGACAAATGGAAACCAAATAGCTGTCATCACAATTCACAGTTTTCTCTTCCGCTCAGTCAATTTTTCAGCAAAGTTATTTGCTATTTTTTGTTATATATTTTTATGCGGAGTTTTTTTTTTTTTTTTTTTTGTTTGACTCGGCGCTGTTTGCTTAACTGTCGCTGTTTCAAAATATGTCACGTACTACAAAGTCGGTGGCCAAGAAGCCAATAAGTGAAGGGACACATGTTCCAGTTGGAGCTGTCTGTGCCCCCCCCCCCCCATAAATTGCCATCCCATATCATTCAGCCCCGGCCACCGGCATCTAATGCATTGACAGCCTCTGTTGGCATCATCATCATCGGCTTCATTGTCATCGTCATCTTCATCTTCATCTTCATCCCACCCAAAACTTGTCACTTTTTACGCGCAGCTGCAGTTTATTTTAAGATTGGCCGCGCACTTTGTCGTCTTGTTTTGGCGTCATTGACGCTTGGCTTACTTTCCGCTTTCATTTTGTTGTAATTGTTGTTGTTGTTGTTGTTGTTGTTTTTATTGTTGTTGCTGTTGCTGTTGTTTTTCACACTGTCTCCTTTGGCTGGACACAAAGTTTTGTGCCAGGTTATCCCTCCACGCGCTCTTAACACTTGTCGCTACTTTTTAGCTATTTTGATTTTTTCAGAAACAAAAACTAAAAACTTTTGTTGCTGATTTCTTTGAAATTTTTGCCAAGAGAAGTAAAGTGGGTGCTGGGGGAGGGGGGAGAGCAATAAGGACAGAACTTGAGAGAGAGCGGAACCAGGAGTAGGCGGTGGCACTTTTCCATCATGTGCAAAATAAGTTTCACACTTAACGACATAACAAGTTTTCGAGAGCGTTCACAATGGGTACATCCTTGTCCAGGGTTGTCAACGCATCGCGTCGCGCCGTCAATTTTTAGGTCATTACAACAAGTTACAAATTGAAAACGGTGACGGAAATTGCAGCACTTTAAAATGTTACCTAAATTTATTTTTTATTTTATTTAGTTTATTAAAGTGTGTATTTTGCTGTAATAGTTAATGATTTTTATATTTATTTTGTTAAGAATAGCAAAAACTATTACAAGAATTGTTTGAAAATGTTAAATTTAATTATTTTAAAGAGATATCGATGGGTATTAGACCAAATATTAATAATAATTAATATGATTTTCTATATTTTCTTGATTTACTAAAATATTTATTCTTTAAATATGTATTTAAATTACAGAAAAGATGTCACCAGATATAGAGAAATTTAAATTTATAATAAAAGTAATTTAAAATAAACAAAAAATAAAATAGTATAAATATAAAATGATATATATTGGGATTATTAATAATAGTAATTCAAATATGTTTAGAAAATAAATAAAAGTGATTTTGAAAAACTAACTAAAATTGAAATTCCTCCAACCATAAAATAGTATAACTAAAAAAATGATATATATTGAGAATATTAATAGTAGAAAATTAATTTTGAAAACTAGCAACTAACTAAAATCGCAATTCTACCAACCCTGGCGAATTTCAAGGCGACAATAGCCAAAAATGTGATGGTCATTTTGTGGGCGAAAGATGTCTAATGAATATGACGGACATTTTGTGCGTCGCCTGCATATAATGAGGGGGGGTAATACAAGCAGGGGGAAGGGTCGGAGTTGGGTTGTTGTAGGTGTGGTATTTTTGGGGAGTTTGGCTGTTGCTGTTACTTTTTCGGTTCGTTTCGGTCATCAACGAGTACAATATGTAATTTAATTTCATGCATTGCCTGGCTAATGCGCTTTCGCGCTTAAAAGTATGCTATAAGTAAGGAAAGTGCGCAAATGTGCTTAACAAAAAATAAAAGTTTGCCTGACATGGGTGTGGGCTCAAAGGGGGGGGGGAGGGGTTAGGGTGTCAGTTGGGAGTGGAAGACGCGCCCCCATTGCTAGTGTCGTAAGGCAGCGGCGTGGAAACAATGCGCGACATTCAGGCGACATTGTTGCCAAAGCTTTTTACAACTCGCATGAGTCCCCTCATGTTGCCCCACACCCCACACCCTCCACACACACACACACACTAGCAACCGCACCGCTGCCCCCTTTGGTAGCATACCCGCCGCTCATTGTCATTTGTTTGCGCCGCAGCAGTTGTAGCATATTATCTAAATGTGTTGCATGCGTGTTGGTGTTGTGTGTTGTGTGTGTGTGTGTGTGTTGTGTGTTGTGTGTGTGTGTGTGTTGTGTGTGTGCGTGTGTGTGTTTTGCTCCAGCTTTCTATGATTTGTTGTTGTAATGTGCTTTAATGTGAAAAGTTTTTAATGCTTAAGCAGCGAGCTGCCTTCTTACCAATGCCAACCCCCACACTACTCCCCCCTCCCCCCCACTGATGCCATAAGCGACTCATGAAAAATCCAAAAGAGTCAAGAGAGAGGGACAGCTGACGACGCTACTCACATAGCTACTCACACACACACACACACACACACACACACACACACATTTATACAGTTACTTTCTTTGCTCAGTTCTTCTTGCTGCGTTAGTTGGCAACTTTTATTTGTGGTTTTTTTATGTAAATGCGCCCAAGTGATAAGGCAACTTTTTGGCTACTGCAGCGAGTTTTGCGGGCATGGGGGGAGGAAGAGAGAGTGGAGTGGTCAGAGTGGCAGAGTGGCGGAGTAGGAGCAAAGGGGAACGACTGTTGCTGTCATGTATCTGAGAGCAGCAACATGAACATGTTGCCAAATGCCATTCTTGTTGCCGTTGTTGTTGTTGTTGTTGTTGTTGCAAGTTGTTGTTGTTGTAGTTGTCATTGTCGTTGCTTGGAAATTAAATTTCAGTGACTTTGTTGTTTATTTGCAGCCTGGGAGTTGTTGGCAATGAGATTGCAAGGAAAGGGTATTTGTGAGAGGGTATTTCGAACTGGGTTCGTTTAGGCCTGCTCAACTCAACTAGAAGCTGAAATTATAAACATTTAAAAAATACAAATTAATTCAACGCAAAGTTAATTTATTTAATATAATAAAAGCAAAGCAGAATAAACTCAATGATTAGCTTGGCATTTACAATATTAATAATAAACTAATAAACCAAAACGAGAAATGTAGAAAATAATAAACTGAAATTGACAGCAAAAAATTGTAAAAATAAAAATAAAAAAATTATTTTAAGAAAATGTGAAATTAAAACTTATTTAATAATAGTAAAAATATAAATGTAAATTAAAAATGTTGCCTCATAAAAATTATTTAATTTTCAGGGTATGAGAATTTCGTTCTTTTTGGCCAGGCCTGAACAATGCATGACTGTGCCTCATAGGTCTGTCTAAGTGTGCGTGTGTGTGTGTGTGTGTGTGTTTGAGTGTGCGTGTGTGTAAATTAGAGAAATTTACGTTTATTATTATTTTTAGTGGCAGTTGCTCGTCATAGTCAGAGCCGCTCCCACTTAATCTCGCCCAAGTAGACGGGGACCAGTCCATTGTGTCGAGGGCTCATCCCCAACTTATCCCCAACTCATCTGGCCGGGCATCTGTGTTATATTTATGTGAGTTTTCCCAGCCAACATTCAGCACTCGTCGCCTTTTGTGTATGCCGCTCATGTGTAGACAAAGATAACATGGCAAACGCCACGTTTTGGGAAGCCTGGACGCGGGGATGCCCCAAAGTACGCCCGGACTCCCGGCATTGAACCCCGTGGGGTGCCCAGAGACAGCTTTGAATATGAAATGTTAGTGCAACTTTGGACTCTTTGCGTGATAATTATGGGCGCTGCAGGCGATAATTGCCCACTAAATGCGCCATAATCTCATGAGTGTGTTGCGTGCGTGTGTGTGTGTGTGTGTGTGTGCGTGTGTTGTGTGTGTGTGTGTAAGTGCTATAGAAAGCCGCAAAACCTAAAGCGTAACCGGAGCGAGCAACCGCATTCGAAAAGTTTTACTCAAGCCTACGAAAATGCTGCCTATAAATCTATCTTCTCACTATCTGCCTCTCTCTCTCTCTCTCTCTCCCTCTCTCTCTCTTTCTCTCTCTCCCATAAATTCGCTACTTCGTCTGCTGCTTGGTCAGAAATTATTCATGCAGGCTTCGCCAGGCACTTGAAGCGAACTTTTGCTCCATGTTTAATTGCCGAGCGCCGCATTAAAAATAACAACAACAAAAACAAAAGCAACAACAAAAACAACAATAAAAACAATGAAGTGACGCGCAACAACAACAACAAGCAGCTATAACAATATAAAAGATATTAAAATATTTTGAGCGCTGCTCGGGCAACAGTTGAGTAACGATTTCAATCCGTCTAAAACAGCTACCGCTGCCACACCCCCCTCCTATCCTGCCACACCCCTTCACTCCTTCTTCACATATAGAGTAGCTGCAACTTTTATTCACTTTTATTCTTATTTAATCATTAATTTCTCTCCCTATCTGGCGTTTTTTTTTATTATGTTTTTTTTTATGCCCCCTTTTTGTGGGCGGCAGCTTTGTCATTTTAAAGGGAACATTATTGGCTTCAGCAGATAAGTCCGGACCGTAAACTATTTTTCTTACATTTACGTGACGAGCTGCTCGGCCCGGCCACAAATGCGAAAAATATTATGCCTTATCCTTTTTAATAGTCAATCGTTTTGCCATTTTCCTCCGCTGCCACACAAAAAATAAAAAAAAAAAGACCTGAAAAGGAAAAAGGGAATTAATTTTATTTTAATGCTCGTTGCGTTTGTTTTGGGGAGGATTTGCGAAGGGTTGCCAGATTACCAATCCGCTCGACACTTGGGCCTTGGCCTTATCAGCGATGCAGCCTCCCCCTCCGCCGCCACTGACAGCGGGGCAAGGGGCGCAGGTGTTGTCAGGTGTGTCGCCTGCGAATCTATCTTTTACCTTTTTTTTTTTTGCGTTATTTATTGCAGTTTAAGTGAGTTGTCAGCCACTGGCCAGCAAATAAGAAGCGATTCTGCAGCGAGGGAGGAGGACGGGGGTTGCCAGGTAGAGACAGCGAAAACAACGATTACTTGACATGCGGGCTGGTTGATGACACACACACATACACACACACATATACATGTGTGTGTGTAGATAATGTGTTTTTAATTGAAAGTTAAGCTTGCTGAAAGTGCTTTGGCAAAAACCAACTTTTTTTTTAGAGATAACCAAACTGAAAAGCGCATCAAAATATAATTTATTTGGTAAAGGCAAAATCTTCAACTTTTTTGTGTACAAATTTAAGGGTTTAGTGCTGGGCTCGAAATTGTCTATTATTTTTTAACATAAAGAAAAGTTTCTTGAAATATTTATATACCTCTATAGTTTTTATATATCAATCAAAGTTTGGCTTTAATTTTATTACTTCATTTAAAGTTGCGTTGATTCAAAAATAATATACAAATTTAATTTTAAAAAGTGCCTTTGGGGACAGTTCTAAACTTTCCACAGTCATATCTTTGTCAAATAACTAAACCAGTTTTAAAAAGCAATAATATTTTTTATTGTGGCTAGACCTCTAAAAATAATGCAAACATCATTTTTACTCGACATTTTTTATGTGAAAATGCAACGCTAAAAAGCAAATTTAACGCTTGTAGCAAACTTTTTAGCGCCATAACTTTTCGATAGTTAAACGTTTTGTAATGACAATATCTTATTGACATTTAAAGTAAACCCAACTTTAAGTTATAAGCTTCGAACCATTTTGTCAACTTAAAAGTCAATCAATTTTTTCAACTTTTTAACAACCAAAACCCCAACAAAACTGAGTCGATTTTCATGCTTTTGGGCATTCTTAATTTTCATTTGACTTTTACAATTAATTTCGATATTGACTAAAGTTTGCTGTCATATAATTATTTTGCCATTGTGTACACATGTAATCCAATCCGATTATAAATTTAATAAAGAATAAAGAAAAGTAAATAAATCGATGCTTTATGCAATGCTCATTATTAAACTCTTTGTTCCGTATATTATTTACAATAAAAATGCTCAACAATCATCACAAATTACAACTTGAAGGGTTAAGAGAAAGCATACACACACACACACATATATATTTATACACACTTTTGTTGTATAAATTAAAATGTTTAAAGACTCGAAAGGATTTTTGTGCACACTTTTAGTCTACCTGCTGTCTGCCCATCCATTTATCTATTCATCTTGTTTTGCCGCTGAAGCGCCCACAATCTACAATCCTTGTGCCCCATTCATAAGCTTGAGGCTTCCGGCTTACTGGTACAACCACTGGTGGCAAGTCCTTTAGTTTCGGTTCTGCTTGCCTCGGCCTTTGTGCTCAGGTACTTTGCTACTGGCCTTGGCCAACACTTTTCACGTTGCGCGAAATTTATCATGATTCCATTACATAATTAAATCCGTTTTAATAGAAACTTTGCACGTCTTTGTCTTGTTGTTGTCGCTGCTGCGATGTATTTGGTAAAGTTTCGCCAGGCGAAATTGAAAAACAAAACAGCAAAGCCAGCAACAGCAGCAGAAGCAGCAGCAGCAGCAGGAGAAGCAGCGCCAGCAAAAGCAGCCGAAGCAGCAGCAGCAGTAGCAGCGACGGTAGCAGCACCAGCAAAGTTCTCGACTGCCTGCGTCGACGTCAGCGTCGCTCTTGCTTCGTAAATGAAATTAAGAAAGTAACCAGAGAAGAGAGCTGCCAAAGTTGCTAACTCCCGCACCCCACCACCCTCACCAGCCTCACATCATTCTTAAATCTCTCCTCCCACTCCTCCCGTACCAATTCGAGTGCTTGCTGAAATGCTTTGCTTTATCTGCTTCTGATATCTCTTCTCTGTCTGTATCCATGTGCACTTCATCTCTTCATCTCGCGCCGTCTCTTTGTCGGTCTCCCCTCCGCCCCTTCTTTTACTCTATCTTCTGTTTTTGTCTTGATAAATTACCCCGTCCTTGGCAGAGACGTTGGCGACTGGGACGACATAGTAAAGTGATATTTTTATTTGGAAGGCTCTGCTCAGCTCTGCTCTGCTCAGCTCAGCTCAGCTCTGCTCTGCTCGGCTACCACCCCACGCAACCCGCTGCAGACATTTTTAAATCTTGCCAAATTGTTAACGATGCGAAAGTTGCCACCGAAACGGTAGGTGGGCGTGTCTTGGTCGACGGCAAAGTTTAGTAAATGAAAATAATTTTCACTTGGAAAATTATTTAAAGTAGTTCATTAAGTGGCAGCATTTTTAGACAAGTTTAACAATTTGTCAACTATTTCGATTTTAAATTTTTCTTCGGACTTTCTTTGCATTCTTCGCTCAATATATGAGTGGGTGCCACGAAAACAATCACTTACAAGTTGTTGAGACTTGGCTTAAGAGAATAAGCTGGACAAAAGTACCAAAATGTTTGTTGGTTTTGCTGTCAACACATTTGTGGACAGCAGAAAATACTGATACAAAAATTTGGATTAATATATAATATTGAGAGACTTGGAATATGATTATTTCTCTTTCTCTTTCTGCTTTGTGAATGAATTGTATTTTTTGAGCCGCATGATTCTCATTTTATTAGTAATCATGGGGAATGTGTTCTAAAGACTGTTCATCTTCCTCGCAGCAACTTTTACAATTCTTAGCTTGAGTATCCTTTTGAGCATCCTGTAAAGTTGCGTTCTGAAAGCGTTTTTTTTTTTATCAGACAGTCAGCTATGGATTTCATGTCCTAACTGTTGCCTAGTAATATTTTGCTATTTCTGGCTTCATTAGTAGCTTGCCAGCAATTCTCATTCTTCAACTGTGTTTTCTTTCATATGCTGTGGTAGACTTGTTGGCCTGGTTCTGGTGCACATATTGGGTAAGGACCTCGGAAGGTGAGCTGGCCTCCAAAATGGCAAAAACGTCAGCAGCCTCATTTTCTCAGTAGACTGTTGCCCCATTGGTACTGTCCAGCATTTTCCGGAAATCCACAAAATCACATAATATAATTTAGATCAACTTGTATGCCTCTTCTAAAAAGATGCCTTACTTTTTATTAGTATATTATTCTTCTATAACAAAAATCCCTTACTTCAATTATTCAATTATCTTCATTGATTTAATCAGTTTGGTTTATAAAAAAAAAACGTTAATTAAGTGAGGCGTTTTAATCCTGCTGTTATATCAAGTTGAGCAAGTTGAAAAAAACGCAGTTTAATTAAAGCCAATTATAAATGTTTTTTGTCTACACTCAGAAAAAAAATGCACACTTAAATATAAAAAATCGGCACATTTAGCTGGCCTTATTATGCACCAAGTTTATTTTATATTAAAAACCATATTTCATAAATGGAATTAAATATTAAAATTTGTTTGAGTGTATGTACATGCACATAGCATGCATCATGCTCCAATAAATTTATCCCCTAAGCATGTATTTTGTTTAATTAAAAGCTCCACATCCTAATCTGTGCAACTTTCCCCCCCCCCCCCATTTTGTTGGCTGGCTGCACATTTGGCTATTAGAGCCCCTTTTTTACTGGCTTAATTACAATGCGGAGAGGGCAAGCATAATTAATGCATATTTTGCTCATTGTGCTCATCATTGTTCTCCAGTTGTTATAGTTGCAATTGTTTTGATAATCAAGAAAAAAAACGCACACTTGTTGTGAATACTTCTGTTTTTTTTTTTTTGCATATCTTTACTTATATGTTCCCTCGACTATATCCGGTTTCCTTGGGGCTGCATGCCTCATGCATGGCATAAATATTCGCATGGAGAATGCATTTTCTTTTTGGCCAACTTTTAGTTTTTAGCTATTGTCATTACGGTTTGGCTTTCATTGTACTCGTGTGCAGATGGGCACACATCTATTTGCTGGTCACTCTGACCACCCAACTTGTGCCACAACTAAATAGTTTCGAGAGTTTTTTTTTTTAGCTGCTTTCGCACATTGCATAATTCTGGCCGCTTAATAACATTTTAATTGTTGTTGTGGGCTTTGACCATTGAAAGAGACGGGGGGAATGAGGATTTCAATGGGGCGATGGAAATGACAATGAGAATGGGAATGAGGATGAGAATAAAGCGAAAAATGTTCGTGCAACACTGCCCCCGCATTATTATTATCATAATGAGCGTGCGGTCGGGTTATCTGGCCAACGCCATGCTCATGGTGGAGGAGACGGAGGAAGGTGCTGAGTTGGGGAGACGACGCCAGGCTGTGTGTGTGTGTGTGTTGAAAGGAATGTTGCATAATTTGGCCGTGTCGGCGGTTCGTAAAGCATTCCAAATTATGCATGCTGCGGTTATTTTTTTCCACCATTGTTTTCGGCTCCTTGTTTTCCTTTTTTTTTTTTTGTTCTAGGTGAGTTTTTTTCACTCTTTTTTTTTTTTGTTTGTCTCATGGCAAAATAAATTCAAGTTGGCTCGGTGAGTCTATTTAGATTTAAAATAGCACCACGCCTCGATGAGTTTATTACCGTAAGCAACTTTAAAGCGGTTCCGCCAACTGAATTTAGAGTCTGAGCCTTCAGTTTTTTCCTCGTTTTTTTTCTATTTATTTTTTTTTTTGTATATTTCAGTTGGTGCTGCTGCTGCTATCAACTTGCTATTAAATCTCTCTCTCGGCGCACAACAAACTTTGCCCATGTTTACCTGCCACGCCTCGCTGATAAGCAGCTGAAATTCAGCTCAAATTTATTTCTTCTGTTTTTATTGTGATGCTAAATTTCGCGTGGCCCACAAAATGCCACAAGCTGAAAACTGTGCCTAAAAAGAACAAAAATAACAATAACGGCCACAATCCAAGAAATTGTTCTGCCATTCGGCTCGTTTGGCTCTATCAGTTGGCCCGTTTATCATTTGGGCGAGCACCAGGAGCAGTTGCCTCATCAGTTTCGCAGTACACCTGACCGACGACGACGACTGTCAGGCGGAGATCATTAATGCCACACCCCCTAACAGCTGCAAATGTGCATTTAATGTCTCTAAATGTACAGCTTAAAATTTAAAGAAATTTCATCATTTTATGGCTCATTTATATTGGGCAATTTAAGCAACTCAGGACAAAAACAAGCCTTGGCATGGATTTATTTCTTACACAAAAAACAGGCTAAATAAAACAAAGAAAAATGCTTGAGTCGAGTAAAAATAACCTGTTAAATATAAAATTTTAATTTTCTTGCCAATTTTCAGTTTAAATAGCTTTGCACACTCAAAATTTAAGCAGCTGTCAAATAATGCAATGTTTTTTTTTGTTATTGCTTACAAACTGCCCTAAAAATCATCGATTTGTGAAGCAATAAAATAAACTTAATATGCAAATTTAAAGACTTTAGCTCGAATAATCTCTGAAAATCCAACTGGCATAGCTATATCGACTCGTCTGTTGATGCTGAACAGGATAAAATATGCATTATGGTTTCCAAAAATGCTTCCATCTTCGTTTTGCACAAACTGCCATTTTGAATGTATAAAAACACATGTTGCATTTTAGATTTGAAAGTGCAATAATATTGCTCTTAAATGCTGTTCAAAATGTGCTATAAAAGTGTACACATACACACACACACACACACACACACACACATTGAGCTGTAAATAAGCCATTATCGAGAGAGGCATACGAAAAGCCAAAAAAATGCAGCTGTCTTAAGCGGATTATCTCAAATTGCATTATTTTTCACACGATGAACGTGCGTCGATTAGAAACTAAAAATGTGTTTCGTATTTCGCAATTCACATTTTCACATTTTGCATTTTTTTTTGGACTAGAAATGGCTAGCGGGGGGGAGGTAACGAGCTGCACAAGCAAATGGCAATCGCATTTGCCGCATTGCATTGCCAAGCAGCAGCAGCAACAGCAAAATGCAGCAACAACAACAACAACAAGAAGAAGAAGAACGGCAACATCAGCAATCGGCAGCAACTATCAGCAGTTAACAACAATATTGGCACCTTGGCTGCCTTGGCTGCATGCTGCCAGGCTAACTGTGAAATTGTGGCTATAAAACGTGTGCACATTACAAGTGCAAAAAAGCGCCACAAAGTATGCGGCAACAATGCTGCAACGGCAACAGCAACAGCAATGGGGCAACTCGGCCATTTCTCAACAGACAAAAATCTTGCCCGCCACATGGCGTATACGTGTTAATTTAGCTCAGCGATTAGACAGTCCCTGACAGACAGTCCAGAGAGTCCACAGCACAGCACACAGCACACTCCAGCTATCCCAGTTAGCCAACAAAACCGGACAATCCGGCTAACTGCAGCGGTTCCCAAAGTAAATTGCCAGTTTGCTCGTCTTCTTTTGGCGGTTTGCTCTATAAATTTTCGTGGCTGTCAGGCGGCCTGGTGAATTTTGTGTTCCCCGCTTAGCATTGGCTTGACTATCCATTAACTTCATTTTCAGAGCCGTTTTCAATTTGGCCTGGCCCCTGGCCCCTGGCTCCTGCCCGGGCAGTCTCTGCTTTTGGCCAACACAGGCCCCGCCGGCAAAAAAACACGAAAAACACTATATTTTGTAGCGTATAAGTAATGATGTGACGATTTGGCAGCAAAACGAGCCAGAGACAAGCCAAACTAGCTACAAAACAGTCAGAATCACATAGTGTTTCCCCTTTCCCCCCTCACCTAACTCTCTCTCAACCAACCCAAACCCACCTCAATTGAAGCCTTTGCTTGCCATCAAAGTTTCTGCTGCTGCTTCTGCATTCAAGTTAAAAGGGTTTGTGGGTGGGGGGGGGGGGCATATTTGGGGCAAGTTTGTGTGTGGGCGTTGTACGTGAGAAGGAGGACAGAGTTCATTGCACCAAGCGAGTGGCGGATTGTGTTGCATACACACACAGTTCAAGGCTTCTTTTGTTTGTTCTACCGTGTGTACAACCAACTCGCCGGGCACATTGGCTCCTGTGCTTGGTTGGAGTTGCTCCTGGAGATGCTAATTAATTTGAATATTTTTAAAAAAATTTTGATCATTCTAATATGCTGAATATTCGCATACTTAAATAATCCACAGTTTGAAGATAAGGTCAAAAGGGGCAGTTTTGAAAAGTTGTTTTTTCAGAATTTCATTTCTGTCTGGCAACAAATTATTCCAGAAATTGTTGTTAATTGCTGGCAGCTTGTCTGCATTTTTTTTGGGATGCCTTTGTCTTAATTACGAAATTCTCATAATATAATTAAGAGCAGTATAATAATAAAAAAAAAACATAAATAAAGAAGACGCTCAACTAATGGCCAAAACTTTACAATAACAAAAGATGGCACAGAAAAGCCGCTTTGAGAGTATAAACAAGTTTTGGCAAATTGTTTGGCTGCTTTTATGCTTTTTGGCTTGTTTGCTAAATAAGCTTGGCATGCACTTTGGGCATACATTTAGATGCAGTCAGTGGGTATATAATAGGGGTTGGGAGGGGGTATGGGGCATGTAAGCTCTGCTGCTGCACTCTCGTAGTGGCTACTTAGTTTAGTCGTGTTGGCCAGCCTGATAAATTGTTTCCGCAGAGCGTTGCACGTAATTGTTGGCGGATCGATGAAAAGTGGCTTAAAGCTTTCAGCCAATGGGTTTAAGATGCCGTCAATTTACTTTCTAGATCTCCATTTGTGATTGCTCTACTTGCCTCGCTGCTGCTGTTGCTGCTGTTGATGTTGCTGCTGCTGTTTGTGACAGGGCCAACTAATTTGTACCCTTCATTTCGCTTGGAGAGGGGAATGGGGGGGATGGTCGGGGTCTAGACAAAAACCCAAAGACAGTTGCCAAACTAAGACAATTCAGCGAATGCTGAGGCAAACTCATCGCAACATTCAACTAATGTTGTTTATGTGTCTCTTTGTTGTTGCTTATGTTGTTGCTGCTGTTTTTGTGATTCTTTCTTTTTTGCCTTTGCTTCTTTTGCTGACGTTCGCTGTGCAAAATGTAATGCAATTTCATGTCAAAAACTAACAGAGCGACAGGCAGAGCACAAAACTTTAAAATGATATTTTTGTGTCGGTTAGTGTGGCGCACCTGTCGACTTGCCTCTGGTTTTTTTTTTTTTTTTTTTTTGCCCTTGCTGTCTTGGTTTTTGCTATCACTGCAGTAGCAATACACTCTCAAAAAATACTAGATAAAATTATAAAAAGATAGTAACCTGGCTGCCAGCGCAGATTAAACTTCCGTCAATGGGACCAGGTCTACCGAATCCACTTCAGTTTTCCTGCTCCTATATCCATCTATAAACAAGTCGTAAACTGATATCGATTAGTTCTGATATATCAACAAAGAAACAACAAGAAATAAAATCGTAGCTCATTTTGCCTAAATTTTTTACATTTATAAATGCAAACATGCCAAATACAAAGAAATATCTTCTGAATTTCAAATGTAAAACTTTGTCATAAAATAACATTAAATTTATTTCTTAATTTATAGTAGATAGTTGTACAAAATTTGAATAAGAACCTTTTCCAATGGTCTTAAAAAAAATTTATTAGATGTACATATTAGAAGTATTGCTGAAAAATATACATAAAATAAATTCTTATAACAATTATTAGATGTACATGTTAAAAGTATTGCTGAAAAATATAGTAATAAAATAAATTATCTATAATATAAAAAATATATAATGATTTTTAGATTTGAAAAAATTAAACTACTTCTCTGTTTCTCGATTTTTAAATTTATATTTTCTGTATATTTATTTATTTTTTTTTTAATTAAATGATAAATATAATAAATAAAATATAAAATGATTTGATGATTTTCAAATTTGGAAAAATTAAAATATTTCTCGTTTCTCGATTTTTAAATTTATATATTCTGTTTATTTGTTTTTATTTTTTTAAAAATTAAATTAGCTATAATATAAAATAAATAATAATTTTCAAATTTGGAAAAATTAAACTTTTTCTTGTTTCTTGACTTTTGTATATATATATTTTTCTGTATGTTTTTTTTTTGTTGAGTGTAGAACTACCAGACACAAACGCCAGTCATGCGCCGCAGGAAAACAAACTTTTGTTGCTGCTGCTGTTGGTGTTGTTGGTGTTGTTGGTGTTGCTGCTGTTTCTAGTGTTGCTGCTGTGCCATTTCTTGCTTTGGCTGTTTCTTCATTTTCACAACCGCAGCAACACGACGCTTACTTCCGCTTCTAAGTGTTAAGCAACACACACACACTGGCACATACACACTGGCACACACACACGCACGCACACACTCAGAGTTGTTGTCGCTATCCTTTGACATGCATGTCTCGTTTCTTAGTCCATCCTCAAGTAATGTCCTCCGCCCCCGCTTAGCCATAGCTCTGTTCTCCGTCCTGTCAGCTTACAACTGTCTGCTGGCTGTGCAGTTTTGTCAATGCCTGCCTGCCTGGCTGCCTGCCTCCAAGGCAGCCACTGGAGTTATGACAAGACAGTATAGCATTGCCACATACCCGGACATTGGCCGGGGGGATTGGAGGAAGGGGCGCTCTGTGTCAGTAGCACTTGCTTACGCTTCGACAAAAAAGTGCAGAATGGAAGCATTAAAGGTGATTCACTTGTTTGTTCCTTGTTTGTTTGCAATTTGTTGTCATATTTTGTTGTTGCTGCTGTTTTTGTTGCTGTTTGTTGCGCTCAACTGTTGTCTCGCATTTGGGTGTCGGATCGCACTTGGTGTGCAAATCGTTATGGCAACAATGTGTCGCGCTCCACTCGGAAGTCTTCTGCCCCGGGCTAAGTTTTGAGTTTAGCAGGTGGTCTTCGTATTTTGCAATTGTCAACACATTGATTGACCAGTGGCTGACATCAGAAATTTAGATTTAGATTAAGCGATAAATTGTAGAAACTGCTTCAAATTTAAGTATTCAGCGACGAATCTCTGCGACAAGCGAATGTCCTATAACGCTCAGGCAGATGACAAAGTTGTCTATGAAAAATTGAAAATTATTTAAATATTTTCCTTGAATTGTAATTTTTATAGGATGTTATTTTTATATGCATTCCATATACGCAACTATCGCTGATTTTGTCAAAATATTTAATTACATTTATAAGCACAATAAACCGTATTTTTATTTAAATAGAAAGTACTTGATGAAAAGAAACAAATAAATATTAAAATGACAATATATTGAAATATCATCTGCAAGGATTACGAAAGAAAACACTGTGATAAATTAAATCAGCAACCTTCGCCTCGTCTATATAGATATTAAAATTAGAGATAAAAATATGTAAATATAGAATATAGAATGACATAGAAGCTCTCGACCCATCAAAGATACTGACATTCGTTCAGGAACTGGGATTGATGGAGGAGCTTTACGCTCAGAAGGTGCACAACAGATCTAATAGGACAAGACCCCAATTTAAAAATAGTTAATATTAAATATGCAAATATATTCATATCCATAACTGCAATGTTTAAAACCTGTCCATGCTCATCTCTCAATATAGTCAAATCTATATTGACATCTTTCAAAAGGACGAACCCGATTTGTAGTCCTTGTTGTAACATGAATAAATTGTGTAGCTACTTAAATGCATTAATTGCATATCATCGATTTGTTGCACAATTGTCTTGTTGCAACATTACATTTGTGAACTGAAGTAGTAAGTAGCAATTGCAAAACTTCATTATTGTCTATGCGTCGTATACGTGATATTTTCGTTTGCATTCAAATTCGGACAAATGGAGGAATGTAATTTGGCCATGTCCATATGTAGTAGTCCGCTTGGCATTATACACCCCCCCCCCCCCCCTCATTCTGATGGCCGTATCAATTTTGGTTGACTCGCATTATCGTTAAAATTGTATTGGATTGGGCCAACATGCTTTGCTGACTGTGGACCATTGTGGCCCCGGTCCATCTGCAATTCCATGTATCCAATTCTCTGCATTTTGCAGACAGTTCTATGTGCTATGTCTGTGTGTGTGTGTGTGTGTGTGAGTGTATGTTTGGGTTTTATAGATTTTCCGTTATAGCCACACAAACTTCTTCTTAAAATGCAATTTTCAAGATTTTTTTTTTTTGCTTCATTTTGTTTGTTGTTGGCTCGTTTTGGCAAGCGCCATTCGAGCCTTGAATCTTTTTGTAGTTTCTTTCGGCGCTGATTTTAAGTTGCCACTAGCATCGTTCTCTCTCGCTCTCTCTCACTCACTTGGCTCTCACTATTTTTTTTCTCAACTGCCAGGACCACGCCTCCTGCCAGCAGCCTCTGCTTGCATGTGTCAAAAGGTATTTTTATGTTCAGTTTCGTGTTTTTTCAACATTTTCTAAGTATTTTATTTTGCTTTCTTTGCTTGCTTCTCGCATGGTTCTCTGCAGAGCAATGGATAGGGGTTGGGTGGTTGGGATGGGGGGGAACGTAAGGTAAGGTATTTTTATTATTATAGTTTTTTTCTTTTTTTTTTTTGAGCACTGGGGGTCTTGAACCAAACCGCTTTGAGTTGAGTTGAGTTGAGTTGAGTCCCGTCTTGTGTGCAGGTAATGTGGCACTTGGCTAAAATGGTGTGTGAAATTTTATGCGAAATGTTTGTTATTGTTGTTGTTATAGTTTGCGTTGTTGTTGTTGTTCTTGTTGTTGCAGATTTTGTCGTTGTTATTGTTGTCGTGCTTGTTGTGCTGATATTTCTGGAACGGAACACAATCATTCTGCTATGTTGCACATAAAAAGTAACGTTGAGTGGCACTATACGAGTGTACACACATATATATATATATATATATATATATATGTATACACACATATAAATGTGAGTATGTTAGTGTGTGGCCAGATTCAAAAAGCTGCAATGGATCGGTGGCTGGTCTTGGCCGGACGTAGGTTGGGGAAAGGGTTGCCATAAAAATGTTCTTGGGGCAGCTTCTGGCTTATGGGCAAGCTGCTGATGATGACATTTTCGTTTTGGCCGCATGAATTGGCATTGGACAAAAAAGAGCGAAATGCGCAAAAAAGGATTAGTTAGTTTTGTGCTCGAGACATGAGCCCAAGTCACTCAATGTTGTTACTTCAATTTTTTTTTCCTTTTATTTCATTCGATATTTGTGGCTGGGTCCAAGGGACATTTGAACAAAAATTCGATTTCGATTCGTTTTTGCTCACATGCTTTAAAGCGAGAATTGTGTGTATTTTATGCAAGGCTTCAAAAAAAGAATACTTTGGAAATCGAGTAATAAATTTGAGATCTTATCGGGTGCACAATAGTTAGTTGATATATAAAATATTTTACTAATTTAATTGTTCACTAAATGATATTTCAAGCTACGATAATTACATATAAATATGAAATAAATATATTCTTGATTTCTAATTCAATTCAATTTTTCATTAAACATTTACAGCTTGCCTAACGAATTTATTATATATTTTTATTTTATTTTATTTAAGCTCAAAATACAAATTTCTTTCTAAATTTATACATTTTTTTTAAATCTAGCTTAAGGCAGCTGTGCTGAAATTGCAAATGGAAATAGTAACATGTTTTTTAGTGTCTGACAGCATTTATTGCGACAATGGCAAACTACCTGAACTAAGGGCTATAATAGCTCTTGCATGTTGGCCAACATGTACTGCGCACACATGTGTCAATATTCAATTAGCAGAATAACAACAAATTCAAAGCAGGCAATGGCCAAAAGCAGCAACAAATCGACAACAAATCGACAAATTCACGCTTTTATCTCATTTACCAAATGAAAAACTGTCAATACTATACATATATATATATATATATATACATATATATATATACATACATATATATATAGAAAGTAGAGAAAACCATTCGTTGAAAATGATTTTTATTTAATTTCACACCTGTTTTCAGGGCAAATAAGTTTCGAATTTTAATTCTCATTTGAATTTTACATGCAATTCAATTTGTTTTGACATTTCTCTCGACTGCGTGTCGAGTAAAATACTAACTGTATTTTTGTAATTTTCTTTTTTCTTCTTTTTTTTTTGTTGCTGTAATTTTCTTTGTATTTCCGTTACACTCTCTTTTTTTTTTTGGTGAATATTGTGCGCTTGCCACGCGGCGTTTTACATGTCAAAGGCATTTCGCGCACCGGAAGCGTCCATCCACATTGAAAGTGCTCCGTTACAAGCCACCTCTTCTATCCCCTGTCCTATGTCTCTCCGTCTGTCTGTCTGTCTGTCTGTCTAACGGGTGGCTCAATATGTATGTATTTTCTGATGTTTCAATTGTGGGTTCGACAATTACTGCAACAATGACAGCATGCTGCCTGAACATGTTATATATATATATATAGATATATATATATATGTATATATATTATGCTGATGATCATGATCAACATTATTGTCATGCAACGCATTTGACATCGTCATCGTCACCGTCATCATACTTTGCAAATTGCTCGTAAAAATGGCTTTTAATTGCACGTGTAAAAAAAGGGTTCGCTTTAAATGTGACAGAATTTGACTCGACACACCTCCCCCCTTCCGCTCTTCCGCTCCACCCGTAACCCGAATGCCTTTGAATTTCCCTCTCATCTTTTTCACTCCCAACTGGGAAAATTTAAACGCTGCCGAGATTAATTCAATTAACCTTCCCCAGTGGTAAAAAGGTAAGAGTCAAAATCTGTTGGCAAATGAGTTTTACGAGTGAAAAAAAAAACCATTTTAGAGTCGACTTCTGTTCCTGTACCCAGTCCAGGATGATGAGTCTGGCTGGCTGCTGGGCTTTGTGCTCCTGTTTTTGACACTTTTAATTGGTAGGCGTATCAAATCATTAATTATATTTCGAGACCAAAATGCATGTCACTCAACGAAAAGACAAAGGGGGGGAAAAGAGCATAAGTGCTGTCAGAGCAGCGTTCCCAATTGGCTTAAAAAGTCAATGGTTGGCCAAAAAATGAAGAAAAAAAAAACCAAACACACACTCAAAAATGGACACATTGTAAGCTGATAATTACTTAAAAGCAGCTTAATTTGACAATTGAACTGGCCTTTTTTGAGTTTTTGACAATTTTCAGTTGGAAAATACGAAACGAAAATTTCTTACTAGCAATAAAAATCGTTTGTAAAGTAAAGATATATATTTTGTATATTCTGTTATTGTAGGTAAAATAGTGTTAAATATTTATACTTATTCTTAGAAAAGTTTAATATTTTGAAGAATGCAAAATACTTGCATTTAAAATTAGTTTAGTTTAAATTGTATAAGAAACGATTCTTTTCTTGTGAAATATTTAAACTTATACTTAAAATAAAAAACTGTATTTATTCTGAAGAGGTTTGGCATATTCATTGGCTTTAGTTAGCCCCTTTTCTCAAGGATTAACATGTTGAATTAAATGTCAGTTCAAACCTCAATCAAAAAGAAGCTGATTTTAAAATTCATTTCTGTTTTAAAGTAGTTTAAATCAAAAGTTGGATTTATTCACTTTTGAGTATCTTATCTGTCAGCAATTCAATTAGAATTAATCTTTTAATTCATTACAAACAGTTGTGGAAGGGGGTGTGGGGGAGAGGGGGCACTGTTGAATTAATCTGAAAATCATCGACATCTTTTGCGTAGCCGGCAGCAATTTTACCATATTTCCACATTGCTTGTTTTCGCAATGCTTTTTGCCAGCAGCCGCATTGATTTGCCATATGACTGGCAAAAGTTTTTTTTGTCCCCTCTCTCTCCCCCCCCCCCATAATAGCTAACTTATTCACTTCATTAACAAAACACCCCCCCTCTGACAAGCAATGGATTGGAGATTCGGCTGCAGTTTTGGACGATATGAAACAGCACCGAAACTCAAACGGAAGCCAAACCCAGGACAACGTTGGTCAAGGATTCACTTGACGTGTGATGCTGTCATAGACCGCACATAGTAGTGTGTCTCTGTTATTTGGAAATGGTCTCCAGCTCCCTACTCCAACTGCTTCTACTCTGCTGCTGCTGCTGCTCCCCTGCTGCTGCTGCTCCTCTGCAGCTGCTGCTGCTCCTCTGCTTCTGCTGCTACTCCTCTGCTGCTGCTCCTTTGCTGCACCTCTGCTGCTCCTCTGCTGCTCCTCCTCTGCTGCTGCTCCTCTGCTCCTGTTTGTCCTGTTTCGCATTTCTATTTTGTTTGCTGCAATGCTGTCTTCGGCTTGGGCCAGGAGCTGTTTGCCATTTGCTGTGTTGTGTTTTGCGGTTTTATTGGTTTGCATTTGCACATTCCATTTGCAAAATGATTGGAATTTATGCTTACAGATTAGATTCAAGGCATCCCCCTCCTCCCACAATTCCCCTCTGTATTCACTATTGCGATTTGCCCAGTGGTGTAATTTTTGCTTACTTTCACTGCCTGTTTGGCTCTAGCTCTCAATCCCTGCGGTTATTGCTCTTTATCCGTCTCCTTTTCTCCTCTCTATCTCTTTATCTCTCTCTCTCTCTCTTTCTCTTTCTCTTTCTGTCTGTCTGGCAATGTTCAATCTGCAACACATATTCACGCTGCCAGATTCCTGTTTGCTCCTGTTATTGTTTCATGTCCGTGGCCATTTGTGCTTTCTGCGGTGTATGTTGACATGTGTCCTTTGCATTTGCTGTTGTTCTTACCCCTCGCCCCTTGCCAACCACTAGCAGCTAACCCCTTCCCTTCCCTTTTGCTGACTAACTTTTGCATTTTTGATTCGACATTCGGTCAGTTTTTGCGTGCCAAACGACCGCTTTAAGCCATCCGTTTTAGCCGCAGTCATATGTTGATCCGAGTCAGAATCAAAATCAAAATCAGCAACAGAATCAGCAACAGAAACGGATTCAGTTTCGCTGGCACAGCCTTCCATCATACTGATTGCATGAGCTGGGTAAACTGAAAGGTCCTCATGCTGCCATGTCAAAATCGCATCGTCAAATCCGAGTGGTTGCTCCATTCCAGCACCAAATGAAATAATCGCAACTAGGCAGCAAGCATTAAAATTCAAAAATAAACAACAAAAAAAATAAAAATAAAATAAAATTTGCGCCTATATCAACTTTATTTCACTTAAAGCCAAAAGCAACGGCAACACCAACTGGGCCACAATGAAACTGTAGCCATTGCATTGGATTTGCATTGTAGTGGTTGCCACACACACACACACACACACATACACACACAGCACACACACACACACACACGCATGAGTTGATACAGACACAAAGTTGGGCATAGTTTAAAAGCAGCTGAATTTTCCATGTTTATGCGCGAGAAATATTCGCGTTAAATGTTAACAAATGTGATATTAAATGTGATTTTATTAAAAATGTATATAGAAAAAATATTAAAATAGAAAATAACGTAGTAAAAATTATATATTATACTATAACTTAAATATTTAGAATAGTTTTTGAGAGTTGCTGTAGTAAATATCTCATGCAATTTGCTGCAAACTATTTTTGAAGAAAACTTTTTGAGAAATTTCATATCAGTCTCTAATATATATGACTGATTCAAGCATGTCTTAAACGGCTAAATATCTTAAGTATGCTTTTAATCATAAATGTGATAGTTAAGAGTCTACTTAATGTGGCCATAAATCTATTTAGTAGATTTTCAAATTGTGTAGCAAAAATTGCGCATGAACCAAACAGCAAACATACAGACTGTGGAAAGGGAGAGAGAGAGAGGGAGAATAGAGAGAGAGAGAGAGAGAGCGGGCAACTCGCATAAGGTTACATATTTTTTAAGCCAATTTTACAGGCCACTGCCTAACAAGGACATTAATTGGTAGCTGTGCTGCAGCCAGCTCCTGCCGCTGCTCCTGCTGCTGCTGCTGCTGCTAAAGCTAAAGCCCGACTACAGCCCCCCCCCCCTCCTGCCTGTGTGTGTGTTGACTATGGCTGTGACGCCCAGCCACGCCCTGTTCCACTCACCGGCCAGCCATTTCGCCCATTTCACGCGACATGGCCAAAAGAGTAGTTAACTGTGTGCGTTTCCTTTCGCCTCTCATCGTAAATGTATATATGCATGTGCATGTGTATGTGTGTGTTAGTGTGTGTTAGTGTGTGTGTGTCTGTATTATTTTTTTGCCAACTGGCTCCTTTTTCATGGTTTTTATTCACTTCAATATTTACTTAACCCTTTTTTTTTTTTTCTCCTTGTTTCTCACAGTTTTAGTAGCAAAGTTGCCGGTTGCCCGTTGGCCAAAAGCAGCCAACAATTTTAGTGTTGTTTTTGCTCTTATGATTAAACATGGCTTTCGCTTTTGTTTAAGCCTGGCCAACTTGCCTTAAATATTGTATGAATGTATACGACCAGCCATAAGTACATGTGTGTGTGTGTGTGTGTGTGTGTTTGACCTGAAGAAGGACGTGCAAGTGGGAGAAGGGGGTTTCACTTTGTACCTGCGGCCTGTTAATTAGTTGGGGCTGCTGACTTTTGAGGCACGTTCAACATATTTCGTTTTTAGGGTTCAAGTGTTTTGGTTCTGTGCCCCAGACGATTGTTTGGACACACTCAAAGTTCGAGTCCAGCAGACGATGGTGTTTCGTTACTCTACGACTACTGCTGCTGCTGCTCCTCTGCTGCTGCTCTGCTGCTGCTCTGCTGTTCCTCTGCTGCTGCTCTGCTGCTGCTGCTTCTGCTGCTGGCATGTAAAAGTGCGATTATAGTCGCATAATTATCACGCTGACATGCCCAAACACAGGCAGAAAGAGCGGGCCAATGGTGAAAATGGTAAAATGTAATTACCCAGCAAACAAACCACAATTTCTCGGTACACACTCCGACACACACACACACACACACACAGTATGGAAGTGAAAGTGTACACGCAACAAGCAAAACTCGGAACATTGCCAAATGCCATCACCTGGCCAACAGTTGCCATCCAAACTGCTCCAACTGGCTCCTCCGCCTTTCACCTGCTGCTGTTGGTGGTTTTTCTCCTTTTTTGTCATTGAAAGGTTTGCGTGTTTGACATGCGGCTGGCTGGCTTAAAGTTGGCTCCTTGTCGGGTTAGGTTGGCGATATCGTTAATGTTGCCGTTGATTGTGGACTCCATCCAAACTGGCCTTGGTTGGCTTTTAAGTTTTTTTTAGGCTGTAAGCTTGGTTATTTATTTGGCAATTGGCAGGTGTTTTGGTCGCCTGCAAGCCTTTTACCATATTAATACAACTTTTAGTCGGCCGTCTAAGCGTTTATTGGGAGTTTAAAGCAACAACATGGCTAACAACATAATTCGAGCACTAACAACAAACAATTGATGGCAGACAGCAGCCCGAAGCCAGCAGCAAAACAACAACAAAGCATCTGCTTTTTGGCCAACAATGTCCAGCCAAATGGACCAAAGGATGCAGCAGCAGGCATGAAAATTCGGGTATTATAATTACCTGATGCAGCCTGCCATGTCTATATATATATATATACATATAATATGTATATAGAATGACCTCGTAATTATGGCAAAACTCTTCATTATAATTATGCTAGACTTGACAGGAGGTTAAACTTGGCTGGAACTAATTATTGAATATTGCAATTTGCAATTTTATCGATTGTTGGTTTACTCAGCAAATTGTGTGTTCTTGGCATATATGGTTTGAAATTAATTAATATATAATTTGCTTTAATGATAAGTCCATGCTTGAGGATGTGTATTATTTTAATTTTAATATGATTGCACTTTCTGACAATTTAATTTGTTCAAAATAGTTAGCTTCAAATACAAAAGTGATCTTTGTGTTTTAATGAACACAATTTATGTCATCACATCTTTAATTATTAATTTATCACATCTTTAATCAAGTCAATAAAAAATTATTGTTTCTTTAATTTGATAAGCAATTTGAATTTTATTTTATACTGTGGAAAATGACAATTTATCAAATCGAACTCAAGTTTATTTAAACGATTAAAAATGTAACCAATTTAAAACTAATATTTTTAAAAATCCCATGTAAAATTTCTATTTTAAATATATATTTTTTTAAATTCTTCTATTTATATATATATATATATATATATATATATATATATATATCTGTTAATATTATGATTTCACAGTTATCGTTTCATTTTAGGCAATAAAATATATTTTTACCTGAAAAAGTATAACCTGTTTGAACTAGAATTTATATGGCAAGAAATGACAATTTATCAAAACGAAATTTAAGTTTATTTAAACGAACCAATTTAAAGTGAAAATTTTCAAAAACCCCATGAAAAATTTCTATTTTTTATACATATTTTTTTTTTAAATATATAACTGTGCATTTTTTTGCTTTCACATTTATAGTTTCTTTTTTAAGCTAGAGTATTTTTTGCACATTTGTATTTTCAACCGATTGTTTTACACTTCGTTTGTTGTTATGAGTTGAATTTTTGGCCATGTCGCGTTGCATTCCATGCAGTTATTTTGTGTTGCCTCGTTGGTTTTATTGGCTGCATCATCAGTTGCCACAGAAAACCCCCGCGCCCCCGTTGACAACGCATCTGCATGCCAGCCTTGACTGTCGCGGCTGCTATTTATATAGTTGGCAGCGTCGTCAACGTCGAGAGTCCATAACCAGGACAGAGAGAGAGAGAGAGAGAGAGAGTCTGCCCGGGGCGACGATGTCATTACCAGCCTGCGTTGCATGAATGTTCGCTGCTCTGCCCCCCCCTTCGCTATGCACCTCGCATGTGCTCTGTGTTGTACGTGGCCAGCACGGACAGCTTTAGCTTCATTCCGATTGTTAACAATTTTGCGGTGCATGGCCGTTGTCATTTATGATGTGCCACTGAACGGGTCACAGCTGCTGTTGGGGCACTTTTCTCTCTTGTTGTTGTTGTTGTTGTTGTTGTTGGTGTTGACTCGCTGACTGGGTGTAGCGTGTGCTATCATTAAGTGTCGAAAATTTCATCAAACACTTCAAAGCGGACCACGTGCTGCTGCTGCTGTTGCTGCCTCTGCTGCTGCTGCTGGTTGATAGTCCATCCTTGTCTCACATCGGTTCACCCTAGCCACGCCCCGTTTCAGTTTATGATTCTATTATTTTCACAGCAAATAAAAGAGAAACTGCGTATCATGGCCAAGTGCTAAATGGGCGCCAGGGAAAATTGCAAAAATGTTTTTACTTCTTGAGGGGGATTTTTCGTATCGTTCTTCTTCTTCTGCTATTTTTTTTTTTCCCCAGAAAGGTGCAAGCTTTGAGGAGTTGCGGGCACGGCTAGGGGCAGGCGTGGCAGCTGAGCACGTAAAAAGCGTTGAACTGGAACGTTGTGGGCAACAGCTGCAAGCAAGTGTGTGTGTGTTGTTGTTGATGATGGTGTGTGTGTGTGTGTGTGTGTGTGTGTGTGTGTGTGTGCGTAAGGCCAAGGAAAAACGAATTTTCAAGCGAACGAAAACTTTGCGCCATGAATCAAAGTTTAGTGTAGCATACTTTTTAGGTGCGATTTATATATTTCAAAATAAAATAAATGAAGGGCGTTCTCGTTTGCTGCCTCCGAGTCCGCTTCTGCTACTGCTGCCAGCAAGCTGAAAAGACAAAGCAGCTATGCCTTGATAGGGGGGGGGGGGGGACAAGAGAGTGTTGAAGAAACAGGAACTAAATTGCTACATTAAGGACTGTGGCTGGGACTGTGGGGGGGAAGCAGGCGGGATGCTGTGGGTGTGTTTGATTTAACTTTGGGTTTTTGGTGCAAAATTCAAATTCTCTGTTTTATTTCAGCGCTCAGGAAATGCAAAAATTTACACTTGGTTAGCTGATTGATGAATGCATAAATGAAGCGTACACATGCGTTTTAGCCGACAAGCGGATGTGTGTGCGGGGGGGGGGGGAGGATTTGGGGTAGTAGTGGATACAATTTCTTTCCCTGCAAGTAGAGCAACTTGGAGCAGCAGGTAGTAAAATAACATGTGAGTTTCGCAACTCGATTTGATTTCGATTTCGTTACACATCATTTGTTCTCTTATTGTTATATGGGAAATATGCAAATGTGATTTTTAACTTAAAATCTGTCCTTTGCATTCGCATTCGTTGCGGTTGCTGGTTGCTGCGCTCCGTTTAGACCGATTTAACAAATTAACGTTATTTATTTGACAATGATTTGGGACCGTCTAATGCGTCGTATACGTAATGCGAGGGCTTTGCCCTTTGACTGCGGTGGCTGTGCTTAATTAGCTATGCAGTGGGAGAGGGAGAGGGACGGGGGCAGCCGACGTATATCTGGCATGATTTGTAAACACAATTTGGTTAGCAAGCCATGAACATAAAGTCAAATTTATGGCGACTGAGATTTGCCAGTTGAATATGCGCTAGAAAAAATTGCCAACAACAGCAGCAGCAGCAGCAGCCATGGCAGAAACGACAACGAGAACAACGATTGAAATGGTGAATAATCTGCGCGGGTTATGGTTATGTGTCCTGTTTTCTGTGTTCTCATGCTATATTGTGTGTCCTGCCAGACAACGAATAATGCCAAAAATGAGACAAAATTACTTTTAATATGCGAGCAATGCCAACAAGCCGAGAACCGAGAACCAAAAACTGAGAACCGAGACCACAAGGCCAGTAGCCCTTTTGAGAGCTGAGGTCTCCTGGGCCACGACTGACAGTCAGAGATAAATAGAATGTATGGAAAGACCAGCAAGTGGCAGCCATGGCAACGCCTCGTTGCATATTTCTACACTCTTCAAAAAAAATAATTCCGTCTACATATATCAAAGCTAATTGAAATTCATTCATATTTTATTATGCTTAAGTTCTGAGCATACAAAATGCACAAATTGTTGAGTTAAATCAAAAATTGCCAAATACTTCACATATTTCTACGTTTTTGCATTTATGGCAAATATTATTTTGAATTGCGTAAACTTTATTTAATAGTTTTTTATTTGCTAAAAGTCTTTTACAGAGTTGCTCAAATTCAAGTGCAGAGTTTTTTTTTTTTTAAGTGTATATTCATGTGTTGATATTTCAGATAGTTGGTTGGGCGGCAGACGACAACATAATTTCGTAATTAATTTACCAAAACACGAATGTAATTTAATAAAATTGCGCATACGCCGCGTCGCACGGACGAACAGCAGCAGGAACAGCAGCAGCTAAACAGCTACCCGTTCATTGTGGCACAGCATCTTCATTTCCTGGGAAAACATTTAAGTAATTTATGCAGGGCCTTAGACAATTTGCTTCGTTGGCGAGGATGCTGTCTGCTTCTCCTCCACCTCCTCCTGCTCCTCCTCCTTCTGCGTCGTCTTTATCATAGTCAATGCGTACTGCTTTCCTATATTATTCGGTTTGCTGAGGGAAAAGGCAAAAGTAAGCGACGATTATTTATGGTCTATTTTTGAGCACGCCACTAATTATGTTGGCATTTGAGCCAGAGCATCCTTGGCAACGCTTCCAATTACTTGACGAAAATAAATCAGTTTGCGCCAAATGGTTGTGGGCCACAAATCCATTGGCAAATCAGTCAGACCAAGTTTCACAAATCGGAGCGTGCTTCGCAATATCATTTTCGTTGAAGCTATTTTTGAATGTCTCAATGGGAAATTATTAACCAGGTGGGCAGAAATCGCTTTGTTTTTGAGGTGTCTTGCATTGTCTGCCTTTTGCTGAAGGTTGTACATAGATTGGGAGTATTTCAAATAGCAGTAAATTCTGTTTTAAGCCTAGTCAGAAATGTCACTCTTTCCGATCCGACTCCACAATTGAGTAATCAGCTAAAAACCAAAAGCCAAACCCACTTTCAGTTTGTACATTAATTATTTTTATATAGTCAACGCTATTTTTTTTGTTGTTAACTAAAAACCACTTTTTGGGTTATGTCATGTTTTTCCTAATCCATTGTCAACAACGTGCATAATTCATAACTGCCACGACTTGTTGGCGGCACAATGCCTGCTGGCGTTTAAATCAATTGCCTCAATTTTATAATATTTCTGCTGGGAATTATTATGAGTGGGCAGCAATCCCAAATGGCACCTCACTGGTGTCCACCCCATCCACTGCCGCCACTCACGAGCACCATCAAAAGCGCTGCTGCCGTTTTGTTGACATTTCCGTTGCCGCTTCCGCTAAAAGTTTGTTGTTTTTTTTTTTTTTTTGCGGGCTATCCTCCATCATCCCTAAATCTGAGAGTTACACCCCCCCACACCAACCGCAATCCGCGTTTTTTGGCCATCCATTGCCACTTCACGGCCCATATGGCGTTACTCGTTGTGTCCTTGGCAGCCACGTAAAAAGGATTTGGGGCAACGCATTTCGCATGCCTAAATGCCAAAAGACGTCGCATAAACATGGCAAGCCACGCCCTTTTCTGCCCACCCCCCTCCCCCCATTCCCCACTGTCCAGCCACCCTTCCGTCCAATAACGTCTTTGAATTACATTCCAGTAACAGAGCTACAAAAAAAAATAAAAATATATATAAGAAAAAACCGCGCAGCGCAGCAAAAAATAAGAAAAAAAAAAGCAATTTTTTTTTGTTTGCCTGTTCCTTTGCGGTTTTCTTTTTCGCTTCGGGTTGTGTGCGCATTTGGCGGTTTTTATGAAAAATTACCATGTTTTCTTCGCACTCGTTCGAAGCTCTCCCCCCCCGCCGACGCAGACAAAGTGATGGGTCTCGCTTGGCATTTCTTTTTTCCTTCTTGTTCCTTCCACTTCCTCTTTTCCTCCTCTTATTTTTGTGTGCTGATTTTCTGTTGCTGCTGCCTGGCAATTTTGGCATTTGACTTTTTTACGTCAGGCACTTGAGACGCGTCGGGGGAGGGGTGTCTGCACTGGCTTGGGTGGCAGTCAACCAGTGCGCCACACACACTTCCTCTAATGATGCCACTTATGTCGTGACGAAATTATTTATATATATATATATATACATTTTTTTCAAATACCCTACAAGCATTGGTCCTCGAGTTTAGTACTTAAAATGTGTAATTTTAAAATATTTATTGCAAGTTATTATTATTTATTATGAAATCAAAATATAAAAAATAAATCAGAAATAGTTGTTTAGTTAGTTCTTTGGGCAATAAGGAATTTTCAAGAAGGGCAACTGAAAAAAATATTAGATAATTTTTAATTAGTCTCCATATAAGTATATATGTATTGATATATAAATTATCATATATATATATTTAATAATAATAATTAATATAACTTATACCTATTTTTATATATAGTATTTATATCATTAAAAAATAAAATCGCAAGAAATCTATATAGAATGTTTTTCTAATTACTGCTTTATTTCAATTTCGGGACATAGTTTTAATTTTTCATATTATTAAATATTTTTTAAGTAAATAAATAATAATAATTCAAATTTACATTTTCTTTTAAAATTAAAGAGTATTGTAAAGGCGAATCGCATTCCATGATTTTTTTTAATGATTTTCTATGCTTTTTCTTTTGTGGCTCTGTTTTGTGTGTGTTTAGGCCGTTTTAGCTACCAATTCACACCAACTTTTTGGCGCACTTATTTTTTTGTACTTCGTTTGAAGAAGGAATTGCGTGCAAAAATTGGGAACTGCTAATTGGCAGCACATAATTTACGTGCTTATGCCAATTTTCGTTTCCTCTTCTCGATTCTTTGGTGCTATTTCTGGTCTGGTTTTTTGTGGCTAAAATGTGCCGGCCGACTTTAAATATGAACGTGGGGGGGGGGGGGGGCACAATTGGCGGGAGCCATGTGTGAGCCAGTAAATGCAATTACGTTTACTGGACTGCAGCACCACTCAAATGGCCAGGAGGCACTTACAGATTTGATTTACTGCTTCCGTGCTTCATCGAGCTGGGTTTTTGCGCCCGAGGTGCCCCGTTCCCAGGTCATCTCATCGACAACCAGGGTTAGAGCTAAGGGCTGGGCAAGGGTTTTGCAACTACTGCAACTACTCAATAAAACTCATTAGTAGCGTTTCGTCCCTGACGCCGACCTGGCTGCTGGTGCTAGTACTCCTGCTGCTTCTGCTCCTGATGCTCTCCATGCACTCTATCCATAGCCTGGCTGGCAATTATCACCAGCATGGTCCCTATTGACTTTGGCAATTGATTGCAGCCGTTGGAGCCGCGAGCGTCGCCATTGTCGCCAACGTCGCGTGCTGCCAGCGACAGCATCAAAAGTGCCGATAAAAATTTATAGCAAACTGATTTGAAAGTCAATTATCCTGTGCTCCCAACTAGGAAGGAGCCGGCGTCAACTATTCCACGCAGACGACGCTCAACGGCGTGCAAATGGGTTTTTCATGCAAACTACGACAGGGCATCCTCCTCCTCCTCCTCCTCCTGCACATGCCCCCTCCCCATACTCCAATCCACTTCAGAGCGCACCTTTTTATGTTTTAGATATTTACGTTTAGTTTTTGCTCTCAGCTGCAGGCAGGCCCAGACCAGGCGCAAGCAACCGGAGATGATGCCACGTAAAAACTGTAGCCAGTTTGTGTTCAGACACCCTCTGCTGGTGAAGGACTTTCGTCCACCTGGCGGTGCTAATGAAGACAGTTCTTCATTTGTCGATCGTTGGTTGCAGTCATTAAGGGAGCACCCTTCCATTTCTGTTCCGGCTGCTTATTGCGCCTGCTATGTGCCTTCACCCCCCCCTTCCCAGGCATCTGTCTTACTATTTATGTAGTTTTTCCAAGTCGGTTGCTGTTCGAGTGTTGTGTCGTCTGGTGATGTCCTGGGGATGTGTCGCGACTAATGTCGAGTGGGGATTTCGTACCCCCTCTCTCTCTTGTGTCTCTGCATTTGTGTGCAGTTAATGAGTTTAATGGCGGACATCAAATTTGAATTGCTAATGCAGAACGCTCATGAAAACGGAAATGGAATACGAATGTAAAAGCAATAGACAGACGGACAGGGAGTAGGGGTGTCCAAGTACTCATTAATTTTGTCATGTTGTTCACGCAATGTTTTTTCAATTAAAGAGAATATGAACAACACATGAAAATTGTGTCTACTAATAACCATTAAGCCAGCTGGCAGCAACTTTAATATTCCCATGTTTTTTAAAGCAGAATTTTTTAAATGAACAAAGACGAAAATAATATGCTGGTTGCTGTATTGACTAAGTTACAAAAATCTTAGCATACTTTTAGGGCGCGACAAAAAACCTCTTTAACGTGTCGAATATTCTAAAATATATACGAATTCATTAAATTTTTAAATTAATTACATTATTATAAATTATTAAATGTGATTATGAACTTTCTGCTAAAGAAATCATGAAAAATCTCAAAAATAAATAAAAGTTTGGCTTTTTATAATATTTTGAGTAATTACATATAGAAATAATCAAAATTCTGGTATAAGAACCAAAAGGAATCGCAAAGATCATCAAACTACATTAAAGACAAATTTTATCATCTAAGAAGGAAACCAAACAAAGTTGCCCTGATGGGACACCATGCTGTCCGTGAGGCAAGGGTTTGTTTGAGCGGCTTAACGGCTTCACCTGGACGAATCTCCAGCGATTTGACAGCTGTCAAGTGAGGGGTCCAACATCAAAGTTATCAATTTATTGCCTGTTATAACATAGAGATGACGAGCTCTCCATATGGTGGAGTCAGTCAAGCAGTCAATTGAAATAACCGTTTAGTTAAACCTAGTAAAATCAAGATATTTATAAATCAATTTTGGGCTGTGGCATTCGCTCGGTTTTGTTGTTGTTTGACCCAAAACTGTAAACCAGTAATTTAATTTCGTTGAGCCTTGATAGGAGCTGATTTTTATCTAAAGCGCGAACTGACCATTTGCTCCCCTTGCATGAGCACCATGATAGCATTGTGGCCATTGTTGTTACAATCCCATACCCTTAAGTGACCACATTTATGGTTTTGTTGCGGCTAATGGCGGGCAGTGGACACAATATTGCAGGTAATTTTTTGCGATACGCATCTCACAATTGTTGTCAAATGACAAGGGGGGGATGGGGGCGGGCAGGAATTGTGAAGGACTGGACACTGGAGAGAACAAATAATTTAAATTAAATTTGAAGTAATGTTATTGTTAGCATTACCGGCAATGTTATTGTTATTGTTATTGTTATTGTTATTATTTTTTTTTTTTTTTTTGCCTGGGAACAACAACAACAACAATTACTTTATTGTTTTTCCATTTACTGTCATTGGCTATCGCCATATTTAAGTCCTGTCCATTGCTGCGAATTGTTGGCCAAGCTGCTTGCTACAAGTACGGTTTAGTGCTCTATCTCATTCCCGTTATTTTTCATTCTCTTTTTCTTTCCGGCGCTGTCGCTATTGATGGTAATTTATGCGCTTGATTTATGATCTGTTGCATAGTTTTAGGCGCATTCATCAAGCGCAGGAGGCGAGTTTTAAACGTTCGCTGCGAATGTTGTTGCTGCTGATGTCTTTGGGGTATCATAAAATTAAATTAAATACACAAATTATTTTCATTTTAATTTTCATTAAATGTTTATGGCCCCCCCGCACATTTTTGTGTTGTTGGTGTTGCTGTTGTTATCTCTGCGGGCTTGTGTTGTGCATGTTTTTTTTTCGAGCCGCCGCAATTACGACAAACAAATAACAAGCAACAACAACAAGGACATCAGCAGCAACAGCAACAGCAGCAGCAGCAGTGGCAGTGGCAGCAACAGCAGCAGCAGCAATAATAATGTCACAGGTAAAATTGCTGCGCGACAACAAAATTTATGGTTCCATTTTGCTTGGGTCACTGAACAGAATACAAAAAAAAAAAAAAAACTGCGCAAATATTTAACGATTTGTGTAATTTTCTTGTTGCTACAAATAGCCGACATATGTTTTTTTAAATACAGCAACAATAACATCAACATCAGCAGCAACAAATATACACATAACAATAACAATTTAATGGGCTTTAACAAGTTAATCCTCAGCAACGGCAAATGATGTGGTCCCAAATCTCGAGCTGCATTCCAAGCTGCAATTCAATGTTTTATATTTATGTACAATCATATTATATATATATAATTGTGTAAAGCTATATACATATATATATATATATGCTGCTGATTCAGCTTAATTAAGCCACTAGCATCCGCCAGGCCTCATTTCCATGTCCATGTCCATTTGGTATGAACATGTGTTGGCCATAATCGGCTCATCCATGGCTGCCCCTGGCTGTGGCACTGTTTCGCATGGCCCATCGATTTCGGTGCCCTGTTTCATGGCCATGTGCCATGTTAAGTATTATTGCATTTTGTTTATGTTTGTTACGTCTGCTGCTACTGCTGCTGCTGTTGTTGCTGCCACATGTGGTTGTGGTTGTTGTTGCACTTAACTGCCTGGCTAATTGAGCGCCCAATTGCAATTGCATTCTAGCTGTGCGCGCTCTCTCTATCTCTTTCTATCTCTTGCTGTCTCTTTCATTGTGTGAAATATGCTGTTTCATATGTGTCATTATTCAAATTACATGTTATCGATTATTTTATAATTTGTTTTATTTTATTATAAACCATTGATATTAAATTCTGCTATGAAGCTAACAAAACTGATTTTATTTTATAATAAAAAAGCTGTGGAAATCTTAGTGGATGCTGCTTGTAATTATTATGTCTGTTGTCGGGCAATTTAGCCAACACAATTAAGACTCAAATTTACTATAATTATTTTCAAAAAGTAAGAAAAAATAAAATAAATCCAGAAAAGCACTAAAATTGCTACCGACTTTCGCCAAATTACAAATGCCATTTGAAAGCGGATGTTCATATACAAAAATGCTAAAAATATGCAAGTGGCAACAAAACCAAACACACATGTACACACATACACACATACATACACACATACACACATATAGACATAGAGAAGTAGAATTGCATTCTGGCCATGAAGTGGCAGAAAATTTTCACTAGCACTTAAGTTATACAACATTCAAAGATGTTCTTTGTCCGCGACAGACAACGGCCATAAATTTTGCGACCTAAAGCCAACTATAGAAATGCCATAGGCCTTCTGGGCATTGTGTGGGTGTGGGTTGGGGGGTGGAGGGTGTGAATTGAGGCAGATATTTGGCCTGCTTCAGTTTGGTTGGCAAATGCCAGCGAACGTCTTCAGCAATGTTTTTTTGGCACATGTTCAACTAATAATTTGCCGTGTGCTCGCAACTAGAAGGAGCAGAGCCAAAACCAGGACACATTCAGCAGCCGGAGTCTTAGGCAACTCAAACTATAACAAGCGCATTCTTATGCCATCTTGGCCAATGTGAAATGGCTGAAATGAGCATATTAACTTGCTATAAATTTGTGACTCTCCAAATGCGAGAATGACAGACACTCGAAGGCGAACTGCCACTACTGGAATTATATAGAGTGAATATTAATGATGCAATTGAAATGTAGATTTTTGACACATATTTATATAATGTGAGCAAATTGTGTGGAAAGAGATTTAAAGTGCATTCAAAATAATTTTTTTATATTTTAATAAGTTTGTTAAAACAAAGTTTGATTTTGCAAGATTAAAGATGAATTCAACCCAAGTTTTTTAATACATTTCTGAAGGATTCAATAATTGTGCTAGTAAAAATTTGAGTTGTCCACAAAAAATACTCAGTTAGTTGCGTAAATAATCACATGAAGTCTTAAGCCATATTAATGAATATTCAGTTGTATTTTTAATTTGGCAGCAATTTACTTTTTTTTGGGTACTATTTTACTGCCAAATAAAGGCAGCTAAATATATTTTGATACATTGCTGGTTTTGTGTGGCACGTTCGTGTAGACTTTTTGTTGGTCTTGGCTTGTTGTACCACACTTTTTTTTTTTTTTGTTTTTGTGGGTGTTGTGCGGCATCTGTTTGGCATTGCGACTAGCGTAAAAACAACAATTGCATATTGGTTAGAAGCGAAAAGTGCTGCCCTCAAAGGGCATTTGGCTGACAGGCCGCAAAACATTTCACTTGCAAATGTAAAACGGTTGCCAGTTGCCAAGATCCAACTTCTGTTGCAGTTGTTGGGTTCAAATTCAATGAAAATGTAGGCAAAAACCAAACAAAAAAAAAAAACAAAACATGTTTTAAAAGAAAACAGAAACCAAGCCGCTAAAAAGCAAAAAAAAAAAAAAAATAAGCGAAATGGCCGCCAAGATTTATGGCAAGTTTTGCACGCTCTTCATGTGTGAAAATCATTTGGCGGCAGCCGAAAAGAATGGCAGGAAAATAGATCGGGTTGTGGGTTAAGTGCTGGGTGCCTAAGGCAGCCATGGAGTCGAGTTTATTTGAAAATAATACTGCATTATTTATGGTTGAGGCGGAGGCTCAGGCTCGACTCCGGGACCAGCACACAAAGGGAATCTCAGGGCGGGCAGACAGAGGCGACAGACAATGCACACCAAAGATGCAGTCAGCGTCCTGCTGGTCCTGCTGGTCCTGCTGGTCCTGCCCAGCAATGTGTGCGGCGGTCGCGGCAACCTCGGCAGCTGGATATATTCAATTTTTGTTTCGTTCATTTTCTCATTTTCACTGTTTGCGGTGCGGCAGCCGCACGAAAACAATCAACTCCAGCAAACTGAGCCCGACACGGCAGAGGCATCCAGAGAGGCAACCATAGATAGGACACAGTTGTGGGATGCAATAAATGCAGACACAATACCACCGATGGCAGTGTTTGCTCTGCCATCGTCTCGATTGTTGCATGTAAATGCGGCATGTGTCGCACTTGACGCCAGCAACATTGTGGCAACAAGTCAGCTGAGTAAGCAATGCCTTAAACGCAATCGCTATTGTCCACACACAAAAATACACTCAGCGAAATGCTCATTACTAAATCATTGTTAAAATTACAAATGACATCAATTTAGCTGCTAGAACAAATTATTGTATTTCCTTATTCAAAATTGATTTTATTTACAAGGTTTAATTTTAAATTTTGGCAGTTGTTAAAGTTGAGTATTTAAATTTCTAAATATTTTTAAAATGTGTTTTCATGACTCTAATTTTTTTGTCAACATCAAATGCTCACTCAAACCTTTAATGAATTTGATCACTTTTATCACAGTTTCATAAAAAATTGTATTTTGTCAAAAAATCAACATCAAATCAACATGAGAACTTTTATTTTACATTTACAAGCAAAAATGTTACAATCATTTCGGTTGAATTAATAATCAGAATGTGGTACAAATAAAAAAAATAACAAATCATTTTCAAACATAAAAATATATATAAAATATATTTATAATTTTTTATTTCTACTTTTCTCAAATTAAACAACACGTTGAGCTTTGATAGTATTTATGTTTGTTTGCTCACAAACATGAATTCTTTGGCAAATTAATTAAAGTCTGGTTGTCTCGCAGTGTTTGAATTTTCCATTGCAATTGAATGAGTTAACAATTAATAAGTAAAGACTGGTCTCGCCGGACAAATTGTGCAGATAAATCGATGCGAAGAAGAAACAAAGCAAGCAAAAGCACATGAGGCGTATGAGTAACACAAGCCGAGCCAAAGGCCAACAGATGACGCTCCTTATTTTCGCCAATCTTATTAATGCGTGCCACGAAACAGACAACAACAACAATAGCAACAATAATAACAATAACACCAACCGACAGACAGACAAAGAACACAAAGCAGCTGGCACTGTGGAAACATGCGCTGGAAAGGATAATCGTAGCCACTGCGAATTCATTTCCGACTATTGTTTTATTCCTATGCGTATGTGTGTGGAGCAGAAGCAGAAGGAGGATCAGAAGCAGCAGCAGAAGCTGGAGCAGGAGCAGAAACAGCAGGTGTTTATGTTTGTGCTTTTAATTAAAAGCAATTTACAATTTTCCTTCATTTGCCTCGTGCCTCATGGAAATCACTGCAACACTTAAAGCACTGCCACACCGGAGTGTGGCGCTATAGATGTGCGCCATGTCTTGGCTCGTGGGCCGAAGTCAGCTTCGGTATGCGAGGCCAGACCGGGCCACACCGTGCCACACCGGGCCACACAGTGCCACACCGTGCCACACCGGCCCAGACCAGCAGCTGTCGTGGTCTATCTATCGTCCTATTATCTGGCCCTGGCCTGGGTGCGTACCTGATGAATGCGCTGCAATTAGTGGCCTCAGATTGCACATTTAGCATTGGAGTTCATTGGTGCGTCTGTTTGTGTATCTAACTATGCCCAGATATTGGTGGCAGATGAGCTACCATTTGCCATAATGTCTAACCTAATGGTGTAAGAAAGTGAAGGAGCTCTGAACATCAATAAGTAACCTGGCCAAATGGCAAAACGACCCAAATATATATGGCACAGATAATGCGAATTGAGTTATGCGATGTCCACTTAAAGTGTCAATAAATATATATTTATATATATATATAGCTCAACACATAATTATTGTCTGGGAAAATAGCTTATTTAAAAACGTCTCAATGCAATAAAAACTACCTTTTATTGTTTATAAAAATATGTTTTTTATTCGATTACTGTTTGTATTTTTATTGATTTAAAAAAAAAGTTCAGCAAATTGTTGAAAAGAAAGTGAAACACATTTTTAGTAATAAAATAAAATAAAAACTACAACTAACATAAATAAGATGTTACCAGAAAAAAATGAGATTACAAACTAAAAAAAAACATACTGGGAAAAAAACAGAATGAAGAACATTAATTAACTGGTCAACTTTAAAGCACGACTGTAATTATTGTCTATGGAAAAGGATTTTGCTTGATTCGATGAGAAATTTGTGCAGCTTTTTGGCTTATGGCAAGTTCAAGTTTCCACTGCAATTTTGAGGCAGGAATCAACGACAGCTTCTATTTAGCTTACCTGCCTTTACACCTGCCCCCCCTCATGCAGCTGTTCCTTTTGTTTTACGCTCATTTTCCGGGTCTCCCAAACCAATACGTTGGGGTAAATCTCTAGCTGTGATTTTATGTGCTGTTTTCGGTTTCGGTATCCGCAAATTTATTTGCCTGCAGTGCAGAAGTAAAGCCAAAACTTTTCCTGTGGCCAGCCATTTGGCGCCGAGACAAGGTGACTGCGTTTGTCGATGTGTGTGTGTGTGTGTGTGTGTGTCTATGGCAATCTGACAGCCTCAAGTCCATGCCAGGCGCCGCCGGTCCTTGTGCCACCCCTTTTGCTCGTTTGGCGCGTTCGTTCGCCTTTGCCACACATGCACACAATCACACACACACACACACACACACACTCAAACACGCAGCATTTATGCGACGTGCAACAAATTTTAATGCGTTTCTCGCCAAAAATTTTAAAAAATGTGCGGCACAAGTTGGAATGACAAGAACAACAACAATAGCAACAACAATAGCAACAACAACAACAGCAGCAGAAAAACTGACTGTCATTTGCCATGCTGCTTGTGAGTGCCTGAGTTCTGTGCGGATTCCAGGAGCTGGTTATGATGCCCCCCAGCAACTGGCAACTGTTGCCCAGAATTCACAGCCAACAAAAGCGTCACGTAGCTGGTAAATCGCACGTTTCACTTGTATGTGTGTGAGTGTGTGTGTGTTATGTGGCATGTATGTATGCGTGTAATGGGGTTATTTTGCAATGTGTGGCAGTGTCAAGATTTTAGTCTCTAACAGCAGCCGGCATCATTCGATTTGTCTCACACCGTAAAACTTATTTCGAATCGTTTAGTCTAAGTTTTGATTGAACTAATCTTCAAAACGGAACAACTTGATGCTAAGTAAAACCAAATGTGTCAAATGTTTAAGCTTTTGGAATAAAATGTATTAGAAAATAAATAATTAAAACACACAAAATAAAAAAAAATTAAAAAATTAAATTTAAGAAAACTATTAAATTAAAACGTGCTACTTTGAAAAACACAGCAACATTTTCAAAATATAAAAAACATTAAAAATGAAATTTAATAAAACTATCAAATTAAAATGTGCAATTTTGAAAAAGACAGCAACATTATTAAAATATGGAAAATTAAAAATGAAATTTAATAAAACTATCAAATTTAAACGTGCAACTTTAAAACACACAGCAACATTTTTAAAATATAAAAAAAATTACAAATAAAATTTAATAAAACTTTTAAATTAAAAAGTGACACATTTTCAGCTCACAAATCGCCAAAAAAAAAAAGTTTGATTACACATGTGAAGTGTGTGGCAGGACATTGCCAGCCAGCCAGCCAATTGAGGAGTGCTAAGCGTCGTCTTAGCTTTGCCCATAGTCCTGGTCCTGGTGAGCAATTGTTCGCTGTTGGCTGCTCCTTGATTGCAGTTTCGATTCGTTACGCAAGACGCGCGCAGTTTGTTTATGTAATATGAATAAGCTGCCGCTGCAAACATGCATAAAACAACAAACAAACAAAGCAGCAGAAGTAGCAGCAGCAGCAGCAACATACCAACATGCAAACGTACACACACACAGTCACACACACACACACACATATATAGTGATGACTTCAACTCAACCGACTGCAATTGCATAACAAACAGTTGCCTGTTGTTACGACAAATATGCAACGCATGCAAATGACTGACTTACGGTCAGAAAGAGATAGCAACTCTTGTAGAGCAAGACGAAGGATACAAATGCGGATGGGGATGGGACGGCGACTGCTGCTCCTCGTGCTCGTGTAGAACAGCAGTGCACACTGCTCTTCAAAAAGTCGATCTCTTATTTATATAGTTAAATTAAAAAATGAATTTTTTAACAGCTATAAAATCATAAAAATTGTTGATTTAAAAAATGTTTCTTATTAAATATAAATATTAAATATAAATCTGATCCTATATGTAGCAAAGTACGTAAACAAATATAAATAATTTGGTAATATTTCCCTGCATAAAAAATCATTAATATCAATTGTTAATCAATAAATTTAATGTCTATAAAATTATACAATTTTTTGATATATTTTATCAATTTTTATTTAAAAAAAAAGAAGAAATTATATAAAATAGATGTAAGTTTTGGAATAATAATAACACTTATAATAAAAATATTTAAATTATTAATTTTCTCTGTGACAAAAAATATATTTGTGTAATTTATTATTTATATTTTCGGAAAGATTTTTATTCAATTTGAAAATTTTGAAATGAATTTGAAAATTTGGAACTGCCACAACTGGAATCAATGTGCAGTGGCTGCTGCATGTTTTTCAGCAGCGTCGTCGCCACATTCCGATAAAATGCAAATCCTGGATTACTTTGTCGTTTTGCTTCGAGAGTTGCCCTAGTCGCAGCACAACTCCCCTGCCGCTGCACCCTTACACCATTACCACCCCCCACCTGCACCCCCTCGATCTTGTACGTTTGTGCTGCACATGCACGGCAGCGCATTCGTATGCAATTCGTTTTGCCACAATTGATCCTTTTCATGTCGCTAGGATATAAGTACATATGCGAAATTGCATATCTTTGTCGCTGCCACTGCCACTGCTGCTGCTGCTGTTGCTCCTTTTAGTCAAGTCCGCGCCCTTGGTCTCCAGGGGCAGAGGGGCATCAGCACGCTAGGGGGAATCGCGTGCACTGTGGAGCAAAGCAAACGATGCGACGCAGTTGGCGTTTCTCTTATTTTTTTCTCTATTTTTTTCTCCATATTTTTTTTGTGAGTTGACACGGTAGCTTCGTTTGCATTGTTTGGCCCAAATATTAAAATGCTTGACTTACAAATTTAATGGCGCAATAATGGCGCGCACGCCGCATATCCGGCGCCGACTCTCAATTTCCATGCCACCCCTACCAGCGAGTCTGGGGCACGTAGAAGAGCGACATGTGAAAAACATGCACATAGAAAATGAATTGGGAACACTGAAAGAGACAGAGGTAACTGGTTATCATAGTTGATTTTAAATTTAATAATATGTTTTTTTTTTTGGCTAGTCAGCGACCTTTAATTTGGTGGCAGCTCAAAAAAGACTCGTCATTATTGGTTTATGGGCACAATAACTTAACATATTTTTCATAAAAACGTTCATGACTCTCATTTATAATTCGAATGTCCTGCTGTGCTACTCCAGTTGGATTAACCAGCCGCCTGACTGGCCTGGTCTGGCCTGGTCTGGCCTGGCTTGGCCTGGCCTGGCTTGTTGTTGCCAACACGCCCCACATTTGCAGCTGCCTTTGCCCTTGGCCATAAATTTCCTAACTGCTTAGGCGATCCTTTGTATGTGTGTGGGTTGTGTGTATGTGTGTTGTGTGCGTGTGTGTTTGGGTGTGTCGCCTGGCAAATAGCGAGGCGATTATTGTCATTAGTCTGCCATTATGTGCTGGCCATCAACTTCAGATGCTATCAATGAGAACGACAACGACGTGAATGAGGCTCCAGGATGCGCCGTTGGCTAAATAGTGCTACGGTCCAGAGATTCTATAGACATTGATTGTGCTCTGTCCGAGCCGAAATTATTGTTGGAATTTGGGGCAACACACACTCACACACGTACACGAGAGTAACAAAAGGCGACAAGGGCGAGTGGCTGCTCGTAGTGCCACTGAAAGTGAGCTGCATCAACCCACAATTGGAGTACAGTAATTGTAAAAGCCACCGCACGACACCGAATTGCGACAAATTGCACTACTCCTTCACACCACCCTTCTGTCCCACTACGTATTGTTAGGGGTCAGTTATTGAAGTTTTGAAGTCTGGAGTCGGAGTTGCATTCATAAAGTGCATCCAGTTACCCAACAGCTGCTTAGCGAAAGATTAGCGATTTATATTTAAAAAATACACAAGTTAAAATAATATAGATTTTAATTTAAATATTAGAATAATAAACATGATTTATTTGACTGCAATTATATTTTATAATTTTATGATTTGATGTGTAATAAATAATTTAATTATCCCCAGGAGTGTTGGGGTTATTTCAAAATTGTTGTGGTTGACTTTTTTAACTAAATTTTGGGTAAGTTTCGTATGCGGAAAAATAAAATAGATTTAAATTAAAATATCAGAATAATAAACTTGGTTTTTTTGACTGTAATTATATTTTAATATGTAATAAATAATTAAATTATTCCCACAAGTAGGGATTATGTCAAAATTATTGTTGTTGACTTTTTTAAACTAAAGTGTTTCGTATGCGGAATTTTTTATCTTTTTCTTAGTCTCTCTCTCTCGCCCACTCTCCCTCTCTCTCTCCCCTCTCTTTCTCATCTAATTTGACCTAATAGAAAACAAATATAATCCACGGAATTTCTGTTAATAATGGATCGATTATTTATATATATGCAATTTTGTATTAAATAAATATAAAACCAATTCCGTTTCCATTGAGTACAAGTAGCTGTAATGAGAAATATGATTAATGCGCATCACACACACACACACTCGCACACTCCGACACACACACATTGATTTGAATATATGCAGTGTGTTTGTGGTATATGAAGTTAACCACCACTAAATCCTGGTTAAGTGCTGTGCTAACTGACATCGCTTAATGTCAGCTGCAAGTAATTGCGCTTTAATTCGGCTCATTGCCATTTTTACAATCAATTATGCCACACGAAGACTGTGGCATGAAGCCTGCTCTGGTCTCAGACGATGCTGCCTGACAAACATTTATATAAATTAGCATATGTCAATATTTGTGAAATTGAATTAACGCCACATATGTTTGAGTGTGTGTGTGCGTGTGTGTGTGTGTGTGGGTGTGTATTATATTACTGCGCCTAAGTTGTATTTGTAACTGAAACGACAGACAGAAGAGGCGCTGCTTTGGTTTTGGCAGACTCCGCCCCATTTGTTATCATTAATTAAACGACAAGGCATTGAAATTTATAACACGCGTAGTTGAATATGCTACACACCTACGAAGTTGTGTGTGTGTGTGCGTGTGTGTATAGACAATGCCAGCAGAAGTTGTGCCTTGAAAACTTTGAGACATAAATTGAGGCAATTGTTAAAACTAAATCTCGCAACGAATGAAAATTTGCGTACTTTTGCCTCATGGCGAATGGAGCACAAGTTGAACTGAGTTGAGTTGAGTTGAGAATTGTTATAAGAAAAACTCTGCCAAAGTAGTTGTGTGTGTGCGTGTGTGTGCGTGTGTGTGTGTAAGTTTGCGTATGCTGGTGTGCGTACTCATGCGTGATTCCCACAATCAAAAACTTAACTGTCTTACCATAATTGCGTGCACTTGTCTGTGAGTGTGTTGCTGTATTTAATGAAATTTTATTCAAGCATTTCAACTATACCGAGCCACTTGCTCCAGTTCGTCCTCTGGCCTTTGCTCTACCCTATGGCTACAGTCCCAGCCAGTTTCTGCTTTCATTTGCTGTGGTTTCCCCTTACCTCTCTGCATTTTTCCATTTACACTCGACTGAAAATTGCCCTAAAAAAGAATATGCATTTCTTAAGTGTACAAAACATTTGTGTTTAATCGCCCTTTCCCGGAAAAACTACTTTAGAAAAAAGATTTTTCACACATGCTTGAATGAAATCCATTAAATGATATTTAAAGTAACTTTCCCTATGAGAAGTCCAATGGAAATGTTTCCTTGAATCAGAAATGTTAGAAATTTACTTTCTAAGAAGGAGGATAAGCTGGATTTTGGGTATATGTATATTTCTCTGAGTGTAACCAATTTGAGGAAGAACTTTTTGTGTACCCACCGCACACACACACACACAGATTTCCATACGTCGCAACTGAATCCGACCTGCGGCGTGTGCCTGCCTGCCTCTTTTGCAACTGGCCGAGGTGTGGGTGCGAGTGTGCTCAGGTCGAGTTTTGTGTCTAGGTTACGGGGGGGTCGGAGGTAGGGGTTACGTTTACGTTTACGGTTATGTGGCGCGTTCAGGCGCAACTTTTGCAGCTCAATTAATAAAGCAAGTCGAGAGGAAGCTGCTAATTGTGTGTGCCAGCCAACTTTAGAAAAACTTACCAGCCAAAATCTCGACGATGTCAACAGGCGACAACTCTACAGATTTGTTGTCATAGTTATTGTTGTTGTTGTTGTTGGGAGCGTGACTGCGGAGGCAGCTGTTTATTTTGCGTCCGCTTTTTGTCGATTGCGGGTCACGTTGCCTCGATTTTCGGTACAGTTTATCGCGTTTACTGTCAAATAATGAAATTGTCTGCTGATTTATTTGTTGACAGCGCAGATGTTGCTTTTATTTTCAATTTTGATGCCCCATGCCAGAGTCCAAATCCAGATCCCTTCTCCGGCACAACTGCCTCCCCATTCCCCCCTTCATGACCGAACACTGAGCTATTCATTCATCTGCCCACAACAATGCGATAACAACAAATCAATTCAACGCAAGCTGCCTCAACTAATAAAAGGGCCAGACATTGGCCAAAATAGTAGCCATCTAGTTTGCCCATGTATCTGTGCCCTCTAACTGTATTAGTGTCTCTGTGTCTGTGTGTATCTGTGTGTATCTGTGTGTTTGTGTGCGACTACTCGTGCCGCATAAAAACAGAGAGCTTTGCAAAAATATTGCCATTGAAAACAAATAAAGCTGTTGACGATTTCATAAAAACATTTCGCAGCAGTGTCTGAGCAAATAAATGGGACAAACCACTGATGCAAAAAAAAACAAACAAAATAATCAAAAAGAAGTTCTTCAAACATTTTATAGTCAAAATTTGATTAGATTTCAATTTACAGTTGACATTCAGTTTTTGTGTACATTGTAAAATGGTTTATTAAAGATCGTCGCGTAATAAACTGAATAAATTGAAACTGCTACTTTTTTGGTAGTCATTTTTAATTATGCCAAGTTAATAAAATTTATCATTTATCTGTTTGGATATATTTCCAGCCACAATCTTTATTAAAAAAAATTAAATAAACTTATTTGCAAGAATTTTTATTAATTAATTTCACAGTATTTGCTATGTAAATCTTGTATTTATTTATCAATTTTTTTAAGTACTTTTTAATTTCTGAATATTATGCAACGATTAATATATTGATTTTCTTTTCAAGGTTTGTATAAATACCGAATATAAATAAATATTCAAACACAAGAGAAAAACTGAGATATTCCAGCAAGTTTTGCTGTATTCAAGCGAACGAATAAATGTTATTAAAAACTGGAGATTTCTTCACGTAGATAATTGCGTATGCAAATTTGAATTTAAATGGGTATTAAATTGCACAGAAAATGCAATAAGAGGAACATGCACACAAAACTTCGTTTTCTGAAGGAGAGAGAGAGATAGCGACAGAGAGAGAGAGAAAGATAGAGAGAGGGACGAAAAGTATTATCAGCAGTAGAGAGACAGCAAGAGACTCTCAATTTTGCTCATATGCATGAATATGTGTGTATATTTATGCATTTACTTATGCATGTGTTATGTTGTATACATATATATTTATATATACATATATATATATATATATATATATAAATATATATATTGATGTATGTGCGTCTAGGGCAGAGGATTAAACGCATGCTTTGCTGTGCATAATTGTTGCATAATGAAGTGAAGGATATGAAAGATATGCTGCCAAGCACACACGCCTCACTGGATATTAATATGCTTTTTGAGTCTGACCGAGGTCCACAACAGCAGCAGCAGGAACACGAGCAGCAACAGCAGCAGCAACACGAGCAACACGAGCAACACGAGCAACAGCAACAGCGGACGGAAGCTGTAAACAAAAAACCCCAGTGACGTTAATTAAATTGCATTGCATATGCAAGTTGGTTGCATTTTAATTGAATCGGATTTAAGAATAATGCCCAAAGTCAGCAGAGTAGCATTCGCAGCAGGATAATGTTGAGCTCTTTGTCCATTGTTCTTGTTGTTGTTGTTGTTGTTGTTGTTGTTATTACTTATATGGCCAGAGTGTTTGTCCCGTGGGCAGCTGGGAGCATCCTCGAACTCACGCATAATGCAGCTGAGCTGATTCGGAGCACTCCGTCCGGCATTAAGTTCATGAGCAAAGTTTTCTCGGATCGCAGACCTACGGAGACAATGGGCCAAAGCTGCTGCTGCTGCTGCTGCTGCTGTTGCTGCTTTTGCCTTTTACCGTTTGCCGTTCGCCGTTGCCTAAAGTTGAGTTCAGACAAAAGTTTTTGGCTTGCTTCATCATTGCGCCACTGAGAGTTTACCGTTGGGATCTTTGGCTAGCATCTCGACAAAACCAATAATAATTTCCACAATTTTTTTTCTTTCCAATTCTGTTTTTTTTTTTTAACAAGCAGCTGCAAATGCAACTGGGGAATAACCAAAGATTTAGTTAAACCAAGCAAAGCAACCAAGGGCTGATAGTGAGACAAACAAATTGAATTGGCCACGGTGCTTTGGCTCTTGGGTTTGTTGACTATTGGCTTTGGCCCAGCACTTGGGCTAATGTGGTTATGTAAGCACAGCCGCAAGGCAGTTTCACTGGCAGTGGCAGTGGCAGTGGCAGTGGCAGTCCACGCACGAGACTTGATTGCGAATGTAAATACGATTGTGGCCAAAGGATATCGCTGAATGTTAATGCCATTTATGTGTTTGCAGCAGCAGTTGAATTTGATAGTAAATCGACTGCTTTAATGCAATTCAATGCGCTCTTTAAAAGTATTCAACAACATTATTTATTTACCATGGACTGCACACACAATGGACTCAATGTATTTGTACAGTGTATTAAGTGTGAGAAGGGGTGGGGGGGGGGCTTTAAATCGCAGTCAATTGTGTGGCCCGTGGCCTATGGGAAATTTGCATTTTCAACTTTGTAAACAAATCGAAAAGCAATTAAATTATTTAAATATAAACAACATACAGGCAGGTAGCCATTCGCACAATCAGCGTGAGGCTCAACATAATGAGAATTGTGAATTAATAATTGCGATTACTCGACGCTGCTTCACAACAATAATTTCCACTCAAAACTAGAGATGGTAATTTTGCAAGTCCAACAAAAACAACAACAAAAATTAATCGCAGATTTTGCGAAAATCATAAATGCTAATAATAATAATTATTTAGGAATTTATCTCTAAATAGAATTCTTTTTGTATTAAGTGAATCAATGTGGATGATTTCAAATCCTTTAAAATATATTAATTTTTACATTACAAGACTTACAGATTTTCACACAAGTACAATTACGAGTTAATGCTCTTAAATATTTTATTTATATTAGATATATATTTTTATAGCTATATTTTATATAGATAATATTAAATAAAATCTGTTTCCCTGTCAGTGAAATTCATTTGCTTAATTTAGCTATTTATTTTAATAGTTTTAAGCTAAACCTAAAATTAAGCCAATAAAAAACTAAAAACTAAATAGTAAATTAAGCAACATTTGTTTTTAATGTGTATATAAGTCAAATAATTAACTCCCAAAACTAATCCAATTTACAACCGTAAATGTTGTGAGAACATTAATTTTGCTGTGTGCAATTAGTGTTTGGTGAGTCCATATCTAAAGTGAATGCAACACGATGTTGGATGGAGTGGGGCATGCCACATGTCGTTGCATTTTGTGTGCTAATGTGGGCAGATGTGGCATGTGGAACGATTCCATTCCACTTCTCAATTATACATCGCCTTGAGCAGAACTCAATTTCACTCATACGCCCAGTTGGGCAATCAATGTCGCAGGATTGGTCAACAAGCAGAGCACGCACACACGCACACACACACACAGATATACACATACACAGTGGAGACATATATAATCCTTATCAATTGTATTACTTCCGGTCAATACTAAACACTGACATATCCTATTAATTTCATAAGCAATTGAGTGCAAAACTGTAAAGCGTAGAATGGAGCGTGCTGAAGGCCAAGACGCATGAGGCAGGCAGCAGGCAGCAGGCAGGACACGGATTGTGGCAGGTTAAACTCAGTTGGCTGCTGGCTGCCACGTACGTGACTCTTTTAGCTACGTTTGAGCGCACTCACAGCCAATACTGTTGCCAATGCTGGACGACCAAGGACGCAGCTTGAAATGGAAAGCTAAGCACTGCCACTGAAATACTTGCAACAACAAGAGTAGCAAAAAAAAAAATATAAGAAGACGAAGAGCAGCAACCAATCCAGCAAAATCGAAAATGGCACATTGTTCACGTGCCAGGCAATTTGGACACTTCCCTCCCCCACCTAACCCCCCTCTCGACGTTGCCCTTTGCCACTGATTGTACATTTCGCGAGATTACTGCAAACTCTCATTATTACAAAACGGAAGCCCGGAAATGAAGTGGCTCACAGGATGGCAAAGGATTTTGGTGTATGTGTGTGTGTGTGTGTGTGAGTGTGTGTGTATATATCCTCTGTCCCTCTGCAGCTGCTCCTCGCCCAACCAACCATTCTCATATCAATAACTAAACAAATTGTTTGGCCAACGCGCGTACAGACAAATACTTTAAATTCCGCAGCTCGTTTTGGCCGCTTTGCTGCTAATGTTGTTTTAGTATAACTTTTTTAATCTGCCCGGACGACGCTGCTGCCACTGCTGCTGTTGCTGCTGCTCCTGCTGCCACTGCTGCTGCTTCTGCTGCTGACAGAACCAATTAAGCGCAACCAAATACACCCAGCAACAAGGTTAAAATTCCAACAATTTCGTTTCGCATCGCTTGGCCAAGCATTTCATTTTGCCTTCCCAATGCTCCCCAGCATTTGGTGGTATCTCTCTCGCGCGCTCCGATTTTCACAGTTTTCGGGTTGCTCCGCAATCAGCGTTGCCCATGGATTCCAACTGAGCCCCGCTTTCGATCCACCAACTCACACCCTTTCTGTGTGTGTGTGTGTATGTGTGTGTGTGTGGGAATATATATATATATGTGTTGGTCCGGCCATGTTGTAAAACGTCAAAAGCGTTAAACGTAATTGAGCAACGCGCTCAAATACAAATAAATAAATACCGTCATCGTCATCATTGATGTTGTTGTTGCTGCTGTTGCTGCTGTTGCTATTATTGTTGCTGCTGCCATATTGTCTGTTTGCTGGAAAGTTGAAATATTATTTGAAATGTTGCAGCGCTAGCAACAGCCACTACAATAGTAGCAACAGCAGCAGCAGCAGCAGCAGCAACAGCAGCAGCTGCGTACTAAAAACAATATAAACCAAACGCGGCAGCTGGCCAAAAATTTGTATTTAATTTTAAACCCAACTCGAAATCCGCTGGGAAACGAATCAAGCAGCGCAACGCAACGCAACAATTGCCATTTTCAGTGAAACTGGGTTTTCTTGTTCCCATTGCTACTTCCACTTGCCAGTAATTTTCCAAGTACTACAAACTTCTATATATATTACGAACACTAAGCAGAAATTGTCTGCTAAGCGCTAATACATATATATATAAATATAAAAAAAAATATATATATATATATATGTTAACCAAGGCCAATAATACACAGCACAAATATTGTTTATTTTTTTTTAGCTCAATTTTGTTTTTAAAATTCACCGTTCAACAAATACTGCAATAAGTTTCACATTTTTTTTTCAAGAGATTTTTATTTCCACTCCGTTAAATATATAATAAAATTATCTTTGTAGAAACAATTGATTCTTTCAGCCAAAAAAATATGTCATATTTGTCATTATTTGTTATAGTTATAGTTATTTATATTTATTGTAGTTGCAATTTCAAAGAGCTGTTATAAATGCTAAAAATATTTCAATTTTTACTGTGTAAATGAAAAGTGAAATAAAGGCAACATTTGAGCGCTGTCTGCGTAGCTTTTGTCGATGTGTTGTCTGATTTCGACTGAACACTTTATAATTTTATTTTTCATTTAATTTTCCAGTTTTTTGGTTTTGCTGTGGACAAGCACTAATCAATTATGCAAATAACTCATACTTTTTCGATTAGACAGCTCTTATTAAAGTTGCCAAGTTCTGGTCGAGGCCGAGGCAACTTCGCAAACCATTCAATGGCAAATGCAATTTTATAGCTTCACCAGAATTCTGTGGCCAGCAATAACAATAAAGCCAGCCACAGCAGGAATGGCAATAGAACAATTTACAACGCATTGCATATCTGAGAATATCTCTATCTGCTGGGCGTATTTAAGTGAAAATAATGCATAAATTACGCCACAAGGCAGTCACCGAGTTTAGCATAACTTATCGCATATCCTATTTATATGACAACACATTTAAACACACCAATGCACACACACACATCACACACACACACACAACACATGAATATAAACGCTTATTTAATTAAATATAAATCGCTGGGCTGCTGAACATAAATTTAAACTCAACAAGGCAACGAAAAATACTCAAGTCAAACATAAAATACACTAAGGAATTCAATTAATTAAAGTCGAATTAAATATTAATTTTTTTGCCATGCAATTGAATAAATCGAATTAATTTCGAATTTCATTTAATAACGAAAAGTGATTTATTACTTATCTAACATAAAAGTTATAAGTCAAAATAGAAACTTATTGAAGGTATTAAAACAAGTGCTAAACATAAATTGAATTGCACATAAATTAAAACTTTTCGCTTTTAGATTCAGATTATACAAATCAAATAATTTACTTTTTTACCTAATTACAAATTATTTATTTGTTTTAAGCCGATCAAAATTGGCTTCTAATAACGATTTTATGTTTATTAGCACAAAGTACACAGAACTTGCATACAATTTAATATATATAAAACATTTGCATCTTTATTAAGCAAAATTGTTGAATAGACTTAAATTTACAAGATTTCATATATTGTAATAAAAATATCATATTGAATGCCAAAGTCAATGTAACCTGCTGGAAGATCAAACAGAAGCTTCAACGATGCCTTTTGTTGTGAGGCATTCGAATTCATTGCGCTGCAAATAAATAAAAGACGAGCCAAACCACTTTACCATTCAGCTTACTCCAATGCTTACACACACACACAAACACACATAAACACACACATACACACACACACACTCACTCGCATTGCAGCAATTAATCATTGAGTTAAGGCAGCTGGAAATCAGATTGTTCGCTTGCATTACGTTCACATGGCGTATGCGTAATGTCAAATAAATTACAATTTAGAGGCTGTTTGAGGCCACTTTAAGTGAGCCAAGTTAAAGTTGTGCTGCTGCTGCTGCTGCTGCTGAAAAAACACCTGTAGCCACAGCCAGAGCTGCTCCCGTAATCCTTTGTTAAATATCTGATGTTTAAATCCAGCATTTATATAGATATATGTATATTATATGTATATTATATGTATATATATATATATATATATATACATATATAAATTCATTATTTATGCTGCATAATCAATCAATATGTTGCTTGATTTTATTATTTCTTTATTTTCATTGTTCACCATGATTGCTGACGTTTCGTTACCATTTTTGGGCTCCCTTCACTGGCGCATCGTCGCAAGTCCTTTGGACCCCCCCCCCCCCCATCCACAACACACAGGTTTTTGGCCTTCTGCACTGCTCGCGCTGTAATTCGCGTTAGTCGCTCCAGCAATTTATATCAATACAGATCCAATCGCGTGTCCTTCGCATATCTCCTCCCCCCCCCCCCCGTGCTTGCTGCCACTATGCTCTAAGTGTACGTGAGTGTTTAGGAGGGGGGACTGTGTGTGTGTGTCTGCTGATTTGATGCTTCTTTTTTGCTTTTTGTCTTTGATTGAGCTTGTTATGTAGCCACCCGCACCACCACCCCCACCACCACCACCATTACACAATCCAGCAACAAATTTACCAGCCCCATTGTATTTGTCTATCTAACTGCAGTGATGCCGTCGCTGTCGCCATTAGTCATGGTCGTACCACGCCCTCCATCTCAACTCAACTCACCTCTCACACTCTCCCTCTCTCCCTCACTCTCTCACTCTCTATATATATATCTTTCTCTCCATCATCTTTATTGAAGTCGTTCAAATGATTCTCTATATAGATTTGGTTTGGCGGAATTTGGTTTTTTTTTTTTATTATATTTTTTTTTTTGCTTTTGATTCGTTGACTCCAACTGGTGCGGCAATATACATTTAAATGTCGCACGTTTCCTACCCCTAGGTGGCGCTTTAAGGGCCTAACACAACATCGTGACAACTGAAGCTTCAGTTCGCATTGACAGTCAATATTTGTTATTGATTTTGTCATAACAACATTCCCAATGCGTCGATAAATTTGAAATAACGCATTTTACCTTCCGGCCTTACAGCTAACACGAGCCGAGGAGGAGGCTTTGCATCTGGAGACACGTTAGAAGTACTACGCCCTTTATATATAGCTTGTCCAAAAAACTTTATGTACCCCTGGGAGTCATGAGATGAGGCAAGTGGCAAGCAAGTGCACATTAGTTGTATAATAATTACAGCTATTCTAAAGCCTGTTCTTGAGTGTGTGGCTACATTTGCAATGTGCGTGTGTGTGTTGGTGTGTGTGTGTGTGTGTGTCAGCTTTCAGCATGTTTGTTAACTCGTCTCTAAACTGAATCAAAGCAACAGCCAAATTCACTGGGCAAAAACCGTTTGAACTTGTTTTACTAACTGAATAGAAAACCATTCGAATTTATTCGACTGTAAATTACAATCTTTTCATGCATATTTTAAAGGCTAAAACTCGACCTTTGCTAAAGATAAATAATAATTTAAAAAAAAAACAATTTCTTTACTCAGTAAATTATTGCTTAAAGTACTTGCTAGCTGCAGGTTTACACATAAATCTCAGTTAAGGTTGAGGAAAATCAATAAACTAATTCCCACAAATGGAGGAATCTCAGATAGACATATGCACTTAAGGAAAGCTGTTTACTGAAAATGCATTGTTTGATTATGCAGCAGCTAAAATGGTTTAATTTCAGACCGAGTTTCCCAAGGATTGCTGTTGTGCCATTGCCACATGAGTGTGTGGCAAGTTAAAAGTGTGTCTGGAACTGTGTGTGTGTGTGTGTGTGTGGATGGAGGCGTATGTAATGTGATGTGATGTGACGGAGTGGGATGTGATGTTGTCGTGGTAACTTTTAATCGGCTCTGCGTCGCACAGTTCCTCATGAGAGTCACATTTGGAGGCTGACAGCAGAGCAGCAGCAGCAGCAGAGTGTTTTTTTTTAAGAAGGATGTCGCGAGGATGTCTCCCACGTCTTCGTCTTCGTCTTCGTTTTGGCCTGTCGTCAGAGTACGTCAAACTGAACTTTAAATTTGCATACGGCCATCAGTCAGGAGTTGCCTGCACATGTTCCCTGCACTTATCAGATCCTGCCCCCTCTCCACTCCCCACTGCTGATGTTGCCTCTTACTGCTGCTGCTGCTGCTCATTCGTCTTGTAAACATGAAGTTAAGAGCCATTAATTTAGCCACCCAAAAAACCACCCACGCACATTTGCATTGCGTTAAAATCACTTTGGTCGCAAGTATTAGTGATTCGCACGTGAGAAAGCAGCTGCCTCAACCTGCCTTGCCCCCGACTTTTGCCACAGTTATCGTTCTTGCCACCGACACGTTCGTTGCAAATTTTTTAGCTGTCTTGAGTAGCGCAAGGAAAAACTTTTTCATCTCTTTGATTTCACTGCCTAGGCGAAAAATGCTTAAGTGAATTTCATCATGTGCCGCTTACGCACAAGATCTTTGCCACGCCTCTTCACCCCCCATGTTCTCATCGTGATTTACGCAATGCTGCGAAACTTTTAATTTAATTTACTTTGATGCGATTATTTCTCGCTTACCCAATAATTGCTAGACATGGCGTATACGCATTATATCCAATTGAACCTGCCATAATATCAATGCTTATTAGGACGCTGCCCCAAGGACTCGACTTGGGGCAAGTTGTTTACAAGAACTAAAGGACACTCACCTGCCAGTTTGCCAACCGTCTGTCATTTTCTGCCATGTTGTGTCTGTGTGTGTTTGTGTGAATGTTTTTTTTTTTATTATTTCTTCTTTTTTGTGTTGTCGTCTCAAGAGGCTGCCCAATGTTGATCCCTATTAGTAGCACAAACAAGTTTGCCTCGGCTATCGAAGGATATGTGCCGATGTTATCTGCCTAGCCTGTAAGTCCTGTGGCTCAACCCAGGGAATCTAGGGTAGGGGTAGGGGGGTTGAGCTGAATGCAACCAGTGCGAGAAACTCTGTGCTTCCAATTGTCCATTCGGCTTAACCGCAAATCCTTTTTAACATATAAAAAGTAACGTTTTGCGGCCATCCCAGCAATCCTGCCTGCCTCCTCCTAGCTTCTGTCAGTATCTGTCCACAAGTATACATATATCTGATTGTCTGTGTGTGTGTGTGTGTGTGTAAGCGTTTGTGTGTATTCCCATTGTCCTGCGTCCCAGTGTCCTTGTGCGTTACGTTCAATTGAATTTGCGATATGTGAATATTTAAGCACTGTGCAGGGACAGCAGCAACAGCAGGGACCCAGGAGCAAAACTCCTGTTTTTCATTGTTACAATTGCTGCTGCTGCTTCTCCTGCTGCTTGTAGCTTGTTGTATCCACATAACTATCATTGCTTTTGTGCCGCAACATGGGGCAGGGACTGTGGCAGCGTGTGCGATTGAATTTTTATTGCATGATAACGGCAAACACCAGGTGAGTTAAGCAGACAGTGGACAAGGAGAGGAGGATCCACAGCTGACTGTAGCAAACATTGTAAATATTGCAAAATATTTGCTCTTCGAAGATTTGTGCTAACCACGGAGCAAGTTTATTGATTCGTCGCCTCGCTTTACATATTACTCAATGCCGGACGCCTAAACTGACAGCATTTGCAAAGTGACACACCTAACGAGGAGTCGTTGGAAATTGGACGGACGAACGGACATGATTGAGTCAGAGACAATGACAGAGTTGAGCATGGGGGCAAAGCAGCAAAGATTTACGGTTACTTTTGTTGCAAATGCGCAATGCTCAAAAACAAATAAATTGCTGTTGAGACAACATTTGCTTTCGTTCTCAGCAGTCTGACATTCAAATTTACTATGTAAAATCAAAATAATTTAAAAAAATACGCACTATATAAAATATAAATTAATTTCCTTTGGTTACAAGTGTAATGGAATTTGGCCAAGATTAGATCAAAGTCATTATTGAAATTTACTATGTAAAATCAAAATAATTTAAAAAAAAAAAATATAACTATATAAAATATAAATTAATTTCTTATGGTTAAAAATCTAATGGAAGATTAGATCAGAGTCATCATTGAAATTTACTACATAAAATCAAAATAATTAAAAAAAAAAAATACAACTATATAAAATATAAATTAATTTTCCTTGGTTACCAATGTGATGGAATTTGGCTAAGATTAGATCAAAGTCATCAAATGAAAATGTTTACATTTTTATTTTTTTTTTTAATTCAACTGCAATGAGATTTAAGGCTATACAACTAAATCAAAGTTAGCTTAGAAACTTAAAGTAATCTATATTAATTATAAGAGTTAGCTTTAAGATCAGAATTAATTTGAAACTTGCGTTTTATTACGCCGACAGAAGTGCTTATTTTTTGTGGCACGAAAGAAAAAAAAATGCCAGCGCAGCCAGATCAATTTCGGGGAAAACTTTTTAGAAAATTGAACCGAATTTACGGCGCATTGGCTAAAATTGTGGACTGAGAAGAGGAGAAGGGGGAGGTGGAGGAGGAGGGGTAGGGAGGAGGGGTAGGGAGGAGTGATAGGCGAGACCACCCGCATGTCCAAAAGGACATTTGCCAAGATGCTTCTTGCTGCGCCTGTTTATGTTTACGTTTATGTTTATGTTTATGTTTATGCGTGTGTGTGCTGACGGAGTGTGTGTGTCTATGTGTGTGTGTGTGTGTGTGTCTGGGTGTGTGTTTGGGGTTTTACTGTCTGTGATTTGATGTTTACAAAAGCAAAGGATGCGGCACAGTTAGTCGCAAGGCGATGGCTTTTAGAGTGCAAAGGATGAAGGACGACGACGACGACGACGCGTTGAGGCAACATCAGCAGCAGAAGCTGAAGCAGCAAGTGATTTCAATAAATTTGATGGCTTTCCATTTGCAACCCAAACTCAATCGCAGTAAAAAATTTCGAATTACGCTCTGAGAAAAAAAAGAGGGTGCGTAAGAGACATAGAGAAAGAGACAGAGAGAGAGACAGAGAGAGAGAGAGAGATGGAACGAGTGGGCAAACCTTTTAGAAAAGCAGCAGAAGATGCGAGCAGGAATCCTGCCTTACTCATGACTAATACAAGCAAAGTTATTGACATGGCAGTGGGTTTAGATTTCGCTCCCTACAAGGGCAAGTATATACATATATATATATGTATATATATATATATATATAGATAGTTCCCTCATACAATCACACACACACAAGAAGTATGTCCCAATTCGGGGGCTGCGTATAACTTCAAAATGACTGCTTTATGTAAATCCCACGGATAACGTTTTGCAAATTGAATTTTTAGCATTCTATTTTATTTATTTTTCACTTCTTTTTTTTTTTTGTCGATGGTGTCGGTTGGTGTTGGTGGTGGTTCTGCTGTCATCCCCGCCTAGCATCGCAGGCCCAGCCAAGCCACCATTCACCCTGCCCCCGATTTAGTTTCAACGGCATCCGCAGTCGCATTTACTTCTATCGCTTGTGCCCCCTATCGCTCAACATTTAACAGCCCAGCTCATAGATACTTGCCCCTACCGCCCGCTGCCCTAAACATTTGGTTGCATGACAGTTAAGCCGGGCCCGGATAAGCAGCGGCTGTGGCAGTGGCAGTGGCAGCGACAGCGACAGCGACAGCAGAGCCGACATCAACGACAGCCACGATAGCGAAATGCGAACTGAACTGAAAGCCAACTGTCAGACATTGATATTAGCATTTAGGCATAGATATGTATATATATATATACATATATATATATATTTATATATATGTATGTATATATGATTGGTTCTTCAGACAACATACCCTTTATCCTAATCGAGAGAGCCACAGGAGAGTGCCAAGTGATGTAGGATTCTAATTTGATTAACATCCAAAAATAAGTATCAAAGTAGACACTTATCATGCTTCCAAAATAAACCAATCTAAATCAAATTAATTGTTAACGACAACTGTTAACAAATTTAAGAAAATTCCCATCAGTATATCAATAAAAAAAAAATATATATATATATATATATTAAAGATAAACATATTTAAATACTTAAACAACACATTTTTCTCTTTCATTTTTGTTTCCATTAAACCAATTTATCTTTGCTGCTTAAAAACAAATTGCAATTATATTTATTTAATTAATTAATATAATGTGCCAATTTCTGTTTTGCAAACTATTTATTATTAATTAAAGTTCGTTTACAGTTTTGTTATTGAGCAAAAAAAAAGGGAGGTTGACTTGCATAAAAAGAATGCATTTAATTTTTCATCAGTCAAATAAACGAGAAAATACTTTATATATATTTATTGAAATATATATTTTTATCTTTTATATGTAATAATTTTGTTGGGTTTGTGCCTTTAAAAAAAAAATGCATTCAACTGAATTGAATAAACGCCGACAGTTTCTACTTTTGGTATTGAGATCATCTCAATAAATGCCAAAGTTAATTATATGAAACCATAATTGATATCAATTAAGGCAACTGCAAAACTAATTATAATTTAAATAGTGACACTGAGAAATTGCATGATATTATTTTGTGAAAAAACAAATAAGAAAAAAGTAAAAAAAAGATGGGAATAGTTAATATTAATCAGTATTTAAATTTAGTTAATATCTTAAACAGTTTCATATTTTAAATACTTTAAGCTTGCTAATTATTTGCTGGTAAGTTTATGGTTAACAATTAAAAGTTGCTAAAAATAACAATAAATTAAAATTGATACCCATAATGGTAACACGATTGTTGTTGTTGTTGTTGTTGTTTCTCTTATTGCGGGCCATTTGAATTTGTTACTCATTGTTATTGTTATTGTTGCAGCAACAATTATTGTTGTTGCTGCTTCAATTGTTGTTGTTGTTTTTGTTGTTTTTGTTGTAGTTGTTGTTGTTCGATTTTATTGCTGCCTTGTCATTTGGCATTCGACTAATGAGTTTTGTGATTTCTCATTTATTCATTGAATTTTTTAATTAGTCTGCTTTTTTATGTCCACCAAAATGTTGTAGTTGTGCCGTTGTTGCTTTTTATTGTTGTTGTTGTTGTTATTGTTTGCACTGCTGTCAGTTCTGATGTACTTTTTTTTTTTTTTTTTTTGCTGTAGTTTTACTGTTGCTGCTGACGGGATAAATGTTGTAATTGAAAAATAAATGAGGCAATCAACTTTCTGACCTGTCATGTAGCGAATATTTTAGCTATTGACCTCGGCACACTGCTGAAACTGTCCACAACCCACCTCGCCACTCTACCGTGTTGCCCCTGGACCACCTCGGCGACCAACACATCAAAATTACAATGTTGTGGCAGCCGCTATCGCCGGTCCCCCGAAAGGTAATTATGGGTCTGGGCCTGGGTCGATTGGTCGGGTAGTCGGCTGCTCGACTGGTTGACTGCGCTGTCCTGGCCAGGTCAGGCCAGGCTGGTGTGGTCTGGTCTGGGCTGGTCTGGGCTGGGGCTGGTCTGGTCCTGGCATGGTGAAGGGCTCCTCGTTGTCCGCTCAGTGCCTTCATTTTGCATGTTGCTGCGCTGAGCTTTTTTGATTGTAATTGTTGTCGATTGTCATTACAGTTGCCGCCTGCTCGCTTCTCCGCCTGATTGTTGTGGTGGATACTTGCTGCTCGCCGCTCTCCCAATTTTATCCGCCACATCGCTGTCGTCATCCCTCTGTCAATCCCAGTCGCCATTGTTCCGCCTGTTTTGTTGCGGCCTTGTTGCGCGGTTTGTTTGTTGGTTGCAACGCATTCCCGCTGCTGTCAACACAATGGTTGTTAGCAACGACACCCTCCCGATACCCCCCTTCCCCCCTAAACCAAACCCAGGCTTCATTGTCGACCGCAGCCAGTGTCCAGCATCAAAAAAACTTTTGCTGCCAGATTTTGTAAAATTAACGTAAAATCAGTTGTAAGCTTTATTCCAATTCTGATTTGTTTATTTAAATGATCTTGTTATTTAGATTATAAGTTAATATTAGCGTATTTCACGATTTTTAATTATTTGTTGAGTTTACATATTTCATCACTAAAATATGTTTCTCATATACTGATTAAAACTGCGTATTTAATGCATTTCTCGGAGTAGTTTTATTGCAAAGGAATGTTTATCTGGTCACGGGGGGGGGGGGGTGAAGAGGGCGGTGCCACACCTTTTGTGCTCCTTTTAGCACTAGGCTCTGGTCCTGGTCTTTTCTAATGGGCTCGCTTATGGCTTGTACCCGCATTGAAATGCAAAAATAAATGCTCTGCGATAATATGCAAAAACAATAACAAAAAAACACACTCTGGCAATGTTGGGGTTGGGCGTGTCGGGGGCAAGTGGCAAGTGGCAAGTGGAAAGTAACACGGGTAAGAGCGCCACACAGCGACAACTTCATTACGCGTGATTTAAGGACAATTGTAGCCGACACCTAACAGAGCCAACTTTTTGGCCAGAGTTAAGGTTGTCGTGCGAGGGGCAGGGGCAAGGTGTCGCCCGGATGTTTGCTGCTGACAAAATGTGAGTCAGAAGCCGCACGCAAAAGAGACACGCCCCCTCCCCCACCCACACTTCTTCCCAGCTTGTCGCTGTTTGTTGCGTTTTATTTATTTAAACGCATTTGTGTAAATTATCATTTTAAATTGCTTGCCAGAGAGCAATGCGGCAAAGTGAGGTGTAGTTAGAGGGGGGGAGAGGAGACTGGAGGTGGCAGTCAAAGTAATATATAAATAAATGAATGTTGCGTGTACAAACGGAGCAGCAGCTCTCAGACTCATTTTACTTACTTTACAATGACATTTGCAATGTAATTTAATGAGTCACAATCTTGTTCTCCAAACTGCCTGACACTTCCTACGGACTTATGTAGAGAGATGGGAGAGGGGGGCTGCTGCCGAAGATTGATGTTTGGGTTGGCGAACTTTAAATGGAATTCAAAAAAAGGTTACAAATAACTTGGTCATAATGATGATACCCAGCACCCAGGGGGCAAACTGCTCAGTTTCTCTCTACATTCTCGCTCTCTCTCTCTCTCTTTTTATCCGGCAATCTCTCTTTTTACTTGGTCTGTTCATTTTTTTTTCTGCTGACCATGTCTTTATTATGATTTCTCCTCTTTTTTTTTTTTTGTATGCAAGTTAATTTGTGGGCGCACGCCACTTGGCCACTCTGGCCGCCGATGTGGGAGTTGCTCTTTCTTTTCACATGTGCTGCGAAAAATGCTGTGCAAATTTTTGCGCACGAGCGAAACTCAAACTGTAACTAAAAACAGCGCAGCAATTTCACTTCGGTCCCACAAAGTGATGGAGCAAAAGTTAAAGTGGCGGCCAGCGGTTGGCTGGATGGTTTGGGTGGAGTTGGTAGTTGGTGGATGTGATGTGCTGGTGGTTCAAGTCCAGGCAGCGTCGCTGTCACTGCCTCAGCTCGTGGTCCTGAATGCCAAGTAAGGCAAAGGCGGCTAAAGGAGTCGTCGGCAAGTAAATCACTTGAACAGCAGCCAAGACGAGAAGGGGGGTGGGTTGCGGGGGAGGCGCACGTTGCGCTGCCATTTTGATTTAGCAACGACTCAAAAGGTAACTAACAAAGGCAGCTCAAGCCCCGGCCAGAACATGGCCTCATCCAGAGACTCGAGACACGCAGCAGCAAGTGAAAAATATTTTCTGTATTTTTTTTTTCGTATTTTTTTTTTTGCTTGGACCGCACAATTTTTCTTACTTTACCTACGAAGTGGAAGCGTTTTTTGAAAAATTGGCTGCTACTTTTCGGGTTGCTGTCACGTCAGGGCGCCAAGGTGAGCACTTCACGAAAGTTTTGGCCCCATTGCCATAATGATGATGTCACCACACAGACCTGCCCCCAAACTTGACCTGCCCCCAAGCCAAAATTGTAATGGAATGGATTTATTTAAGTATCTGCGCGCCCAAAGATTGACGCATCCCCAACGCAAAAGGCAACTGCACAGATTTTGCCTGGCATAAGCTGAAGCTGAAGCTGTAGCTGGAGCTGGAGATTGAGATGAAGCTATAAGCATGTATTTGCAATCTCTGTGATAGGCGGGGCAAAACTTTGACGCTGGCCTAATGAGCTTTAATAAGAGTCAAGTTGCAACTTGTTCGGTCAGTGTCCTTACACACACACACACACACAAACGCAACGGAAGCGGGTCGAAGAAAAGAAAAGTAGCCACGCACGCTTTCAAAGCAAACTAGAGGGGGAACCTCGGGGGAAAGGGGGAAAAAAAAGTGGCAACGCAGGCTGCTGTGCATTTGAGCGCAAAACTTATTTCTGTCACGGAAATTAAATTTGCTCGCCATTGCTCCGGGGCCAAAGTGAGTGAAGGCCTCGACGCTCAAGCTCAGTGAAGCTCTTTGCCTAAATCATGCCCGACAGCCTCATGGAGAGAGAGAGAGAGAGGGTGGGCCATGGCCCAAACACACACAAAAACGCCCATTGCACACCCGCACCCAACCCGCTCCTCCTTCACCCACAAGGCTTCCTTTGCTTTTCGGTCCTCCTCACTGCTAAGGCGACAATTATACGCTTTTAATCTCTTTTGAACGTCGCAAACGTGCTCAAAATTCTCAAAATCTTTTCACCCGCCGACTGAACGACAAGTGAGAACTTTGCTACTGATTGCTTGTATACATATATATATATATATATATGAATTTTCTTTTTTTGGGCTTGACGCTGTTTTTGTACATAAATGAAACACGCCTTAAATCTATTGGGAAAATCTGTTAAGGCTACGTTTAACACGGTGCAACTATTTATTAGCAAAGCATAATTGAGGATTGTAAAAATTCTACATTTTCAATATCTTTAAATTTTTGATGTTGTAAATTTATGTTTTTATAAATAGAAATATTTTACTGATTTATAACTGATTTAAGTAGAGAACAAAAACAGCTTGCTTGCAAATTGTTAATTTGTATATTTTAATTACTCAACAAAATTTAACTTTACTTTAAAGTTTAAAAATTATTTACTACAACAGATTGCTTGCAAATTGTCAATTCGTCTATTTTAATTACTCAACAAATTTAAATTTATTATAAAGTATAAAGTTTATTTATTTATATGTTTCAACTAATTAAACTTTACTTTAAAGTATAATATTTATTTATTTAAAGGCTTTAAACTTTAAAGTTAACTTTAATTTGTTGAGTAATTAAAATAGATAAATTACTTATTTGTAAGCAATTTATAATTTTCTACTTAAATCAGTTAGAAAACTATTTATTAGCAAAAAATAACTGAGTATTGTACAAATTCTACATTTTGTTAAGGCATATTTAAATTGTTCAAGTTTAATATTTATTTATTTATAAGTTTTAAACTTTAAAGTCAACCTAAATTTGTTGAGTATTTAAAAAAAAAACAAATTACCAATTTACAAGCAATTTGTATTTTTCTACTTAAAACAGTAAAATATTTCAATTTCCCACTGAGTCAGCCAGTTGGGCTGACGTGAACGGCCCTGGCATAAATTTCACTTCTACCGTTTTATGATAGCCGCCATTAGGTGTCATGTAAACGAATGTCCAACTGCGCCTGTTTAGGTGGCCATATCCGTTTCCAACACACGCACACACACACACACGCACACGCACACACGTACACTCGAGGCTCGTGCATTATGTGCCGCAACAAACGCCAGCAGCAGCAGCAGCAGTGACAGCAGCAGCTGCACTTTATGCCACAAGCTCCCAGCCTTTCCCCCCCCCCCCCGCGCACCTGCTCTTAACCACGCTTTTGTGCAGCTGCTGAAAATTATATGTTTACGGGCAGCAAGCACAAATGTAAACGTAAACACACATTAACGTGGCTCCCATACAATATTTTTCACTCAAGGTTGTTGCGAAGGTGCGAGGGTGCGAGGGTGCGAAGGGGCTGGCGACAGCAGCGTGTTGCAACCGTGTCCATATGAAACGGCCGCCAGTTGTTGCGTCTCGACCTAGGCCTGATTATGACATGCCACATTTGTCAGCGAGGCAAGCAAAGTCGCTTGCATATTTTTTGAATAGGCAAATTGGTCTCCTTTTTTTTTTGCTCACAACCAGCACAATTTTTATTTCGCAGCTGGCAAACTAAGCAATATTACAACAATTAAAAGTTTGGTGTGCAAGATTATTTAAGCAAAAATATTTAATTTTTTGCGCTCTCAACATTAAAAAAATATTTAAATTAAATTTTAGAAATTTATAGAATAGAATTTTTAGAATTTACTTAGCCTCTTCAATAAATTTTAAGTATATTTAGGTTATATTTTTATATTTGCTTGTTTTAGCATGAATATTTTTTAGAAAAAATATTTAAATTAAATTTTAGAAATTAAAAAGCATAGAACTGTAGAATTATAGAATTTACTTAGCCTCTTCTATACATTTTAAATAAATTATAAATATATTTTTTTATTGGCTTATTTCAGCATAGATATTTTTTAGATAATCCATTTTAACGTATTTATAAAACAACAAATTAATGAAAAATTTAATTTCAAAATTTAAAATATTTCGTCTACCTGATTGCAAGGAGTGTGACAAGAGCAACATCTTTTTCTCAGTGCATAAATTGCATCTTCGTAAAATCTCAGAGCTGTCATTTTTTGTGCTTCTTTTTTTTTTGGCAATGGCTGCTGCTGCTGTTGTTGCAGTTGCAACAAAAATGGAAACTGTGGCCATAAATTGCGTCTGCCTGGCAAATTTCCGCCAGTTTGCCAGCGCTGCTGTCATTGTTGACATATTTGCACAACTATCTGAAGGTGAGTGAGAGACAAACATTGATTTCGTATTCGGAGAACCACCTGTCAATAACAACAACAACAACAATAGCAAACCAGAGGCTACAACAACAACAACAATAAGTGTAGATGGTTTAAGTGTTCTGGGTTGAAATTTTATCCAGCACTCTCAGATAGAGACTGGCATCTCGCCTCGCCTCGTTTCGCCTCGCTTCGATTGCTTTTTCTACGCCTGTCGCATATTTTAAATCCCCAGTTGAGTGGCAATCAAACAAGCAGCCAGCCAACCAGCCAGCCAGTCAGTCAGCCAACCCAACCGGGCATTGGCAGCTTGTCGACCCCTTGACCTCTCCACAGTTGAACGCCTCAGAATTTGCCACCCTAAGGCCAGGCAGCAGCAGACGGGCTTAATTAAACAAGCGCAGCGGCACCTTAACGACCAGCAGGAGGCAAAGCAGCCAACGCTGCTTAGCTAAGATGAGGCTAAGGATGAAGATGAAGATGAGACTTGGCTCTGGACAACTTTTAAAAATGATAATAATTTGCTCTCGGCGAGCGCTGAGGTAACGCATTTGACATGGCTATCGTGCCGTGTCCTTTTTGCATTTGTTGCACTGCAAAAAAAAAAAAATTGTAAAGTTGCAATTAAATTCCGTTTTATATATTTCTTTTTACTATTTAAACTTGTTGTGAAAATTAAAACTTGATTTGTTCGCAACAGTTTTTTTTGTTTTTGTTATATACAATTTTTTTGTAATAAACATAAATCTTTAAGATTTTTAGCTGTGTAGTCAGCCTAGCTCATTGCCCGACCACGCAATGGACGCCGCTAACAACGTCTCCATTTTGTTATGGCCATAATTATATTTGACTACCGTTAACGTTAACGTTGTCATTGCCTTTTGCCATTCGCCTCGGAGTCTATGGCTTTGTTCTATGAGGGCTAATCCAGGTGGCCATAGTCCCGGACTTTGTCGCCTTTGTCGCTGTTTTATTTAATTTCCATTTTCATTTCAATTGGCCATGTTAGAGGGAACATAGCCATAGCAATGTTCAGCAATGGCAATGGCAATGTGAATGTCAATGGGAATCGGAATTGGAATTGGAATGGCAACGGGAATGTGAATGTGAATGGGAATGGGAATGGGAATGGTAATGGCAACGATTGCAGAAGGCATCGTCGTCCTTTCAAGTCAGTCTACAATTGCTTTATAAGTAGCTAAGAATCGTCACTTTCTGAAGAGTCAAATCATTGCGATTTCATGGCAATTGTTGTCGTCATTTTTGTTGTTGTTCCTGCTGCAGCACTTGTTACATGACCAATTGCACATTTAAGTGCCAATGCCACCTGAGCCGACACAATGGGAATCCGTGAAGTGGCCTTTGCAAAGCAAAGCATTTTACGACTCGGAATCAGCTCAAGCTGCAAATCAGCACGTCGACACTATTGCAATAGTTGCGCTTTTGAGGCAGGAGCAACTGTAGCACCTGTGAAAATGTAACCATTTCGTCACCTGGGCAACAGCTGTGCGTTTCGCTTCGTTGGATTTCAATGTAAAATTTCAAAATGACGCGAAAATAGTCTGTAAGGATTTATAATCTCTTGAATCAATCAATGAAATGTGTGGCAGTTAGATGGGGAACAAACTCTGTGTGCCACTAACAGTTGATCAATATTAAATGAAATTTATATTCTATACAAATGAGATGACTTCATCTATAAAATTATAGTTTTATAGCTATTTAAATTGATTTAAGAAAATCAGCGGCAGTTATTAATAAATTAAATTAATTCATATTTTGTTGGCGTTAAGCTTTATTTTTTTTGTACACCCATTTATCATGATTTTATCTATTTAAGAATTCATTTCTCTGGCCCATACAACAAATGAGAAGACTTAGTTTTCAAAATTATAGTTTTATAGCCATGTAAATTGATTTAAGGAATTTATAGGCAGTTATCAATTAATTTAGTTAAGATTGCATATATTTAACAATATTTTCTTATTTCTGGCACACATAATAAAACATAAGATGATCAATATTGTATCAAATTATATTTCAGAGGCAGTTATTAATAAATTTAATTAATTCATAGTTTGTTGGCGTTAAACTTCATATTTTTGTACTCCAACTTATCAAGATTTTATATATTTTAGAATTAATTTCTCTGGCCCACACAACAAATGAGAAGACTTCATTTTCTAAATTATAGTTTTATAGCTGTTTAAATTGATTTAAGAAAATCAGCGGCAGTTATTAATTAATTAAATTAATTCATAGTTTGTAGGCGTTAAGCTTTATTTTTTTTGTACACCCATTTATCCTGATTTTATCTATTTAAGAATTCATTTCTCTGGCCCACACAACAAATAAGAAGACTTAGTTTTCAAAATTATAGTTTTACAGCCATGTAAATTAGCTTAAGGAAATCAGAGGCAGTTATCAGTTAATTAAATTTATTCAAAGTTTTTCTGCCATAAACTTTATTTATTTGTACTTCAACTTAGCAAGTTTGTAACTATTTAAGAATTCTTTTCGCTGGCACACACATAATAAAGCATAAGTTATGCATGTGAAAATTAAAATCCAAGTGCAACACGCAGCATGAATAACTTGTTAAAAAATATCAAAATTAAATATAGATGCACTCACAATCAGACAAATGTACTCAGGGCCAGACAACTGGGTGCAGTAGGTGCAGTGAGCCTGCCACAAAAAAAGTCTGGGTGCATCCCAAACATTTAGCTCGCATTTTTGCACACAACCCAACGAATTTAATTTATTCGTGCAACTTTTTTATGCCGAATTTACGAGCACTGCACGAAAACTGGTGGCTGTTGCTATTATTTTTTCAACTTTTTTTTTTTTTTTTTGTGCTGTCTCTCTTTAGCTGTTACTGTGGCCATGCCTTTCGGAAGGGCTGAATCTGAGCTTGGTTGTGGTGAGCATCAGCTAGGTTCGCAACTGATGACTGTGTCCTTGTTGCTACTCCTGCTGCTGCTGTTGTTGCAACGTCCTGCAATGGTGCGCGCTATTCTGTGTTGCGTGTGTTGCCCCGTGTGTCCCCCGCATGTAAGCGTCATAGCCACACCAATTTATTTATTCCTGGATTTCAGTTTTTAGTTTGCCGTACGTTTTTCCACTACTTGCTGCGTAACAAAACCAAACGAAAAGCGCACAAAAGTGTTGCATGCCTCCGACTACAGAGATAAAGATACTCTGTAAAATATAATCTCTAAGATATCAAAAAAAAAAAAAAACATATCTTATGTAAATCTATTTACTAAGCTTTTTAGCTGCTTAGAAATGTATAAATTTTATTTTTACAAAAATGAATTTTTAAATTCGTGGCACAGCATCAAAAAAATTCCGAAAATCAAGTCGCTGTTTCTTTTCGACTATTATTTAAATGCAACAGCAATTATTCGCCTGACAGACCGTGCTACATGCTGCCCGCATGTGGTATAAAAATCACTTGATGCGTTGAAATGGCGTTGCCAGACCGTCGAGAGTGGGCGAGTCGGTGGCAGCGCGCGTTAAAATTTCGTTATTATGTTGACAGCATTTTTGCTATTTTTACTTGAAAGCTTAACCAAGCGCACAATCACACACCCACACACACACACTCAGAGAGAAGGGGAGGGATGGGAGAGAGATAGACAGAGACACACACATGACGTCCCTTGGTGTTATTTTGGTGTTTCCCCAAGCTTGTTTTTTGGTTCGCTGGCCCTGGTCCTGGCCGAGGTCTCAACCGTCGTCGCTTGTCAGTGATATATGTAAAATATTTTACCAAGTGCAGCCACCAACTGCAGGCAACTGAGCTATTTTGTGGCAATAAGCATGAAATTTAAATGAGTGTCAGCCCCGACCCGGCCCCACAGACGCACCCGACCACTTATTCAATCCCCAAACACCCAAAATCCCCTCCCCACCCCCATCACATATGTAGTTGCATATCCAGCCAAAAGAAAAAAAGTTACTCTTGTGAATACCGCTCGCAATTAGTGAGCTCGTCGTTCCGCAACACACGGAAATATTAAAGAATATATTCAATATATATATATATATATATATATATATATATATATATATATATATATATTTGTATATACGGCAACTAAATCAAATAATTGTTCAAGTGGCGAGCTCTAAAACTAAACCAAAAATCTGCACAACAGCAAAAAAAATGATCAAATTATTGAATTGCATTGCGAGGCGGCATAGGATTGCTCTACAAATTAAATAGGCAGTTAATCTGAAATCTGACTTTTGAAATCATATAACAAAAATTAAAAATAAGGTTGCTTAATAAACAATAAAATGTATATTCTACATTTATATCTTTACTTAGTTACTAACAAGAAAATACATTTAATTTTGATAATCTCTTTTTGTGTATACTCTGCATTTACATCTTTACTAATTACTAACAAGAAAATACATTTAAAAATATTAAATTATTATTTAATAATATTAATGATATTCTTTTTTAGTTGTGTTTATTACTACAAACTGAATATGTATTAATCCTTTACCTGATATCATTTCCATAGTGTATTCAAAAATAAATAAAATTGCTGGCTAATGAGCCAAATCTAACTACTAAAGCAAAAGCGCATCAATACTTGCTAAAATATGAGTTTTGAAATGCCACTCAGGTGAAAACAAATCCACAACAAAAATGTTAATAATATTTTGCCTAGTGAATCGCATCAATGTTGAAAACTATGCAATATTTTTGTTAGCTTAAATTATATTCAGAAAGAGCACAAAATATAGCGAGAAAGAGAGAGAGAGAGAGAGAGAGAGCGAGAGATGGGTTTAAGTACAGGAAGAAAGTAAAAAAAATGCAACATTTGTTCAGTTACTTTATTTATTTATAATGTTTGAAGTTAACATTAGTTAACAGCTTATGCAGAAGGTGGGGAGGAAGGCAGGAACTGGAACAGGATGCGGAGAAGCTTCCAAGGCAAAAGCAACAAGGCAACACAACCTGCGAAATCTGACAGTTGTGTGTGTTGAGTGTGTGTGTGTGTGTGTGTGTGTGTGTGTGTGTGTGTGTGTGTGTGTGTGGGTGGGTTATGCAAGGTGCAGATTAAATGCGCTTAGGGTTGTTCTTGCTACATACATATTTGTTGCCCCAGAATGGGGATGCGCTTACACAAATTTCTGGTATTATGTTGCATACTCGACTTTTTTTTTTCGAGCAGCTCGGAGGTAATTTATGATTGTGAACGCACAAAAACACAGTCAAAAGCGGGAATCACAATGAACATTTGGAATGAGGGTGAAATAGAGCGTAAGAGAAACAGAAGGGGGGATTCTCCCCCTGGGGTCAAAACAGCAGCTGCCGGTAAAACAAAACCGACAAAAAGCAAAACAAATGATGTTAAGTGACGCGCAGCTTTTGTGGATATGAAAACCAAGCGTTCGATTCTCAAGATGCATGATAAGATAAATAGAACAAAAGTCCTGCAGACATACACCAACACACCAACACACACACACACACACACATAAACACCCAACTATGTTTTTGGGGGATGTTTTCTAAGATATGGTATGGGTACGTGAAGTCAATCAAGGGCGCAGCAAGGTTTGTATATATATATATATATAAATATATACATAAATATATACTTAAATATATAAATACATAAATGTATATAAATATGTACATTTATAGTGGGAGCAATCTGCAAGGTGAATAACACATTGCAATACTAGATTTGAACTCTTCAAGTTTATTTCAAAAGTTAACAGACAAAATTCACGCTTGAATTGTTTTTATCGGTTTGCTCATAATTTGTTAAAATAAATAATAATAAATAACAATAATAAATATTCATCAATTTGAGTTTGCCAACAATTTGTATGCTCTTTTAAAATTTTATTAGGTATACATTTTTTAATTTCATATTAAATAAAATTTGTCTATTTTGGATATCTTTCATCATTGCTTGTACTGGTTTCCATTTAAGATTTAAATGTCTGTTTAACCAGTCAGCGCTTAGCTGCCTTGTGTGCATAATGGGTAAGCTTAGATGCATTGAACTCTTAAGCCAAGTCAAAGTGTCTTGCACTCTTTGCACGCCAACTGCACCACAGGACAGTCCTGTGGCGACTGCGAAAATCCTTACGGTTTCCATTTCAATCAGTGCTAAAACACACACGCGGCCATCGAATGGCTTCCAACTGCGATGAACTTGGCGTTTTTCAAGCTCGCCCTTGCATTATTTATCGCCGTAATTTGAGAACTTAGACAGAGACGTAGACAGAGGCAGATAGAAGAAGAAGTGAGAAGAGAGAAAAAGTGTGTGTTAGTCCAGAGACATAATATATTCGGTATGGAGCTGGACAATTAATGCGCCTTCTTTGGCTTCACACTGCTGACGATGAGTATGACTATGACGACAACGAGGCTTTATTAAAAAATCTCATCAAATCCGAATAAGACTAACTTAGTTCATCGATTTTTGTTTTGTGCACTCTCTCTCTCTCTCTCTCTCTCTGGCAATGTGCATATTTATGACGACTGGCAAATCAAAAATGCAAATAAATTTCAATTTTCTAACTGTGCTTCGGCACCAAGGCGGCAACATGACAGTTACAATTACAGTTGCAAACAGCACAGCAGCAGCAGCAGCAGAAAGCAGCGTCACAAATCAAGTCATGTTAGTGTGTGGAGGGAGGGGGCAAAGAAGAGCTAAAGAGAGCGAGTGAGAGAAAGAGACCCATGCGTACACAATGCAAAATAAGTGTGTCATTTAAATTCCATTTGATGCGTGTTTATAAACCAGTTTTTTTTTTAAATTAAACTATTTATATTTTTTAATTGTGCAAGTTATTTATTTATATAGTTGCATGGAGATATTATTTTCCATGCATAAATTTCTGATCTGCAGTTTAAAAATGAAATAATCTTTTTTTTACAAACAGAAAAATTAAAAATAATAACTATCAAATTTTTTAATCGATTCGGAATAAAATATTTATTTTTATATATATATATTTATATTTATATATTTATATTGTTAACAAGAATTTTGCACTGTGTACTCTCAAACTCATATGCATATTTATGAAAATTGCAGTGGCATCTTGTCAAGCCTGGTTGGCTTCTAGGCTGCCTGTCTGTCTATGCGTATTGTTATTAAACAATCATTTTGTTGCAATAAATTTCAATTTATATTTATGTCAAGTGACTGGCAGTTTAATTTGCCAAACAAGTTGAGGCTTCGCAAGCGCCCTTTGAATTTTATAAATACTGAATGCCAAAACAGTTGCAAATTCGTTTTGACCGCTTACATATAGGTATATATATAATATATATATATATATATATATATTATGTATACATAAGTAAGTCAAAAGGCCGGAACTGTGTGTTAAAAATGTACGCTGCAAAGTGAATTAGCTTTATTTTCAGGATACCTGCGAGTCTGAAACTACTTTGCAAGCTCAATGAAATTGTAATTAGGTTTGCATATCAAATGAATCGAGTGGTTTCCATCCAAAAAAAAAGCAACTAAAATTTGTTTAAATATTGACGCAAATTTACCAGCGTTCATCAACGTATATATTTTTTGATTCACAGGCAAAAGGTCGAAAATGGGCGCATCGAAATTGGTCAAACGGAAACAAAACCAAAAAAAAAAGAGAAAAAAAAAAAAGAATTTGCAAACGAATTTTTGGTATCCACTCCTACTACAGTCAAATCGAACTAAAAGTTAAATTTTAAGCCAATTGTAGCCGTCTGTAAGGGGACCCAATAGAGTGTTGTCGTGCAACTCCGTCTCTCCCCCCGACCCACACACTGTCACACTATCCGACAGTGTCACTGGCAAATGTGCATAGCATCCAATCCTGTGTCCATAGTCCAGTTCAGTTGAGGCATTTGAATAACATGCCAAAGAGGAATGCCTCTTCGACTCTGGACATTGATAGAAATGTTTAAAAATTCTGCTTCTTGCCACATTCATATGTGGCAACAGCAGCCCGGACTGCCTCACTTTTTTCCCATCGGACTTGGTTGACACCTGAAATGCTGCAGCTCCTGACAGAGACAGAGGCAGAGCCAGAGACAGAGACAGAGACAGAGCCAGAGACAGGCAGACAATATGTAAAAAGCATCGGTCATTGGTCTTCCGTTTGGGACAATCGCATTGATCATTCGGATTGCTCATTCTCCACAAATGCACAGATTCATAGACAGATGACACTTTTGTCGATTGATTCCAATATGATTCATAGCGTGATACAAAGGAAAAACCCAACAAAAAATCCATTCATTCACGTCACAAAAGCTGACATCTCCAAAAAAAGGACCCAATGAAAATTGAAACAAATTAATTGTAGTCGCATCAAATGTATTTTTTTTTTTTATTTAGTCTCTCTATTTTCAGAGATTTGAATTTTGTAGGGTTACCCACATAGATAATTTGAGTTTGTAAAAATATGTAAATGGCAAGCAAATCATTTGACAAGGATACTTTGCTGCTGCTGCTGCTGCTGTGTGGCAGATGGAATCTCTAAAATGGCTATGTGCCACACAAATCCATTCATCTCATTTGGGTGATAAAAATACGCTCATGTCATCGACCCATTGATCGCATTCCACAAAGTAAACACAATTATTTTTTACGCTTGTGTGTGTATTTATATTTATGTGTCTGCAACGAAGCCGCAAAGTATGCAAGCAAAAAAAAATGTCCTTAACGCTCTTATCGCACACACACGCACACTCACACACACACACACACGCACACACGCAGCATTATGTTTGTTTTTATGTCGAATATTTTTCAGTTTTTGTTAACGAGATACAATAAAAAATAAAAGAAGAAAATACAAAAAAAACAAAAAAAAAAACAAGGGAAAAATATGAAGATGTGTCTTCCGCTGGAGGTGTGGCAAAAGTCCGTTGTTGTGAAAATTATGCAAATGATTGAGCAAATTGTGTCCAAAAATATTTGTAGCCAGCTGACTTATGACACTTCACCACTCCACTCCCAGCTATTCATTCCCATTCTATCCCATATCAGCTTATGCAAACCTCATCAACAACATCATTATCATCATAACAAAAAAAAAACGCTTCTCATTCATCTTTCCCCCTCCCCACCAGAGCATCTCAAGTTGTCGTCGTCCAAGGCAACAAATCCGCTCAATTTAAATGTTTATAAAACAAAATATTAAAAAAATAAAAATAATATAATTTTTGGTCGGCAATTTATAAAACAATATTTTGCTTGTTTTTTGTTTCAGAATTTTTATTTGATTTTTTTTTTTTTTTTGTATTCGATGACATTTGGCATAATTTATTTGTCCAGCAATGTGAATTGTTGTGGCATGAAACAGCAGTCAGTAGATTGCGTCGTAAAGTCAATAAAAATTTGCATAAATATTAAAATATTTCTCATTCGAATTTACAAAAAAAAAAAAAATTCGACAGCATAATTGCAATTTATTAAATGTAAAAAATCGAATATCTAACTATCGGCAAGAACTGAAAAATTAAGTCTGTAATCAACTTTAATTTAAATTTATTGTTATTATATCAAAAATTTAAGTTTACAAAATAGTTGCAATGTTTTTCTTATGTTAATTAATTTAATTTAATTCCATTTCGTTTAATCTACTTTTATAATTTATGCAAATCGCATAATATTTTTTTGTTATCATTGTGTACTTTAATCATTTGTTGGTTTTTGCTACTGTAACATAGAATTAGTCAATAGATAGAAAAATAACATTTTTAAATTAAAACCGTAATTAGTCAAAAATACACTCTAACTAAATAAAATACAGACAATTAGATTTTTTACTCAATTGCGAATTTGTGGTGAGGATCACATTATTTATTTGTACATTTGCTGTCGCATATAATTGTGTATAGTAATTAGAAAATAGTATCATTTAATTAGGCCACGTTAGTGTCACGCACAGAAACACAGAAATGCAGATTTTGCTGTTATTTTTCGTTAATGCACAAATGAAAATATATTCGATTTAAAACAGCAAAAAATATGCATATTTGAATTGCGCATTAAATTTCTTCATTATTTTTCTTGTTTTTTCTGTGATTGGGATTTGTATTTTTTTATTTTGCTTATTTATATTTGTGTAATGCGCAACTTTTGTTGCAAATTAATTTGGCACGAAAGTTGACTTTGGGAAAATTATAGCAGCAGTCGGAACGTAACACTGCTGGCTGCTGCTATGTTGGCAGAGGTGCAACAAGCCGCAGCAGTGGCATGCCACGTTGCAGTTGCATACGCACGTGTACAATTCTGCTACCTCTGTCGTAATAACCGCAACTTAGTTAACTAAACAAGCTGACAGGGCTGCGGGAGCGGTGGATGTGGGGCATACAACTATTATTGTTGTTGCTGCTACAGATGCGTCTGAGCATCATGACCCCCCACCACCACCCGCTACACAGTTTTGGCAAATGTGCACTGAAGGAAATTGCAAACAAAATTGCAACTTCCTGTCAGCGACAAAAACTTTTGCTGTGGCGCCAACGTTGCCACTTCCGTTTAGAACACACACACACACACATACATATGTATGTATACACACATTCGAATGTGTTTGTGTGTGTTGCTGTGTGTGCTAAGTGCTGTCGGTTATTCATATGCAAACGCCAGGGCAGAAGCCACAGCCAGGCAGACAGCAACAGCGCCATGTTTGGCAATCAAAATATTTCACTAAATTGCTGAGCCAAAGTGAACAAAAGCCAAGCAACAACAACAACATCAACAAACACACCAACAGCAGCAGCAGCAGCAGCAACAACAATTTAACTGCAACGGCCGCACCACAGGAAGAATAAAATATTAAATAAATTTTTGCAAAATTTTACAAACGTGACCAGAGCCTCAGAATACCCCAGAGTGTAAGGCATAGATAGAGAGAGAGAGAGAGAGAGAGAGTGAGAGATAGAATTGGAGGTGAGTGAGTGAGAGTCGGCTACACTGGGCTTTTAAAAATAAAGATCACATTCAAATTACAACATTTTTAACGAATTGACATGTTAGCCAAAATTATTCAAGTCTTTGAAATTTAAAACAATTTTAAATTTTTTTTGTTCCATCAGTTTTTTCAAAAATTGCACAAATTTTAAAGCTGCCGCAAATGAAACATGTTTAAATTGCGAATATCAAATATCAAGTAAAATTGCTTTACAAAAATTTGCAAAACTTGTACAATATATTTGAATGTTTTTGCATTTAACTTTAAGTCGGATAAATTTAAGAAAAGATGTAACCAAACAATAAACATTTTAGAATAATATTTTATAACGTAAATTAACCGCTTAATAATTCACAAAATCGAGTAGGTAATTTTTACTATATTAAAAACGTAAAAAAAAAAAACAGTATTTTATTAATTTACCAACAATTTGACTTTCATATTTGATTTTGAAAATGCAACTACAATTTAAAAAATAAATATATATTTTTACGTTTCACCTGGGTTTGTTTTAAATATAATTTTGCTCAGTGTACAAATCCAAGTTGTAGTCTCGTAGTCCCAAAGTCTCACAGCATATGTAAACGTTTATCGAGGCTGCATAGGCCTCTGGCTCCGACAGAGAGAGAGAGACAGAGAGAGAGAGAGAGAGAGAGAGAGAGAGAGGGAGAATGAGAGATAGAGAGAGAGAGAGAGACAGAGTAAGAGAGGAGGTGCGAGCTTCGAGAGAAAGTGTAAAATTAAATAAGAAATATAAGCCAACTGACCGCAGGCAGAGTCAGGCAACCCCCACCCTACCCCACTCCCCCCTCGACTGTTCGCAGTTTTCTCCCCTAACAGCTTACGACTTTTTTACTTGCACTACGCAACTTGGACTGAGGATGGGTGTTGGTGTGCGAGGGGAGGGGAAGCAGATGCCATGCAGCTCAGTTCAGTTTTTGACTCGCCGACTTGGCCGATTGGGCAGCAGATAAGGACATGAGGAGATGCTCCTTGGGCCGAGCAAGGAATGGAAATTGAGTGGCGGCCTTGCTGCCACTTCAAAGTTGCCGCGCTGCACAAATAAACTGGTCATTTCCCTCGAAAAATTCAAAATAATTACATAAAAAAATAAAACAGTAACCGTTACAGTTACATTTACGGTTCGAGTTACAGTTTGAGTTGGACTTGGCGTTGTCATTGGAGTTGCTGTTGGGATTTGAGTTTTATTCTGTTTTGGTGTTTTGCTGTCGATATATTTACCGTATTTGCTTAGTTTGTTGGTCTTTTCTAGACTAAAATAATAATATAAGCCGTAATTTGTTTTCCACATTTCTTTGTTGCTCTTTATTTTGTGTTATGCGAGTGGCTTCTTAATAAGTATTTAATACTGTGCGTTTGGCAAACAACAGAAACAAACACCATTAAAAAGGCAGATGTTAACGGCATTCTCTTTCCCTCTCTCTCTCTCTTTCACTCTCTCTCTCTCTCCACTTATATATTGTTCTTTGTAAAGCACTCAATAAAACTTTTCTACTACTGCAATCAGTTAAATTTTATTAACACGATAAAATTCTGAAAAGCTGTTGTTGGCTAACTTTCAGTATATAAATAAATTTCCCTAAAAAAATCATTTATTTTAAAGTAGAATAAATAAAGTGTTTTTGAAACACATAAAAAACATTTTTTTTTTTTTAACAATATTTGAGAAGTCTTTCATTGAATAGTGATTAAAATCGATTGGTCGCAACTTCAGCGGAAGTACAAAAAATGCATTGCCATGAAGCCCATTTAATTAATTATAACCCACACACATTCATAATGAATACGAAAATTTAAAAATGTAAAGTTATATAAAAACCAAATGGTTGACTTAAAGGAAAAAAAAATGTGAAAATTTGACACACGAGAGCGAAAACCACGCATTAAATTTGATGATTAAATATTTAAGAATGCGTGCGGGAAACCGCACGTAAATGAAACACCTTAAAAAAAAAAAACGCCAAGGATGATGAGGATGATCGGGACAAAAGCAAGGTGAGGACTAAGCCAGCAAAGGCTTCGCCTGCCAACCAGTCACAGTATGTGTGCATATGTGTGCCTATGTGTGTGTGTGTGTTTGAGTGTATGTAAGTGAGTGAGTATTAACGGTCAAATTATGATGAAGCGCACTTGACAGACGCCATCGTCTGTGGCTGTTTAATGCTAAAGATGCCAAACACCCTGTTGTGCCTCTGTCCTCTGTCCTCTTCCTCAAAGTCGTTTCAATTCGTTTTGTTTCTATGTATACTGACAGAGAGAGAGAGAGAGAGAGAGTGTGTGGAAGTGAGAGCGAGAGAGACCTGAGAGAGCGCATGAAGCAACAGCGAGAGCCTGTTTTGCTGAATAAGCGTGTGCTCTCTCAGCGCATGTTGCGAGTGCGAAACGGTTAAGCCATGTTGCCAACTCGCTAGCAACACACAGCACAAATCGAAGTAAAAACACAAATGCAAATAAAAAAAAAAATAACGAAAAAAAAACAAAGTAAATTTGGTAGCTGCTACTTTGGGGCATTTGCGGCACGAATTCTCCAGCTTCATTATGTTGTGCCGCAAAAAACAAATCTTTGATTAATTGTGCCGCTTTTGACATGACAAACCATTTGCAACAATGGGCCACGTGCTCTTTAAATATTTATGCCGCACATACATATTATATATATATATATATAAACATGTGTATATAGAGTTGAGGATGCTGCATAAATCATTACAACAACAAGAATAATAGCAAGGAAATTGTTACAATTGGACAGTAAGTGCGGCTACTGTCCGCATGAGGGCGCCACGTTTGCCACTTTTTTATTTTATTTTATTTGAGCCTCTTGCGGCTACTTTTACCGCTGCTCCTTCAGCAGCTGACATACACACACACACACACACATATACTAATACACACACATTAAATTTGATTTGGTCACGTTTGCAAGCTTTGTTCCACTTATGGCTCATTTTGATGGGCGTCCGTCTCCCAAACAATAAAGCGGACAAAAACAACAACAACAAACAACAACAAGCACTGATTTCATTCCATTCCATTGCGTTCCAAATGCAATCACAGTCAATGACTGGCGTGGTGCCGGGGGCAGAGCTCCTAATAGACGCATTCCTTTCTTTTTATTATGGCAAAATGTCATCAAATAAACGGCGAGAACCCCCTTACTCTCCCCGTCTACCCATTCCGTCTGTTCCTCGGTTCGACCTTCCTGTCAATCTATGAAAGTTGCTGACAGGTAAGAAAAATTATTGTTTGAATCATTTTCATAGCTTTTAGTTTACAACTGTTGTTTTTTTTTTTTAGTGCTTTGGCCATATAATAAAAATAGTAAATTATAATAATTATGGAAAACTATAAATTAAATATATAATTATTTTTGTATTGTAAATATTTTTTAATAAAATTTGCAATTTTAATTAAACTTTCCAAAAAAGCGAATTAAATTTGGGGGACTTAAATAAAACTTAATATCGATATGAGGAAAAGCAACCAATTTAAATAATACCATAAAATTTAAATCATGTCATATGTTGGTAAATATTTCGAGAAATATGGGGAATAATATAAATAAATAAAATAAAATAAATAAATAAATAATAGTCAAATAAATAAAATAAACATAAAACTTTTAAAAACATTTAATAGGAAAATATAATCTATGTCTCACATATATTTACCTACCTTTACCGATATCTATATCTTTATATCTAAATCAAAATATATCTATATCTATATCTATATCAATATTGATATCAATATCTATATCTATATTGCTAATTTTATATACATAATTATTCAAACCAATATTTCGAATTTTGACATTTTTAAGTAAACCATTCAAAAATTGTCAAATATTTCAAATGTCTTTTGAAATTTAATTTCTATCGTGTCGACTCCAAATCTAGTTTCAAAAAATTAGGAAAAGCAAAACCAAATGTGGAAATATTCATGAATTATTCATGAATGTGAATGACAAACATCGCATGTCTTCGGGGAAGCAGAGCAACAACAACAACAACAACAGCAACATTCGCGGCTTTTGTGCCGGATGTTGCAACCAACTCAATGCGGAGCAGCAAGCCCAAGTGAAACACAGCCAACACTCACCCAAACAGCTGGTGCAGAAATCAACACAAACTTGTCTCCGTCTCACCCAGCCAGAGTTGTCCAATCATCGAATGCATCGTCCAATGCAGCAGCAGCAGAAGTATCAGGAGCACATCCATGCAGCAGGGAATCCTTCAGCTGCTCATATGTTTTGTGTGTGTCATCGTCAGCAGAACCCAATATGTGCAACATGTTGCCATCAAATGCATCCACATTCAACGCGGGCATTTGCCACAATGCCGCAGCCATATTCCAATGGCGCTGGTGACAATTATATGCTGTCTCTAATCTCCAACGGGGACACCAGCGAGCCGCAGATGCCCTGTGCCAAGGCGGCAGTCCGTAAGAAGAAATCAAAGTCTCCGCTGGAATGTGCACGGGAACATTGTGAGCAGACAAGTGAACGCTTTAATCGCAAATTGGACGAGAAGGTCCATCAGCGGACAGAGAAAGAGTCGACGAGCAGTGGATCGGGCAAGACGGTAAAGACGGCGTCCTCTTTAACGGGGAAGAGTGCTGATCATTTGCGCAGCGTGGTCCGTTCCCAGAGCCAGATGCTGGAGTTGCTGCATCAGTCCATAGGCCAGGTGACAGAGATAACCGACAAACTGGTGATGACCGCAGATCCACAGTTGCTCATATCCAACCTGGGTCGCTTTGTTTCGTCCACGACCGGAGCCGGAGCCGGAGCCGGGGCCGTTGCCGGCGCCGGGGACAGCAATAAACCAGAATTCGCTCTAAGGGCTAGGGATATAATGGAGACCAAGGTAATGGCGCCCATGAAGCATCGTGTCCAGCGCCACTATTTGAGCAATCTGTGCGAGGAAATGAAGATTCTCGACGACTTGGAACGTGCCCCGAACCTGATCGATGAAGTCTACGAATCCTTTAAGAATCTGTGTGGTCCCACACCTTAGCAATACTTTAAATATTTTTGTTGTATATTTGTTTAGTCGATTGTTTTTTTTTAAGGCATTTCAAATTTTAAAAACTAATAATAAATTTATATGAGATTAAATATTATTAATATTATTTTTTTATTATTTATTTATTAGTTATTTATTATTTATTTATTATTTATTTATTATTTATTTATTTATTATTTATTATTTATTTATTATTTATTTATTATTTATTTATTATTTATTTATTATTTATTTATTATTTATTTATTATTTATTTATTATTTATTTATTATTTATTTATTATTTATTTATTATTTATTTATTATTTATTTATTATTTATTTATTATTTATTATTTATTATTTATTTATTATTTATTATTTATTTATTATTTATTTATTATTTATTATATATTATTTATTATTTATTATTTATTATTTATTATTTATTATTTATTATTTATTATTTATTATTTATTATTTATTATTTATTATTTATTATTTATTATTTATTATTTATTATTTATTATTTATTATTTATTTATTATTATTTATTTATTTATATTTATTGAGCGAGGCAACGAAGATCTCTTGACAAAGGAATCATTGACTATAATAATATTTATTTTATTTATTAGTTCAAATTTTCTTTATTCACATTTCAACAAAGAAAACTCAGATAAATTTCATCAGAAATGGCAAAATTTAATAACGTTTTTGTTATTCATAAATGCAGCGAGTGTAATCAAAGTGGACTTGTTTTTTGCTCCTGGCCTTAAGCTGTCAGCTGCCAGCTGCTGTTGGCCATAAAAACCTGGAGGCTAAATAAAACAATTTCCGAGTCGTTTTGCGGTTTGTACATTGCTGCAGTGCAGCAGGCAAACCAGTTAAGGGAGCAATTTTTATCCAGTGCATTCCTGCATATACAATTTTTTGCACTCGCCTCGCAGCAACGATCTCCAAGAAAGAAATATAGAGAGGGAGAGGGAGGGGGAAGAGAGATCCCTCGGGAGGGAAGAGATGACAAAAGAGTTGCCGACAGAGCTGTCTGCAAAGAGACAAAAGAATTTATAAGCAGTTCCAGTTTATCGGCGGATTGAGACAATTGTTGCCCAGCTGCCGCCAGTTATCCACTCGTTGACTTAATGGCTGCCCAAACTTCAACATTGACAGTTTTTTTTTTTTTTTTTTTTTTTTGCCTTAAATCAATGTTCCACGGACTGCTGTCAGCGGTCTTTTGATGCCCATTTAATGATGTTCTTCCCCCTCTCTCTCTCTCTCTCTCCTCATCTGAACCTACTTTAATATGTAATTATTCTGCAACAAACATATTGAATTTAATCAATGTCATTTACAATTTGAACAATGCTTTAACAAACTTATTTTTCAAATGAAATGAAATCATTAATTTGCTTACTTAAATGTATTTAATTCTTATGAAATACTATCGAATAATATTTACTATTTAGTTTATTTTGTCTGTGCAGCAGCAGTTTCTTTGACTATGTTAAAAAAAATCGTATTTATTTCCATTTGACATATGTCAACTTATTGCAGAAGATGTAAGCAGTAAGAAGTTGATAGATGACGACTGTAAAATACTCTTCAGTAAGAAAACTGATTATGCATTTTTTTTATAATTTTCTAACTGAAAACTAACTTTTAACTAAGAGCTTTGTATTGACAAATGCGAGTATTATCAAAGTCTACTCTAACTGCTAACTGTAATTTACTTATATAATTCACAGTTGCAGAGTATTTTCTGGTCAGGAGAATTATTTAAATGATCGAGTCGGGTAAGAGCATCTTTTCATCATATTTTTTAGTGTTTGCTGATGGATGACTTTTGCCAAACTTATTTTCAATTTCCGCTTTGTTTCAGTTGCATGTCGCAAAATGGAAAATTGAATTCTAATTCCTTGACATTTCAGTGCAAGTGAGCAAAGTAAAATCAACCTTGCAATTGACACATGACAAGCCGGCAAACATCACATGAAAGGCAACTTGGAAGGCATTTCGGAAGCGTTTCAATGACAGCGAATCTTTGACTCTCAATGCGAACGAACGAAAGCAAACTAAGTAGGAATGCAAATTGATCAAATAACAAAACAAAATAAGTAGCAGCAAAACATCATAATAAAACTGTACATATAATAAATATGGAAGGGGGAGTGAAGTGAAGTGGAGTAGAAAGCCCAAAAGCACTCAACTAACGGCAGAACTCCCAGTTGCCCGTCTCGTCTAGAAATTGTTGTGAGTTCAACGTTCGAATTCGAAGTGTAAATTCGGAATTGGGAATTCGGAAAGAGCCGTTGTGCAATTTATTTGATGTGTAGATACGTGTCGTCATATTCGTACCCCTTCCCCTTTGGTATCGTTCCGTTACGTTTCGACAAGCTGCGAGAAAGCTCTGACAAAATCTACAAATCAAATTACAAAAATCATAGCGCTCGATTTTGACACGGCAAATGCAATAGGGAGTTGCCACTTCGTTATTCCCCCGTCCCCCTAGGGCTACACGCCATCCCCACCTAACACCCTCTGTGACCAAGCGGCCTGCAAATTGTCAGACATCAAATGATGAAATTAAATCAAACAGAAACTAAAACAGCAACAGCCCAAAACTATTGAATAGTTTCATACACAGCACTAAATTAAAATAAATTTAATTTATATAAATTCCAAATTCTTCGCTTAATTGACAAAGGAAACTGTTTTAGTTGTTTTAGACATTGTTTTGGATTATAATTAATCACATGAAATTGAATTCAATATTAATTTCGATCACAACTCGAAATATTTTTGTTAGTTTTATTTTTCCAATTACAATTTAATTAAATTTATGGAATAGTTATTTTCTGCTGATATCTGTGTTTGACTAAACAATTAAAAGTTATTTTATATTCTCAATCATCATTTTGTTCTCTGTATAAAGATGAGCTTCAGCTCGTGGTAAATCCATATACATAAGTGTGTGTGTGTGTGTGTGTGTGTGTGTGTGTGTCCAGGACGTGTTCATGTTTGACGAGCAACTAACTAGTTGAGTAGCTCATTCAGTAACAGAACCAGACTCGGAGCCAGTTCCAGTCCCAGTCCCAATCCCAGTCCGTCCGCTTGGCAGTAGTCGCCTGGGGACTACGCCAATCTGCGAAAATCTGAATTTGAAATTTTTATTTATTTACACACACGACCAGATAGTGAATGGAAGCCCGCAAAAATGTGACAGCCAGGGGAAAGTGTGAAGCCAGCGAGAGACAGAGAAAGAGAGAGAGAGAGCGAGCGAAAGGGGGAAAAGAGACAGAGATGGATAGAGGAAGAGGATCAAAGTACTGTTTAAACAAATGAAGTATGGGATTCTGGATTTCTGGTTGCTGTCGAGCTGTCTAGTTGTCAGCAGCTCAAAATGACTGCGCATTTCTCGCTCGGGAAAAGCATATATATAATTGATATTGATACTCCATTTTTTTTTTTTTTGTACAAAAATCAATACCAAAATATCCAAATTTTATAATTAATATTGACATTTACCAACAACTGCCAATTAAAGCTGAGCTGTGAAGCTCAACACACCAAAAGCTTTCGTTATCCATTGTAAAATATTTCAGTCGTGTGAGCTCGACTGGAAGATACTCTAAACTCAGTTCTTAAAAAAGTTATTTAAAAAATGAGTAAAAATTAAAAAATTAGCTACTATTTCAAAATATACCAGACTCTGAATTGAAAGTATAAGTCTATAAAATTGAATTCTGTCAGCGATTTGTATCGATATTCGCATAACAGGTGAAAGTATCGATAAAAAGAAATGTGCTTTGCCCTCTTTAATAATTTGCAATGGCTATAAAATGTGAGTATAAAAATAATTTGATAAAATCAATATTGAAATTAAGCTCAAAAGTCAAACTTTGGCTTCTTTTTGCTAAATAATTGCCTTGTTTTTTCCCTCTTTTTTCCTCTCTATATCTTTATCTCTTCTCTCTCTTCTCTCTCTCTCTCTCTCTCTCTCTCTCTCTCTATCTGTGCGAAGTTCCACATTATTTAATTAGTTATTTCTTTCATAAACGTAATAATTCGCATAATTGTAGTTTTTATATGGTTTCGTAACTAAATAGACTCGAGTATGCAGTCTTTCTTGAATATCAGACACACACACACACACACACACACACACACACACACACACACACACACACACACACACACACACAAATTCATCAATTATAGCCGCACAAATAATTCATGTTGGTTGGCCAAATGTCAGCTCAGCCTTCAAAATATCTACACTCTGCTCAGCACCTGACCATTAACCATCGCATTGCTGTATTGGTGTATGTGTGTATGTGTGTGTGTGTGTGTGTGTGTGTGTGTGTGTGTGACGTCATGCTGTGCAACTTAAACGCTAATTAAAATTCCCATTTAATTGGCATTGACTACTGTTTGTCTTTGGTTCCATTGCAGTCGCCAGTCGTAAATATTTTTTTTATACATATTCTGAAGCATTCTCTCGCTCGCTCTGGCACTGAATGTTGATTTAATAAAAAATACACATGATGACAGAAGGAGGACAGATGTGATCCGAGTTGGTCAAATGGACAAATGGACAGGTTGACCAGTTGACAGTGTGTACCAATTGCGAGTGCTATAGAGAGAAATGCGTTGGAAAATGTCATCCTTGAATGAGCCACCAAAATCAATTTAAATGGCATCATTCAACGCCTTCAACCACAAGCTCACTCACACACACACACACACACACACACACACACACATACACTGACAGACAATGAGTGCAACACATTGACAGTTTATTAACTGCCCGACCAAGCACGAAATATTCCTGACAGGCCACCCACGATTCAGTACGTCGATATCGCCCATTACATGGGAGCATTAATTAGTTGGCCATTGAGTTGCTGTTGCTGTTCCTGTTGCTGTGGCAATTGCTGTTACTGTTGATGTTGCAGCTGCCGTTGCAATTGCTGACAACGACAACAGAATTCTCTTAACCCCTCAAGGGAACCCAGTGGCATCCAGCCAGTGACACGGCAACAACCTCAATTGGTTCTGAAGGACTCAATAATATTGCAACTGCATCCCCAAGATGCAAGTAATTCTTCGTTTATTCGTTCCCCTTTTGTCCCCTCAAACTATCTTGAAGTTTACCTTTGAATTTCACTTGCACAATTTTAATCACAGCTCCAATTTAATATTGAAAATATTTCTTTATCTAAATTGAATTAATTATTATTTTATTTGAGATTAGAAAGACAGCCAAAAATGCATAATCTAAGAAAATAAATGTAGTTTAATTATAATATTATCAACTATAAAACATATGCTAAATTTAATGCAAATTAAATTTGTCTATTTTACAAATAGTTGAAAAAAAAAAATCAAATAAATTGTGCATAAATAATTACAGATTTTCCACATTCAAATGTTAAATGAGATGTCAAATCAAATGAGTCGCAAAGGCAACGAAAACAATGCATTTGATTTAAATAACCAATTTTAATTAAGTGAAATATGTTTGATTATGTCGTCTTTTTTACACATTGTGCTAAAATGGAGAAATAAAACGTAATTTGAATAAATTTTAAAGGAATGCAAATTTAATTGGTTTTTGCAAACCAACGAATGTTCAGACATAATATAATAACAATTTAGTCATATTATAGGCCAATTTGCACATTTAGTGCTTGACTTTGGTTAAGTGTTATGCAAAAACATTTAGCAATAGAAATCACGTTTTTTTTTTGTGCAAAATTCTTTAAGCAGCTTGGCGATTTATTTGTTTTTGTTCTGTGAATTCTGCGCTTCGCTTAACTTTGGCGAATCGAAAAAAAATCGCTTTTAATTTAGTGCAAACCAAAACGAGGCTTAATTTATATGTCGATGAAATTTTAACTGAGGCGCAGTGCAATAAAAAGTGATGACTACAAGGACGCTGGCGGGGAGGGGTGGCCAAAGGAGCTGGGGTGAAGGGGAAGTGGAGTTGAATTACACCTGTTGTTTTGGCAGGTGGCGTCGTCGGCTGTGATCGACAGCTAGAGACTTTTAGCAGCAGAACCGCAAACAATGCCAAAACAAGCAGTAAACACGCTCATAACCCGCCCCCGCCCCCGCAGCCGACAAGAGAAGCGCGCGACGAGGCACACAAAAAGGAAAAAAAAAACACAAGAATAAGAATCATCAGACAGGTGCTAATCGAAATATAATGTTTCAGCAGCGGTCGCACATAAAAAATGATACGCCAATAAAATTTAATAATTTAAAAATGAAACGGCAACAACAACAAAAGGAAAACAAAAGCAGAAAACAGTAAAGCAGAAAGCAGATAGAAGGAGAAGGAGAAAGAGGAAGAGCAAGAGAAAGCGGCGTGCTGCAAAGCCGGGAAAACATAATAAAAAATTCATGAGTTTTACGAGAAACGCGAATGTGAGCAAAGAAGAAGTTGAAACAAAAAGTGCAAATAATGAATGACGAACGGCCAAAAATAGGGTGTGACATGAGTGGGAGAGAGAGAGAGAGTGGGGAAGGGCGACGACAGCAGAATGACATCAAAATTAATCGTTTTGCCTACTTAAAGGCGCATAAAAAGTAATTTCCGTCTTTAAAGCCGTAAAGTATGCACTGATATTGCCCGGGCACAGGATACAGCAGCAGCAGCCGCTTCTGGTACAAATGTAACTAAGCCCAAAGCCATATCCAGCTTATTGATTCGCCTGCCTCTGACTAGGCTGGATAACTATCCGTCTGCAGCCGGGTCAGGCCAAGCAACAAAACACTTAAGCAAACTACAAATATTTAGTGTCGCAATGATAATTACAATGCCAACACAGTTGAATGTATAGCAGGCAAATCCGCACATTTCACACACAAATATATCTACATATATATATATTATATATATATATTATATATAGGTATATCGTTGATATATTCCTTTGTATTTACACATCCTGTATTTACCTTTGCATGGCCAGTCCGTCACTTTGACAATCATAATGAGGTGAGCAGCAAAGACTAGGCCAACACCAACACTAACAACAATAGCAATGACAATAATATGAAAAACAACAACAACACACACACATGCACACACACACACCTAAAGGCTGACAGCAGCAAAACTGACTGTTGAACAATCAAAAAAGTTAGAGATGGACAAATTGGCGCTGTTGTTGCAACTGCAACTTATTTAAATAACAAATTTAATTTTTCATATAAATATTCTTTATTTAATTACAATTATATATATATAAATTAAATAATTTACAATTATATTAAATTGGCCATTACTTGAAATGTTTCGCTTACTAGAATAATTAATTTTAATTCTATTTGCATATCAATTTTTTATATAAATATATATGTATTTTTAATGAAATAATGATTAATACGATTAAAATAATTTTTTATTAATTCTGCTACCTTAATTGTCTAATGGACTTAAGCGTTATGATTATTCAATTATAATAAATATTTTTTATAAGCTTTGAAATTATCCACACGTCAAATTTCAAATAAAATATTTAAGTTTGCAGCTCGTTAATTATGAACTGAGTTGCTGCTGGCATGTGTATGTTATTAAATAATTAATTATATATATATATATATATATATATATATATTGAGTGAATAATTCACGCGCCCATCTGCAGAGGCTAAAGAGGTCCTCGGACGAGGTCCAATTGAGGTGGACGCGTGTCTCCTTAGGTCTTTTGTCCGTTACAACGATGATGACTTACATGTTGTACTTACAGTGTTGTTGTTGTTGTTGTTGTTGTTGTGGCTGCCACTGCTTGTTGTGTGTATTATTGTTTACCTTGCCAGGGCAACGCAGGAATGCGGGCAAATCTATGTTCCTTGTTGACTTTTGCTTTTATTTAATTTTGTGGCAAGGCGGACCCACTATAAATACACAAATGTCATGTTTACGTCGCACTGACTGACTGTCTGTCTGTCAGTCGTGTGTATGTATATCAGTGTGTGTGCTTGTGTGTGTGTGGGCGCATCAAATAAACTTTAATTGTTGCAACCAGAGCATGTCCTGGCGCACACGTGTTCTCCTTGTGCGACTCTGTGAATTGTTGGCGTTGCTCTAATGCTTAACTTAATGCGCTGTTATCCTTTAACTGCTTGGGCGAAACACACACACACACACACACATACACACACACGCATACACACATACAGTGACAACTGCAGTGCTGTCACACTAATACATATTCATGTTAATGTCAGCACATAAATCTTGCAAAGTCTTCTAACACCTGTCAGCCATTTTACAAGGTGTTTCCACTTAATACATCGACATCACACACATGGCTAGAAGGAGACAAGGACAGACAACTTTAGACACAAACTGAATATGTTGCTTTGTCTTGTGTGTGTGCGTGTGTGTGTGTGTGTGTGTGTCTTTACCTTTGTGCGCCATGTGTCAATGGGTCTGTCATGTGTCCAGAGCTGCGTGTGATATTGACAGTTTGGGGGGGGGGGGGCGGGTTGGGAAGAGACGGGCGAGCACAAGGATGTCGAGAAGAAAATGGCTGTAATCGCTGAATGAACGGCAATTGCTCGGTATCGTGCCACACATGCCACACACAAAGGGGGCGAGCAAAGTTAGCTGA